>OY757021.1:47855046-48345046 GCA_963580285.1 Lucinisca nassula
AGAAAGAGATATTAAGTGAAGCAGAAACATTTTATAAAAATCTGTATGAAAAGCGGACAACCGAAAACTCAATTTTCGATTTTTTCGATAACACTATAAACAAACTCAACGAAAACGACAGAAATTATTGCGAAGGATTAATAACAGAACAGGAATGTGCAAAAGCTCTTAAAGATATGAAAAACCGGAAAAGGCCTGGATCAGATGGACTAACTGTGGAATTTTACAAAATATTTTGGAGTACTATTAAACAATATTATGTTAATTCGATTAATTATTCTTATGAAAATGGACATCTAACAGAATTACAAAATCAAGGCATAATTACACTCATTCCGAAACCCAATAAAGAAACAACAAACCTTGAAAACTGGAGGCCTATAAGCCTACTTAATATTGACTTTAAGATTGCTACAAAAGTAATAGCCAATGGAATAAAACATATTATAACAGATATAATAGACGTCCCTCAGACTGGTTTTATAAAAGGGCGATATATAGGAGAGAATATAAGACTCCTTTTTGAAATTATAGAAAATACAGAGGATCAAAATAAGCCAGGCATGATTTTTTTCTCTGACTTCGAAAAGGCGTTCGATAGTCTCGACCACCAATACATGATAAATTGTTTAAGACATTTTAATTTTGGTGAAAGCCTGATAAGATGGATTAAGCTATTTTATGTAGAGGCGAAAAGCTGCGTTTCAAACAACGGCTACCTGTAAAACTTTTTTCCAATAAAACGTGGAGTTCGACAGGGTTGTCCACTCTCCCCTTACTTATTTATAATTTGTATTGAATTATTGTCTAGTAAAATTGATACTTTGGAAGAAGTAAAAGGAATAAAACTTACTGGTCATGAATTCAGAAGGTCTCTATTCGCCGACGATGCATCATTTATACTTGACGGTTCCCCAAAATCCTTTCAAACATTAATTGAAATATTGGACAACTTTAGCTATGTTTCAGGGTTAAGACATGTAAGAAATGCCAAGTTCTACGAATAGGTTCACTGACAAGAAGTGAAATAATTTATCTTAAACATCGAAAATTTCATTGGAGTTCGACAGAAGCAAAAGCATTAGGAATGACATTTACAACAAAGCGAAACTCTATCTTTCAACTAAATTTAGAACCCAAAATCATCGACTTTGAAAAATGCTTAAAACAATGGCAACATAGGAAACTTACTCTCATGGGCAAAATAACAGTCATAAAAAATTATGCTCTTCCAAAACTAATATATGCACTATCAACGTTAGAAAATCCGCCAACAGAAATAATTAAACACATTGAAAAAATTATGTATAACTTTATATGGGAAGGCAAACCAGAAAAGATCAAAAGAGAAATATTAACGAAAGACTACGAACAGGGAGGGATAAAAATGATAGATCTACAAACGTTTATAATGTCGTTAAAAATAAGTTGGGTAAAGCGAATACTGAATGCTGAAAACGGAGGAATACTTCAAACTATTTATATGAGCAAACTAAAAGCATATGGAGATAAACTATTATTTGAATGTAATTTTTCTGAAAAAGATGTAAACAAAATTGCCAAAAATAATATATTTCTTAAGGACATTATACAAGCATGGTGCAAAAGTAATTTTACAACAGTTATATTAAGCTACAGGGATGAAATATTATGGAATAATAACAACATAAAAGCTGGAGGAAATACTCTCTTTTTTACGCAATGGTACCAAAATGGGATTATGTATTTCAAAGATATTTATAATGATTCAATGAGGAAAATATATACATTTAACAACCTAAAAGAAAAGTATAATTTACCTGATAGTGACTTCCTCAAATACTTAAACTTAATTAACAGTATACCATATAAATTGAAAGCAAATATACAGAATGAAATTGTAAACGTTACAGTGACACCAACATTGATCAGTCAAGTGATAAAAGCAAAACAAACAAATAAATATATCTATAACTATCTCAGAAATAGGCAAGCAATAACGGAAAAAAGATCTGAAATAAAATGGAACGAGACATTTAATGATGACGTTTTAAACTGGAAAATGATTTACACAAACACGCTTAATGCAACCATCGACATAAAAATTAAAAACTTCCAATACAAGTATCTAATGCGCATAATCCCTACAAACAAATATTTACTGAAATGTAACATTGCAAATTCTGCATTGTGTGACTTTTGCTCCATGGAGATCGAAACTATTAACCACTTATTTTGGGAATGTATACACGTGCAACAGTTTTGGACGGAAGTGTCAACCTTCCTGCAAGATTATAATTTAGACACAAACTTAGATTTAAAAACGATCACATTCGGTATAACATATTCAATACAAAAACCAACAATACAGGTAAAAAACTTTATACTCCTTTTTGGAAAGTATTTTATATTCCAAAATAAACATAAAAATACAATACCATCTTTTGCACACTTTAAATCATCTTTACGTCGAAGAATCAAAGTAGAAAAAGAAATGGCTTTTATGAAAGATAAGCTTGCCCAGTTTGATAGAAAATGGGGAAATTTTCGTACATTTTAATAATACCAACTGATCATAATGAATCCACATCATGTAAGGCAGCAGCTCCTCTTTTCTTCTTTTTTATTATTATTTGTTTGTTTTCCGACTCTTTGCTCGAATCCTTTTTGTTAATGATTTTATTACCTAGGATACATATATATGTATATATACACATTTCTTTACTATTATCATTACATTTTTTTTTTTTTTTTCTTTTAACCTCAAAATGTTTTTTTGTTTTTTTTGTTTTTTTTTCTCAAAAAGTCTGATAAACATTGTAAAAAGATATTTTATGACAACAAAGCTGATGTGATAGCACATATATTATGCATGTAATGTACGAACACTTGTTTTGTTAAACAATGTTTGTTAAAGAATAGAGATATACTTTTCGCTGTTAAACTATTGTATCACATATATGTACATATGTATTTGTATTAGATGATTAGGTGGTTAAAAAAAAAAAAAAAAAGAAGTGGATACATCGGCTGAAACTTTCCATTTCTAGCCACGGTGAGTACTACGAGGGCATGAAATGAGCACTTTTGGGTTTACTTGAAATTTGAAGTCTCCAGATAGAAATAAGCAATTTTTTTCGAACATCCCTCGTATACCAATAGTCAAAAAGATAGACAAGGTATACCGCCCCTAAATAAAAGAGGAATGGATGGAGTTGCTGAATCAGACTCTGAGACGACAGCGGAACTAGTTGGTCAATTTGATGATGTATTCAATAAAACTGAGTTGGAAGAGGTTCCGTTAAGTGGATGATTAGCACCTTTCATGGACAGTATTGTTGTGCCATCAAAGACAGTGTCAAAGTTACTTAAACGCCTGAATCCGTCAAAAGCTAAATGAGCTTCATCCTAAAGTTATAAAGAACTAGCGAATGAGCTAGGTTCAGTATTTGCACACGTTTTCCAAAAATCTTTTGATACGGGTGAAATCCCCAAAGAAAGGCTTCTGACGATTAGCTTATCCACTGTTTAAAAAGGTGATAGGGCACTTGATCAAAATTATCGCCCTATGTCTCTGACATGTGGTCCATGTAAATTGCTTGAACATATAGTTTGCTCAAATATCACGGCTCACATGGATAAGACAGGCAACATGCATTTAGAGAAAGGCATATTTGTGAAACCCAATTTAGCACGGTTATCAATGATTCAATGATTGGGTAAAAATCTTGCACAAAGGGGAACAGGCAGACCCGTTATTTCTGGACTTCGAGAAGGCGTTTGGCACCCCCTTACACACACACACACACACACACACACACACACACACACAGTGCACACACTCACGGACTACTTAAACCCAAATTGGCATGGCAGTGGAGACTCTCAAATTCATAGATGCATTCCTTTGTTATAGAAAACAGCGAGTTGTTGTTAATGGTGAAGCTTCGGAATGGGCACCAATTGTGTCAATTAATGATATTTCCACTGATATTGACTCGGAAATAAGGCTGTTCGCAGACGACTTTGTTTGTTACCGGGAAATTAGGAATGCAAATGACTTACTGAAACTTGAGAGGGATATAAATAGATTAGGGAGTTTGGAAAGAGAATTGGGAATGTGATTTCAGCCCGTTAAATGCAATATTATGCAGATAACTAGGAAGAGAACCAATAAAATTTGAGGCTTCTTACACTTTAGCGGAATCTGTCCTCGACATTTTTTTTTTTTTTTTGCATGATGGCAGCAGACATAATCGCCTATTCACTGCTGCACACTGCACCTCTTTACCTTGTTTTGTTTTCTAGAAAAATAGGCACACATTTTATTTCCTTGAAATTTGAAGGCTTATTATTCGCAAGACACTCTTTGTAGCGGCACGAAATGTTGCACGCTCTGAGGCACCTAGGTGTGCTATGTGCCAATTTTCAGTTTAAATGCATTATCAACGAGTGAGCAGTAACGGTCTGCGTAGCCATCGCAACAAATATCCGGGCCTCTATTGAACGCAGCGTACTTTTGTGAGACTGACAGACGGTGAGAAACATTTATTGCATTCGTTCTGCGTTATATTCATTGCAGAGGCCGACAACAGTGTTCTCTCAATTTTCTAGTAATTATAGACTGTTTGAACTAGTGTGTCGCATATTAGGATAGAAAACAGTGAAACAGTCTGACACCACTGTATCATACACTAACTGCGCTAGAAAAGTTTAAGCGAAGCGTAGAATGGGCACTGATTGTTAATACGGGTTGACGTATACCACATTGTACAAGCAAGCATGCATATCAGTTCAGTAAAGTTTCGCAATGTTTCATGAACTGAGATAGCCGACATAACATTTTATAATTGAAACAGTACCTTTCATACAATTCCAAACACATAATGATCATTTATTATAATGCCCTGCATGAATATCAGACATGCCAACGGTGTCTGCCGTATTGCAAGACATGCGCATGGAATTTTGTATTATCAAATGTTTAAAAATTACGCTGCATATATTTACAATGAGGAGTGGACACATGTTCTGATGGAAGATTATTTCAATAAAACCGCATTTTTGTCGAAATTCGTGTCGTTGGATTTATATTTCTCATATGACGTCGCGTCTGAGAGTGTAATAACGCAATGTAATAAATTCGATAATCCATTAGTGGATTAAATATGCAAATTAGTTAGATACGCCCCGTAACGTTACATGTACGACGTCCTTTACTAATGGCGGAATAATGACATTTAACCATGAATAAAATGCGTTTTAAATGTCATATGATAAATAGAATCTTGCATTGGTGTTCATGTATTATCGAATTTCTTAAACTCGTTGAAGACACTCGTCAACTCGTTCGACGTGCATTTTATCCCTTTTCCTCAACGAGTTTAATAAATTAAATAATACACGAACCTCTATAAAATGGACTTAGGAAATCATATAGGTTTGAGCTATCTCATGGGCAAAGGATTCGTATCGCATGGGTAACCTGCGAAGGCTCAAGTAACACTGCGCTTATGCGCAGTCCAGCCGATCCATTGTTGCACACATTTTGAGGAAAGCTTGAGGTTTGGTTTGTTTGTATTGGAGTTTAACGGCCCAATCAACACTATTTTAGAGTCGGTCAGTTTACCTATCCTCACTTTTCCTAGTCAGGCTAATACGTAAGCGGCTAACCAGTACAGTGCACTTTTTTCGCGAGAAACTGACAACTGCCCTTCTTGAATCAGCGGAAGGGAGAGGATGACCGTAGAGGAAAGCTTGAGGTAGCTCCATGCAACTAAACTCCGTTCAGAAAATCTGAATCATCGAATTTTTCGTTTCTTCCTTTTAATACTCATTTTAGCCCATACATCACTATGGGAAAGTTTTAGACCTCACCCTCCGCCGATTTCTCCAGCAAGTCGTATGCCTCTGCGACAGTCAGGAAAGGCTGTGATTATTTGGAGAAAATTGCAAAACAAAGAAATGAGACCACAGACTAAGTCCATTTGATGATGATTGTCAGGTAAAATAATACATATTCAAATACATGTGATGCACTTTATAAATAGATATGCAATTACGACATACCTTACATTCGAATGGCCAGATAGAAGCTCACTAGGCACGGGGAGCCACTAGCGCGATGTGCTGTCAACAGTGGTCAAAATGAATTATACCGATGTCAGATGTGGTGTCACAGCTAATGATTTTCCATGAAATGATCGTGCAAATAAAATATAGACGCCCTTGTAATTTACAAGAGCAGTGACCACTTCTATATATGGTTTAAAAGGGTGTGTCGAACCTGTCAGAATGTCTTAATCTGTGAACGAAAATTTAGATTTTGCCATTTTCTCCAAATAATCACAGCCTTTCCTGGCTGTCGCTGAGGCATACGACTTGCTGGAGAAATCGGCGGAGGGTGAGGTTTACAACTTTCCCATAGTGATGTATGGGCTAAAATGAGTATTAAAAGGAAGAAACGAAAAAATCGATGATTCAGATTTTCTGAACGGAGTTTAGTCACCTGTCTTGTCCAACTAAGCTGAATGACTTTAATCGGAAGTTGCCATTAACCTTTTCCTTAAAGGTCGACTCTTTTGATAGATCTTTCTATAAAATGTATACGATGTGATTTCTCTATATAGTCGAACTCTCTCAACCCCAAGGTATAGAATATGCCGCAGAGGTGCGTCCGTTGATTGAACTTTTGGCAGGTCATGAGAAAAACATGAAGATGCTCTTACTAAGTAAAGTTACAGATCAGCCTATTCACCATATTTGCATTATTTGCTGGCTCCCAGCTTGCACATTGTCAATATTGGAAAAACAGGTAACCAGACCCCCTGACCTTTTAAGGTCAGGGGGGTCTGGTTATCTGTTTTTCCAACACTGATAACCTTCAAACTAGGAACCAGCAGATAATGCAAATAAGGTGAATGCAGCCAAATATTGATCAAATCTTTCCAGAAATTACTTATTTACTTATATAACTAAAACAAGTGGCAGGTAAACCAGCTTCGTTCCAAAAAGACCTTTCCCCGTGATCTGCGACCAAGTAAGCACAAACCGGCTAGCTCAGCTACACAGACAGATATAGAATCTATCTACACAGCGAAAGAAATTACTGTGTTAGTACATGTACCCTAGGCTACATGGTTGAACAGGTTAGACCAAGCAGGCGCACGTCGCAGCGGCAACGTCAAATCAACGTCGGTGCACGATGATGTACCGACATTCACCATATTTGCATTATTTGCTGGCTCCCAGCTTGCACATTGTCAATATTGGAAAAATAGGTAACCAGACCCCCTGACCTTTTAAGGTCAGGGGGTCTGGTTACCTGTTTTTCCAACACTCATAACCTACAGACGAGGAACCAGCAGATAATGCAAATAAGGTGAATAGGTGTGACGTTGCATAAATGTCATGACGTTAATCCGACGTTGATGTGACATTACAATTATGTCATGTGCCTTAAGACAAGACAATGTCCCATTAACGAAAGCTTACATGCTCTCAGTGTGCACATCCGCACCTTTGTTGTTTGAAGATCGCAAAACAATTGTTCTCATGACGTGGCTGATTACTAATCATGCTTGTTGTACAAACAGACGGGTGAGTGTCCTATAATCGCTCGTCCGTCCACGGTTTTGTCAGCAAAAGCGGCCATAATTCGTCATTACGTTAACAACTCAAGTGCAATGAACTTCCTAGAACTCCTTACTTTCGGAACTCTAAATAAAATGGCATTTTCCCTGCGCTAATATGCAATATTTTTCTAATTTCTGCTTCAAATAGCTTGTGGACGCACTGTAGAACCACCTCACTGAGGCTGTTCTATCAAGAACATTCAATCTGTTTTAGAAAGAAAACGAAGAATAATTTATTCCCTTGTTAGTGTTCATTTTTTTCTGTACATACATGCATATGAAATATAGAGAATATATATTATGCGGACTTGTGAAAACATTTCTAGTTACATTATTTTTATCAGGGAAAACTGGGTCTAACTATAAGTATAAGTTTGTTGTCGTATTCGTAACGTAGATAAAAGAGCAGATGGAGGACCAACTCAATGTTAAGTAACCATTACGAAAACACGCCTATACAAATGCATTGTGACCTTTATCGCCGAAAATGAAAATTTAAAAATGAAAAATTGTGATATTTTTCTTATTTCTACTCACAATATAGATTGCCGGTACTCGTTTGCCGAGGCGGTTCTTACGAGTACCCACAATCTATTTTTGAGAGCATAAATAAGAAAAATAAGGTTAACCCCTGTAAACCACAGTTTTACTATATAAAAGTGGGGTTCAAGGGGGTCAAAAATATATAGGCATGTTTTCGTGATGCGGAATTGCACGACCCGCAGAAAAAGCGACCGACTGAAGTCGGTTGATTTTCTAACTGTGCCCAAAAATCACCGTGTCATTCTGTCAGTCTGTCAGTCCGTCCGTAACCCGTTTGTGAAAATTGGTGATAGTGACTTAACCGCTTGGAATATTTAAACAATTTTTGGCATACTGATAGATATCAATGAGATCTAACCAATGAACTTGCGAAATATTACATTCAATTTAGTATAGCCTCGCCGAGGCGAAAAATGTGAAAATTTTCGAACTGCTTCTCCTCGGAAACCGTTGGGCCGATTGAAGTCAAATTTCATATGGAGCCTCTATGGGATGGGGGAAACCAAAATTTGCTCATGGAGTCAAGGTCACATGACCAAAATGGCCGCCAAGCCATATATGGTAAAACCCTTCAAAAATAGTCTTCTCCAGAACAACTGGGCAGATTTCCACGAAACTTGATAAATAGCATCTGGGACGTAGGCCCATCATAAATTGCTAAAATGGCGACCCTGGGTTGACCTTGACATTCTTTGTGCCTAGGTCAAACTTTGACACATATGCTTTTGTATTGGAAAAGTGAGAATGCATTTTATCCTGCAAACGATTCAGAATACAGTACTGAAGAATAAGATATATTTTTGCTCCTTACGATAAGGCGCATTTATTGGGGGAACCGTTTAGGTCCAGGTCACATGACCAAAATGGCCGCCATACCCGTATATGGTAACACTCATAAAGCTAAAAGCATCCGGCGGGTCGTGCACTTCAGCTGAAGCACTGGTTCTAGAGTCTAATACTGGAAAGCAATGTCGCATAGAATATCTTATTTTGGAAACTGATATCGTATGAAGTATGGCTATTTAATTTTAGAAATAAAAGTCTAATGACAAGGTAGACATTGAAGCAGTAAGGCTTGCGTTTATAAGCTTGCGTTATAAACGAATAAAAGAACGTCTATTTATAGATCATATAACAATGCACATTGTCTACTAAAAATAGCAAATTAGATGTTCAAAACCCAAAAGCGACATGGGACTGAATGCAGACTTAACATGGTTTGTAAATATTTATTTCTTGCAGCTACATCAAACAAAATAATGCTGCAGCCCTCACTTGGCTCCTTTTAAAGAAGCCAACTTGTTTTTTCCCCATAGACCGCGATGCAATGAAAATGAAACTATATTGTCAATATTTTATAACTCATCAAAATATCTAGAAGTCGAGCTAAAGGCTTCAATGATTTCAGATTGGTTGTCAACGGAAATGGACAGCATGGGGTCTCTCTCACAACGAAATAAGAACAGATCAGCCACAACGGATACGCAATTCGTAACCATCGGAATATCCGCAATCTGTCTAAATAACATAGTACCAAATCTTATGTAAATATTGTCAAGTAGAAAGGTGAGATCTTCACACACTTTCGGACATGACTGGTATCCCCACATTATGTAGAAAAAGTGGGATGTACAGATTTATATATTATTTTCCCTGTTTCTGCTCCAAAATAAAGATTGTGCGTTTTCGTTAGAACTGCTTCGTTGTTGCAGAAATAAGATAAAATATAAAAAAAAATGTTGATCAGAAAAATGTATGGGTTGGAACGACGAACGAATTTACTATGCCACACGGATGTATTTTCATAATGATCGGTTATTTCACGTGTGTAGCACTTTTATTTTTTACAAAATATATGTTTAGTTCAAAGAGACACGACGCACATGTGAAGCACATCACTGAAACATCCGATGAAGATTGAATTCGAAATGAAGGCTACACACCAGTTTCACCAGGCTCGGAAAAATAGAAACTCATCCGTTTCCCTCCAGTAATAGTCACATTTATTTAAAACCTATGCACCGAAGACCCGCTATTTTCGGACATATGTTGTAAGCCTTGTAACCTTTTGCAATTTACTTTCGATTTCACAAAGATATATATGACTACATGAAAACAATTGGAGGATTCTGAATGATTTGTAATACACCCAGATATTGTATGATGCTTTGTTTATCCCCCGCCGCAAAGCGGAGCGGGGATTATAGAAATGGCCTTCGTCTGTTTGTCCGTCTATCCGTCCGTCTGCGCATCTGTACGTCCAACCTTCTGACTGGTCGTCCGCCTGTTCTTCCGTATAACTTTCTTGTCCACTCCATATCTCCTGAACCAATCAAAATATTTTTATTAAAACGTTGGTCAAATGTTTGCCTCAGTGAAATGATGTGAGGAATCAACCATACCGATTCAATATCAAGGTAACAATTGAAGGTTATGGATTTGAGCCCCCATATCTCCTTTAACCATGAAATAATTATTCATTAAGAGTTGATCAAATGTTAAACTCAGTGAGATGATGTAGAGAACCACAAACTAAACAATGCAGAATCAAGGTTTGAGCCTTGTATTTCGTGTCTTTATCCCTGGACAGATGTTCGTTAAACTCCTGACCGTTCTAAGGGGGCTCGTCTGTCGTGATTTGTTATTGTCATAGTTCGTCTTTGCATGCATGTATGTACTGCTTGTATCTTTTATTTAGAAGCCCCCGTGGTGTAGTGGTTACGCTACTCGCCTCCTAAACCAGTGAGCGTGTGTCCAATCCCGGGCTTCTCCAAAATTTCGGATGAGTCTTTAAACCGAGGTTTTGTTTCCGTATGACTCTAGGTCGCAAGTAAAACCAAAACACACATATCTTCTTATTTTGGATAGCCGTTTTGCCATTTCGTGGGAAAGCAACTGTCCTTTTGGCTTTCCGCTTGCGATGTTAGTTGTTTCACGTTTGTGTTTCTTTCCCTTTGGTGTCTCTGATGGGAGGTGTTGGGTAATTGTGTAATTGTACGAATTCCTTATCATTGTCATTGCCTCTACTATAATGATTGCCTCAATGTAATAATGCGCAGAGCATAACACGATCTTGCCGACTCATTGTCACGGATACAGTTGTAGGTCACGAGTTTTAGAGTTTAAGTTTGTCTTCACTCCATGTTTCCTTTACAACTATTCATGAACGTTTGGTCAAATTTTCGACTCATAGAGACGATGCGCAGATTTTTTAACAAAAGGCTAAAATATTTGAAAAAGTGTCACTGCACCGTCCAAAATAAGGCTCTTCAATTATTTTAACCCAATCTAAATGCTAATTCTGAAAAAAATAAAGGTATAAAAATTGGAAATTTTGACCCCCCCCCCCCCCCCCCAAAAAAAAAAAAATCTGTAAGATAAATTCGAATGGCAGCAGGGTAAAAATGATGTAACGCGACAAGGTCGGGTTTTGACGTTATTCATTTAACAAGTGCCTGACCCGCCCATCGGGGTTTGAAGAAACAGATTGGGCTACATGGTGCTTACACGCATGACTGAACCGTCCGAACATGAGAACTGGTCAACCGCTGCCATGGTCTAAGGAAGAGTTGTGCGAGTCTGACCGCTCCTTAAACCCTAGTGGTTTTTATTATCGCAGATTGTCAACCGTAAAACCGCCAATTTACATCCCTAATTGACAATTTTAAATAGTTATCACCTGAACATGTTGACTGTGTTTTGCTTTCATGCTATTTGACGGCCTTCTGGTTTATATACCGATATAAGACATTAGTCTTATCAACTGGTATCAGTATCAGTTTAATACAACACGGCCGGCTTCTGTGCGCGTCTGATTAGTGATATGGAGGTGCGTTTGACTAGTGATATGAGGCTGCCAATTCGACCTCCGCAAGGCTCATTTTCGCCCATCCGCTGATTCAAGAAAGGCATTTTGTATGTTTCTGGCAAAGAAAATGTGAAATGACAACCAAACTCATTGACAGCTGAATTATATTATATGCGTTGGTTTGAAAACTGTCTATGATATATACAGTGGATATATGGAAAACATCGGGTAAAAGAAAAGAAAGGGCAGATTTTATGCCTTTTCCTTCTTCTCATTATTGCTTTTGTCTCTTTTTTTCTTGCATGGTCTGGACAACAGGCATCAGAAAGAGTAGTAATGCGCCTAGGTAACACAAACCTCCTGTCAAATGGAGCGAATATATGTAAGAGCCACTTATATCCCGTAATAGTCCTGAAATAAAAACAAAACGATGATATTAACCCATATATGACAATGGAATCTTCCATCTTATAAATTTGGAGTTGTCCATTTTCAATTATAGGGGTGTCAGATTTGTTTTGTTTAATGTAAGTTGTACAAAAATGTATGTTCTTTGAGCAAACAGTGTAGACCCAGATCAGACGCCGCGTTCTGCGGCGTCTGATCTGGGTCTACACTTTTGCCAACGTCCCAAAAAAGGACCGCTAGGCATATATGGGTTAATAGAGCGTGGAAGAATGTCAATTTATATTTAGGTTATCTGTAACTGGAGGTAGGCTGTAGCAGTGAGTACTCGGAGAAGAAACATAAGGTCGGCGCAGAGAACTTGCGTTCGTACTTGTGACCATACCAAGATTCGAATAATCGTTAATTCCTATCGTGCAGATGACGTAATAGCGACGTCATGACGTTGTACCGACGTTGATTAGACGTTGCCCTAGTGACGTGTGCCTGCTGGGTTGTGAGAGATCTTACAATAAAATTAATAAAGTTATAAAAAGGGTCTATCTTTAGAAACAAAGACCATAATAAATATATCATACTAGCCTGTCTCTTTATTAAAGACTCTTCATAAACAGTACTGAAAGTTGCAAAATAAAAGTAACTAGAAAATATGTTTGTGAAACACTATGCCCCCAACCATATGCTTGCCACTAAATATCACGAGCCTGATATTTTGTTCACAAGGTTTCCCTATAGCCAATGCACAAGTCCGAAAAGGGGCATAACTTTGTTATATATTTCGAAATTTCGTCAAAACTTAATCAGGTCATCTACACTTCATATATTTTGTTCACAAGGTTTCCCAATAGCAACAATGAGTAAGTCCGAAAAGGGTCATAACTCTGTTGTGTATTTTCGGAATTTCGTCAAAAGTTAATCAGGTCATCTACACCTTAGACCCAAATAGTCTACTAAATATCATGAGCCTAATTCAAGCGGTTCTCCAGATATTTTGCTCACAAGGTTTCCCCATAGCCAGAAGGGGTAAAGTAGAAGTAAAACAAAGATCAGGAATTGATACAATTAACTTACTCCACCCATAAAAGACACCAAAGGGAAATAAACACAAACATTAAGTCCGAAAAAGCGCGTAACTCCATTAAAGATTTTCGGAATTTCATCAAAAGTAAATAAGGTCATCTATACCTTAGACACAAACTGTCTACTAAATATAATGAGCCTAGCTGAAGCAGTTCCCCAGATATTTTTGCTCACAAGGTTTCCCAATTGCCACAATGCATAAGTCCGAAAAGGGGCGTTACTCCATTAAATATTTTCGGAATTTCATCCAAAGTTAATCAGGTCATCTACACATTTTACCCAAACTCTCTACTAAATATCATGAGTCTAGCTGAAGCGGTTCTAGATATTTTGTTCACAAGGTTCCCCCATAGCCGCAATGCTTAAGTCCGAAAAGGGGCGTTACTCCGTTAAATATTTTCGGAATTTCGTCAAGAGTTAATCAGGTCATTTACACCTTAGACCCAAACTGTTTTCTAAATATCATGAGCCTAGCTCAAGTGGCTCTCCAGATATCTCGCTCACAAGGTTTCCCCATAGCCACAATGCATAAGTCCGAAAAGGGTCGTAACTCTCTGTTCGCATATTTTTCATGCACATTCCATATATGAAATTTTGCGATCCTAGCTCAAACCATTCTTGAGTTTTCTACAGGGTGAAAGCGCAACGGACAGACAGACAGACAGACAGACAGACGGACAAGACAGAGCCAATATGCCCCATCACCTTCTCCGAAGATGGGGGCATAAAAAGGCAATTATTCAGGAATCGATAAAATTAACCCATACCCCCATCAGAGACGCCAACGGGAAAAACCCACAAACATGAAACAACTAGACCTAATGGAAACATCAACAGCGGAAAGCCAAAAGGACAATTACTTTCCCACAAATTAAGGTGCTGACGACCTCCAGCGTGGAGGAGCTGCGCTCCATTTTTCGGATGATAAAATAGCATGGGCTCAAAGACCCATAAAGAAATAAAGCAGTAAATTGATGTTATACTTCGCCAGTAGATCAGAAAGTTGACTTCGTTAACAATGGCTCTCTCTACTTGTTAGGCAGAAAATATATTGATGAAACTGGAAGTGAAGAGAGGCAGAAAATATATTGAAGAAACTAGAAGTGAAGGGATGATCATGAATCGATACAATTACCTTACGCCTCCCAACACAACAAACGAAAAGAAGCACAAACAATCAACAATTGCACCATAATGAATACGTCAAAGGCGGAAAGCCAAGCGGACATTTACTTTCCCACAAATGGCCAAACAGCTATTCAAATTAAAAAGATGTTAGCAATACATACATGCAAAGACGAAGTATAACAATAATAAACCACAACAGAAGAACCGCATTGAATTAATCAGTAAAATGTTTTATACTCGCTAGGCTTAAATTGGTTTATACGTGGCGACAATTTTCGCCCTTGGTTCTGTCATGGTTAAGACCAATTATTTTTTCAGTTCGCATGTAGGATTTTGAACTCATCAGCGCAACACACCGAAGAACATAAAAATCAATCGAATACAGAGATAATCAGAACGATGAGCACTCGGCAGCAAATGCTGGAGCTAAAGAAAACAACCATTTGGACTTCGGCGGGCCCAGCCAGATGCAAAGCATCAGGAACCAACCGACATTACTTAAAAAGTTTAAGGAAGTCTTTGGACCGAAGATCTCATAGAGTCTGAGGCCCGACCCGCCGGCGTGCAATTAAAGAGTGGATCAACTGCATCAACCGTAATTGGATTAACTCCCATGCATGTAGTGTGTCGTATAACATTGATGTTGTTCCAAATCTTTTTATACAGAAGAACGATTTTGAGAAAGTTTGAACTGAAATCATTACAAGTCCATATTTCTGGATTTATTTGCTTAGTCATCAAGCCTATTATTCAAAATAGAAGAGGAGGCAATGATCAGGAATCGATACAATCAACCCACAGCTCCCATCTGAGACACCGAAGGGAAAGAAGCACAAACATGAAACAACAGACCTAATGGAAACATCAAAAGCGGTAAAGCCAAAAGGACAGTTACTTTCCCACAAAATGGCCAATAGGCTATCCAAAATAAAATAATATAAGCGACACAAACACCCAAAGACAAATAATAACAAAAAAAATAAACCGCGACAGAAATATCGCCTTGGAACGGTCAGCGGAAACGAATTCCACTGGGGGCTTAAATCGATTTTAGGTGGCCACAATCCCCGTCCTTACTTCCGTTAAACCCGATTTCTGTTCCGATTAAAACATTGAGCTTGACACTATAAGTCAAAGTGAGATATATTCAGACACGATGTTCTGCACGAGGAGGATTCATTAACTTACACATCGCCAAGCACAGCTAAAATTTGCCAAGTTATAATATTCATACAATTTTAAGATTTCAAATTGCAGTTATTTGACCTCGAAGATCTTCTATACGAAGCCATCTTCAGACTGGACAAATACTTGTCCAGTGATGTAGATATACAATTAAAACTATTCAGACATCGCGCTTCTTTCGTCTTGATCAGAAAGGCTCGTCAAAGAACTATAAACTAAAAGTTCTAGATATTTTCAAATCAGATTTAGTCTATTAAAAATTCTAATGAGGTTAAAAATAAACCCAAATCTAGAAGTCTCCATGCATTCAGTCTGTCTACGTATGGTTTTCCATGCTTTACACTACACTACCTCAATATTATATAAAAAGAAAAACTTAATGATTTAAATGAATGGACATTCAATAGAGAAGATTCAATCTGTCTTGCCTAAAACTTACACTATGTGGTCATGCCAGAATGTGTGTGAAGCTCTCACATTTTTACATTACAATAACTATATAAGAATTCTACTTATCTATTTAGAAAATTGTGGGAATGCCGACGAGTACGAATTGCGCACTCGTTGTAGCTAATTTGTTCTTTTTCTGTTATGAAAGGGGCTTCATGATGTCCCTTTCTGTTGAAAAGCAATTTGAAAAGCAATATGTACTCGTATTGTTGCATATTATTATGATTAATATTATTTTCATTGATTGTGCCTGTTGAACCTTGATCACCTCTTTCGGGGAAGAGAGAGATGGCTGCTGTATTGTTTGTGATTCTTTTTTTCCCCTCATTGTTAGTTACTCTTCCTCTAGGTGCCATAGGTAGGCAGTAATCTTTTACTGTGGCTTTTCCTGGGCATCTATTTCTATACTTTTTTAAGTTATTGAAACGCGACGTCTAGATATTTGGATGATTTATTAAATGTTGACAATACACAATGCATCCTTCGATGGTTTGATAAGAGAAATACCATTCACAGCTTTAGTTGGATAAAGTAAGTTCCTCTTATACTGAAGCCCCGTTTTACATGTATCTGTTTTGATAAGTTTAAAGGAATGTGTGGCGGCCGTAAAAAGTCTCGCTGACTTTCATCAAA
Source organism: Lucinisca nassula (assembly GCA_963580285.1). Lineage (NCBI taxonomy): Eukaryota > Metazoa > Mollusca > Bivalvia > Lucinida > Lucinidae > Lucinisca > Lucinisca nassula. The sequence continues at coordinate 47,871,892 of OY757021.1, forward strand.
GTGTGGGTTATATTTTCTAGTCCTTTGGGATCATTGATTCCACCGGAGGAAATTTAAAAATATTTTGAGGGTCACTGAGGATACCTAATTGGCTGGAACTGGCTAGTCTGGCTCAGAAGAAAACACTCTACGGTTTTCAATTGTGTTGTTGCTTCCAAAGGATTACTCCTTTTATAGAAGATTTTTTTTTTGTTTCATGCGAAACTATGATAAACGCGATGACTTTGATTTTCAGATTGAACTGTTTCCTTTCTTGGATGGTGATGTTCCTCCTGCGGCATACTACGGTGTTTGTGTGTCGCGATTAATTTGGGTTTTCAAGCGTGTTTAGTTATATAACTTACTTCAACACTCGTAGTAAATTATTGGCTGCTAGACTTCTTAATCAGGGTTATCGGTACCATACACTTCGCAAAGCCTTTTCTAAGTTTTATAGACGGCATTTCGATTTAGTTTCAAAGTATTTGTTGAACTTAAATCTCTTCTGCGACAAGGACTGTCGGGGCCTGCGTTTTATGGTCACTAATTATACAAATGCAGAAACAATATATACTTTCATATGATAATTTATCAGTCATATCATATGATAAATTATCATTATCATTCGATTTGCCAGAGTGTTTAGTCATATAACTGACTTCAACACTCGTAATAAATTGTTAACGGCTAAACTTCTTAATCAGGATTATCGGTACCATAAACTGCGCAAAGCCTTTTCAAAATTTTATAGACGTTATTCTGATTTAATTTCAACATTCAATATTGGACTTAAATCTCTTCTGCAACAAGGTCTATCGAAACCTGATTTTATGGTGACTTAGTATATAAATTCAGGAAAATATATAACCGCAATGACGTTAGCACCCAATTTCGTAAAATCATTCTTCAATATAAAAATATTGGGTACAACATAAATGTTATACGACAGACTGCATGCATGGTGGTTAAACCAATCACGGTTGACAACTTTGCGCCCCTCTTTAATTGCACGCCGGTGGGTCAGGCCTCAGATTCTATGACGGTTCCAGCGTAAAGGCTTACTGAGAATTAGAGCGACCTAATTCAATGTAACATGGGTTGGTGCCTGATGCTCTGTCTCTGGTTTGGCCAATCGGAGTCTAACTTTGCTCCAGCATTTCAGTGGTTTCTTGCTGTCGAGTCCTCACCGTTCTTTCATCTCTGTGGTTGTTTGATTTTTGTGTTCACGGACATATTGCACTGATGAGTTAGGAGGCCTTCATGCGGACTGAATAATTCATTTGTCTAAATCGCGACGGAAGTAAGGGCGAGGATTGTGGCCACGTAAAATCGATTTAAGCACCCCAGTGGAATTCGTTTCCGCTGACCATTCCAAGGCGGTTCTTCTGTCGCTGTTTATTTTTGTTATGGTTTGTCTGTGGGGGTTTGTGTCGCTTATATTATCTTATTTTGGATAGCCTACTGGCCATTTTGTGGGAAAGTAACTGTCATTTGGCTTTCCGCTGTTGATGTTTCCATTGGGGTCTGTTGTTTCATGTTTGTGTTTCTTTCCCTTTGGCGTCTCTGATGGGAACTATGGGTTAATTGTATCGATTCCTGATCATTGCCTTCACTTCTAATTCAATCATTTCAGCTCCTTACTCCTCGAAACCATTCTCCAATATAAAATTATTGGTTGCAACATAAATGTTACACGGCCGACTTCATGCATGGTAGTCAACAACGACAATTGTCGTCTGCTTTGCTGTCTGCCTGCGCCTTAAAGTATTTAAGACAGTTTGATCTGGACCAACACTGTTTGCCTGTATGCAAATATATTTTAAAAAGTTTGCAAAAAATCAGCAGACGACATAAGCAGACAACATTTTCAGATGTAGTTTTTCTCGGCGTCTTAAAGGTTAAGCCAATAATGGTTGGTAACTGTGCCTCTTTAATTGCATCCCGGCGGGCCGGGCCTCAGACTCCTTGGCGTCTTCTGCACAAGGACTTAATTAAACATTATTGAATAATGTCGGTGTCTGATGCTCTATCGTTCGCCGATTCCTATAAATGCCTTCACTTTGAGATTGTTGTGCTATTTTACTGCGGATTTTCATGAGTGCCATTTGGTTTGCTAAGTGATTACTTACCCGTGATTTTGGTTTGCTATGTGATTACTTACCCGTAATTGGATAGAAAATTCCTATAGATATACCATGTACCAATGAAACGAATCCTAACGAGCTTTGAAGCTTTTCCAAGCCTACACAGTCTACAAGTATTGGCGAATACATGGAAGGGTACCAACCATAGAAACAAGCTAAAAACACATATATACATATCAAAATAATCGTTCATACTCATAAATATAAATAATTTGTCATATGACGTCGCGTCTGAGAATGAAATAACGCCATGTTATAAATTCGATAATCCACTAGTGGATTAAATATGCAAATTAGTTAGATAACCCCGAAACGTTACATGTACAGCGTCCTCAACGACGTCGCGTTTACTCATGGTGAATATTGAATTTTTTTGTTAAACAATCGTGAATAAAATTCGTTTTAAATGCAAATGGTAAACAGAATTTTGCATTCGTGCTAATGTATATTAAATTTATTAAACTCGTTGAAAAAAAGGGATAAAATGCTCGGCGAAGCTTTGTATTTCACTGTATTCTATTTATTTATTACTACTGTTTATAACGCTACGTGATCAAGAGGTTATCGCACTGATATTGGTGAATATCGTCCTCAAGGGACATTCGCGAGCCGATGACATCCGATATCTTACATCCGGGATGTATTCACCAATACCAATGAATTAAGCATATATCTTTTACGGATGACCGGATAGTTTTGTTGTGTCTTATATGGGCCTCATCTCTGTTGTACCGCAAAAATGCCTTTGATCATATTCTGTGATGTTCGACAGACATACAAACCAAAGTATAGTGTGTGTGTGTGTGGGTGTGTGTGTGTGTGTGTGTGTGTGTGTGTGTCAAGGGAAAATATTTAACAAGTAAACATGATTTAATAAGTCCCGAGTAATTGCCGTTTTAAGGCATAGCGTCCGAAGACATTTACTGCTCGTCTACAGATGTGATTTTGGGCTGCTTTCATATGGGTTTTGTAAATGTGTTATCTTTGTTACAGACTCATATGTGGGAGAGGAGCTGGGGCGGCTTTCTGTGGTCTATCTTGCCTGCTTTGTTTGGGTATATGTCTTGGTGTTCTTGCACTTGCTGGACTGGAAGATTGTATTGGTGCTTTTCCTTGGCGTTTTGGTTTCTTTATCTAAATTATTGCAGCAGGAAACATAATTTATCTTGAAGACACCATAATATCTTGTGCGCACAAGATATTATCTTGTTCAAATAACTTAACATCTTGTGCGCACAAGATATTATCTTGTTCGAACAGCATATTACCTTGTTTGCACACCATAGATCTAGTGCGGAAATCATAAAATACCATGTGTCTTATTAATTTGTGCTAACAAGATAATATGTTGTGCGAACAAGATATTAGGTTTTGCGAACAAGATAATATCTTGTACGCACAACATCTTATGTTATTTGCACAAGATCTATGTTGTCGATGCAAGATAATAGGGTATGCGAACAAGATTATATGTTGTGCGAAGAAGATAATAACTTGTGCACACAAAATAATATCTTGTGCGTACAAGATATAATGTTGTGCAAACAAAATAATAAGTTGTGCGCACAAGTATTATGTTGTCCGCACAAGATCTAGGTTGTGCAAAGAAGATAATATTTTGTGCACGCAAGATATTAAGTTATTCAATCAAGATATTATCTTGTATGCACAAGATATTATCTTGAGTGCACAAGATATTATCTTGAGTGCGCAAGACAATAACTTGTGTGCACAAGATAATATCTTGTTCGCACAGAATATATTGCATGCTGAGGATATCATCTTGTTTGCACAACATAGATCTTGTGCGGACCACACAACATATTAAAGTAAATTGCATGTCCCTTCCAGGGTTCCGTACGATTTAGCCCACCCAGGTTTCCTGATCTTTGTTTTACTTCTACTTTACTACTGTTTATAACCCTTTTATAGAACATATTTAACGTCACTACAGCTGGGAATGTGTGGCGGCCGTAAAAAGTCCCCCTGCCCTACATCATAGTGTAGTTTATATTTTCTTGTCCTTTGTGATCATTGATTCCATTGTGGGAATTTGAAAATATTTGAGGGTCACTGATGAGGCCTAATTGGCCGAAACTAGCTAGTCTGGCCCAGAAAACATGTACACTTCATATTTCCAGTTCTGTGGTGTATTCCCTGCTTCCAAAGGATAACCCTTTTATAGAACATATTTAACGTCACTAGAGCTGGTGTCTGGGAATGAGTGGCGGCCGTAAAAAGTCTCCCTGCCCTACATCATAGTGTAGTTTATATTTCTTGTCCTTTGGGATCATTGATTCCATTGTGAAATTTTGAAAATATTTGAGGGTCACTTATGAGGCCGAATTGGCCGAAACTAGCTAGTCTGGCCTAGAAACATGTACACTTCATATTTCCAGTTCTGTGGTGTATTCCCTGCTTCCAAAGGATAACCCTTTTAAAGAACATATTTAACGTCACTACAGCTGGTATCTGGGAATGTGTGGCGGCCGTTAAATGTCTCCCTGCCCTACATCATAGTGTAGTTTATATTTTCTTGTCCCTCGGGATCATTGATTCCATTGTGAAATTTTGAAAATATTTGAGGGTCACTGATGAGGCCTAATTGGCCGAAACTAGCTAGTCTGGCCCAGAAAACATGTACACTTCATATTACCAGTTATGTGGTGTATTCCCTGCTTCAAAAGGATAACCCTTTCATAGAACATATTTAACGTCACTACAGCTGGTGTCTGGGAATGTGTGGCGGTCGTTAAAAGTCTCTCTGCCTTACATCATAGTGTAGTTTATATTTCTTGTCCTTTGGGATCATTGATTCCATTGTGAAATTTTGAAAATATTTGAGGGTCACTGATGAGGCCTAATTGGCCGAAACTAGCTAGTCTGGCCCAGAAAACATGTACACTTCATATTTCCAGTTCTGTGGTGTATTTCCCCCTTCCAAAGGATAACCCTTTTATAGAACATATTTAACGTCACTACAGCTGGTGTCTGGGAATGTGTGGCGGCCGTAAAAAGTCTCCTTGCCCTACATCATAGTGTAGTTTATATTTTCTTGTCCTTTGGGATCATTGATTCCGTTGTGGGATTTTGAAAATATTTGAGGGTCACTGATGAGGCCTAATTGGCCGAAACTAGCTAGTCTGGCCCAGAAAACATGTACACTTCATATTTCCAGTTCTGTGGTGTATTCCCTTCTTCCAAAGGATAACCCTTTTATAGAACATATTTAACGTCACTACAGCTGGTGTCTGGGAATGTGTGGCTGCCGTAAAAAGTCTCCCTGCCCTACATCATAGTGTAGTTTATATTTCTTGTCCTTTGGGATCACTGATTCCATTGTGGGATTTTGAAAATATTTGAGGGTCACTGATGAGGCCGAATTGGCCGAAACTAGCTAGTCTGGCCCAGAAAACATGTACACTTCATATTTCCAGTTCTGTGGTGTATTCCCTGCTTCCAAAGGATAACCCTTTTATAGAACATATTTATATACTGTACGAATGAACCATGTATACAAGAATTTAAGATGCGTTCTATTTATTCCAATTGCATGAATAGACATAGGAAAATTTAAATTCACTAAATTTACAATCACTTAGGCCTCATCTGCGATCCACAAAAATTAATTAGTCCAGAAGGACTGGAAGTTACAGACCGCACTATGAAGAAGGAACGTGTTCTGAAAAGGTATTTCACAAAAAGCATCGAATGCACCATAAACACTACGATAACACACCCGTGCGACTTAGTGCATTTTTCCACATCTCCTAAATGATTACTTTTTTATGAAAGTCCGTCATATTTGTTTTATTTATACCGCAAACATAGGCTCTGGGAACTCTTTATAACCGCTTTGTTGAGGGGGTTCTAGCAAATCCCCACAACCTATCTCTTTGAGCAAAAATAAGAAAAATAATCTGTTTCCCTTTAAACCCATGTTTTCTCAATAAAGCGGTATTCATTGCACGGACTTGTTCACGTGATAAAACTGACAATCATAGAGTGTACGAGTTTTTTTTTCTGATCCAGACTAGCTAGTTTCGGTCAACTACTCCTGATCAGTAAATATCAAACATTTTAAAAATTCCGCAGTCGAACCGATGCGTACACAATGTTACTTTTCTTGTCTTTGTCACGAAGTCTTATTGCTCGCAACAACTCCAGATAAGCAGAAACATTGAGGGTAATGCAAAGCAAATACAATCTGTATTGTGAGTAATTATTAGACTCGCGCTAATGAGATGATTCAAACAAATACCCACAACACAGGCTTCGGATGAAAAAAAAACAACAAAAAAAAACGTAACATCCCCTGATTACCTTAGGTACTCCTCCTTATCTGGAAAATAAGGCTCCAAAACATTGTTAAGGCGCTCTTTGTTGATATAAATGTATACCCCTTGCAACACAGCATTGTACACCTACCCATGATAACCGCCATAGTCAAAACTGAAGGCAAGCTTGTATAGAATCTTGCAAAATGGCAAAATGATCCTGTGGCGGAAGCACCTATAGCTAGCAAGGTAGAGCGTCTTAACCAATTTCTGTCGGCGACAAAACCACTCACAATTTTAGATATGAAGTCTGTGCATGCCATTGCAGAAATCATGATAGCGATTTGACCATAGGACATACCTACGTCTTTGGCGCATGGAGGTAAATATATAAACACCAGTATCATTCCTGACACGAGGCAAAATGCCATAGCCAGATAAAGAATAAAAAGGACATCCTTTAACAGTTTAACATCAAATGCTGTAATAAGTGCATCGACTACATTGGTTTTTAGAGACCAATGCTGAGGAGTTCCTTTTATGATATCTATTTCTGTTTCTGTACTAGTATCTGTGGTTTTATTGTCAATACTTGGCCCTTCAAGATCCTTAGCTCTGGTCACATAAACACTGTTTGATTGATATGCATCAATGTCGTCTCCTGTCATACTTGAACGATTGGAAGATCTGTATTTATCATATAGGGAATTCTTAGTGTTTGGGAATTCAGGAATGTTTTCTATAGTTCCGCAATACATGCCTTCATAATTGCCACTTTTTATAGGTTCTAAATGAAGTTCTGTTAGGCTAACTTGTTCATCCTGGCATGTTTTTGGGGTTTCGTTTATGGTTTGGTCATTTTTGTCATAACTCTGCTCTAAAAGCTTTTCTGCAACTCCATTTTCCTTGGCCCTCCTGCATCGTTTGGCAAACCATGATGGAGGTCGCATTACGGATGCTGATACAAATATATTTAAAAACAAACCACCGACTATTAACATTGTTCCTGTATAACCGTATTCAGCGAACAAAGTTGTGACAATTGGCGCGAATATCAAACCACCTACGGATGCACTTCCAGTATATATACTAGTTGCCAGTCCACGGTGTTTGTCGAAATAAATCCCTATGATGGACATCGTAGGAAGCCGTACCATTGATATTCCAATACCTAGAAAAAAAAACAATTATCGCATAAGTGACCAATATAGGAATGAATTTCATTTTTGTGGACTCACTCCCAAACTGCACATGCTAAGTTTGTGAGTGATTCGCCGGAGTTTACACATCGATAAAGCCACAAAAATGATAATACATACCTTAGAATTCCAACTTCAACACTCGTAATAAATTATTAACGGCTAAATTTCTTAATCAGGGTTATCGGTACCATAAACTACGCAAAGCCTTTTTAAAATTTTATAGACGCGATTCTGATTTAATTTCAAAATTCAATATTGGACTTAAATCTCTTCTGCAACAAGGTCAATCGGAACCCGAATTTTATGGTGACTTAGTATATAAATTCAGAAAAATATATAACCGCAATGACGTTAGCACCCAATTTCGTAAAATCATTCTTCGATATAAAAAGATTGGGTACAACATGGATATTATACGACAGACTGCATGCATGGTAGTTAACCCAATCACGGTTGGCAACGTTGCTTCCCTCTTTAATTTCACGCCGGTGGGTCAGGCCTCAGATTCTATGACGGTTCCAACGTAAAGGCTTATTGAGAATTAGAGAGATCTAATTCAAGGTAATGTTGGTTGGTGCCTGATGCTCTGTCTCTGGTCGGGCCCATCGGAGTCTAACTGTTGGTTTTCTTTTGCTCCAGCATTTCAGTGGTTTCTTGCTGTCGAGTCCTCACCGCTGTCTCACCTCTGTGGTTCCTTGATTATTTGTGTTCACGGAGATGTTGCACTGATGAGTTAGGAGGCCTTCATGCAGACTGAACAAATAATTTGTCTCGGAAGTAAGGGCGAGGATTGTGGCCACGTAAAATCGATTTAAGCTACCCAGTGGAAATCTTTCCACTGACCGTTCCAAGGCGGTTCTTCTGTGGCGATTTATTTATGTTGTTGTTTGTTACTTACTGTGTGTATCACTTGTGTCTTTTTATTTTGGATGGCCATATGGTCATTTTGTGGGCAAAGTAATTGTTCTTATGGCCTTCCTTTGTTTAGGTTTCCATTATGGTCTGGTCGCTTAATGTTTGTGTTTCTTTCCCTTTGGTGTCTTTGATGGGTGGAGTAAGTTAATTGTATCGATTCCTGATCTTTTTTTTTTTACTTCTACTTTTCTCATTGAAACGTTACAAATGCCACCAAAATGGAATGTTTTTGAGGAATTCTTTCGAAAGCGTAAGAATGCACTTACCGACGGCTACGACGGAATGATTATCCAAATTGGACGCTGCCATCTTTGAAAGAAGCCCAAGCAAAAAATAAATCCAGTCTTTAAATTCAGTTTTTTGGTCCTATAACATTTACGTTTTCAATACTTTTCCATCTGTTGGCATCGTTTCATAAACAACCACGCGTGTGTTCTAAACGTGCTTTCTTATGTCAAGTTATATTACTACCTCTCGCTATGTAAAACAGATCTGAGATTCTTGCTCATTGAATTTATCGAAGTATGAAACTTTTATTTTAACCACTCAAACCAATTGAAATGCCCACAATGATGGAGAATTGGAATTATACAAGTTTCAACTGTGCCTGTGTATGTAACCAGTTCGGCTCGATACATGACTTCTGGTATGAAGATATCTCAAAGCATCGCAAAAACATGCCTAAATAAATTGGAACCCTTTTAACCCAACTTTTATAATAACAACTGCGGTTTACAGGGATAATCATGATTTTTCTAATTTCGGCTCGGCTCTAAAGTATAGATTGTACCCCCAAACTGAATTATGAGCAGAAATAAGAATAATATCACAATTTGTCATCTTAAAATGTTCTTTATTTTAGCGATATTTTTATGTCTATGTATAAGCGTGTTTTCGTAATGGTCTTAATTACATGGCTGCGAGCAAAAAAGGGTCTTGCATGACTGCGTATACTAGCTAGCTCGCCGAAGCCTGTGCGTACTAACAGGCTCGCCAGAGCCTTTGTTGACCGCCTTTCAGATAATGACTATTTTCTCTTAAGCTGGCCCAATTAATACTCACATAACGGTGTAACTAAGTTGGAAACCATAATTTAAATAATTGGGACGCCAGCCTTGGTAGCTCAGTCGGATGTGCGTCTGACTGATGATCAGGAGGACGTGGGTTCGATACCTGCCGGGCTCGGCATCATTCTTTCGTAGAGATTGATCATGAAATCTTTTCTACGGTCATTCTCTCCCTTCCTGTTTCAAGAAGGGCAGTTGTAAGTTTCTGGCGAAAGAATGTGCACTGTACTGGATAACCGCTTACGTATAAGCCTGTCCAGGAAAAGTGTGGATGGGTAAACTTACCGGCTAAAAAATGACCCAATTTGTGTTGACTGAGTCGTTAAACTCCAATACAAAAAAACAAAAATAATTGAGACATATCAACAATAATGCCCACTCATGCCCATAACCTTAAGAAAACTTATCTAGGATGGCTATGCTGTCTTGGAAGAATTGTTAGTGCTTCTTGTGTCGTCACTTCTTTGTAATTCCTATCGTTGTCATTAAAACGTCTTGTTTTTTTGGATTATTTTTTAAATTTTTATCAAGTCGATACTTGATATATGGTTGACTTAAACGAAAAAAAAAAAAAAACATGACCGTCTGCAAGCATTACTTTGTTTTCAAATACATAATTTATATAGCAAAATTCCTATATCAAGACAGACCACCTTTAAGACTGTTCAAAAGTGGTCTTAAAGACCACTTATGAATTGTCCCATAGATGGTCTCTCATTAGGAGACACAGAGTGTAGAAAATACAAAGAAAGTTTAACCGAAACTTTCTCAATAAGCTTTTAAAAGCAGATTTAAGTGAACTTAATAGCGGAACTTTACTGTAATTTTATGTGCATTTTCAAGACATTTTCAAAATAAATATAAATTCAACATTCATGAACAATACCTCCGAAAAGTCCAAGGGAAATGTAGAACATCCGAATATCTTCCACAAATCCTGATAATATATATGACAGCGATATAAATCCCGCTCCAGTCGCTACTACAGCTCGACAACTGTACCTCTTCAATCCGATAGTCATTACCACTAACCCTAGCAAGACAATAAACACTTTGTGAATTACAGAGGACTCTGGTTATAACGACGGCATTTGTTCCCTGATACTGTGCCGTTATAAATAATTTGCCGTTATAAAGAATCCCGATGAGGTGTATGAACGTTATAAAATGCCTTTCCCTTGATTACTCCAAGAAAACTGTTATAGACATTTGTTAGAATCGCCTCACTGAGGCGATTCTAACCAATGTCTATAACATTTTTTGTTTCTAGGTGTATTAGATTACATGAATCTTTTATGACTATGGATTCGATACGGGTTTTGTTTTTGTTTTTTTTTGTTGTTGTTTTTTTTTTTCAGTCAAAGGGAACCATGGCTTAGCCTTTAGCTAGGGATTCATGATTCATTCCATTGAGATTGTCGTTATAACAAGACAGACAGTTTTGGAATATAGAAGATATTCACTTTTTTTGAGGTGGATACAAAAAAAAATATCGAGTCTGCTGTATACATTTGACTTTTTACGAGTGTGACTTTTCAGGAGAGTGAAAATTCAGATGTTTTCAACACACGAGATGAATTATATTTGGTATCCGTTGAAATAAAATAGTTTGTTTGATTTGAGGTTTAACGTCCCCGTCAACACTGTAAAGGTCATTTTGGAGACGTTGCTTCCAATTTTGTGGGACTTTTACCCGACATTGAGATGAAATGACATCTCAAGCCCTGTTGCCCAATGAAACCAATAGGGTTTATTAGCATGGACGGTCCGCCTCGCACCACGGTTCCTGGACAGGCTTAGATCCTCTAAGCGGTTTACCAGTACTAGTGTGCGGGCCAGATTCAGCTCTGCGTGGAAGCATCATGCAGCCCATATGGGCGGGGGCTTATTAAAATAGTTAATGTTCTTTTTATTTTATGCCTGACTTTGGCGATGTACTATAATTGCATCACGTGAACAAGTCCGTGAAATGAACACCCCCTTAAACCCCACTTTACATATAGAAAACTGGGGTTTACAGGGGTATACGCTATTTTTTATATTTCTGCTCTGAGACGTAGGTTGTGGGTACTCGTTAGAACCGCCTCAATGAGGCGGTTCTAACGAACACCCATAACCTATGTTTGCAGTATAAATAAGAAAAATAAAACAGATTTTCATCAGAATAGTAGCCATTTTGGAGGTGTGAAAAAATGCACTATTGTGCACGGGTGTGTTATTGTAATGAACAACTGTTCGTGACATGCTTCGCACTCGTTAAATCTTCTGATGTTTTCAACACACTCGAAGAAATATATTTTCAACACATTCGATTTAATATTGGTATTTATCGAAACTGAGAGAGTAAATTTTCTTTTTATACTATACTAAACACAAACAAAACAGTAGTCCCGGCTGCTTGGTCATGCTATATTGTGAAAATATCACTTTTATTTTTTACTGTTTGCCAATGACCCAAAAAGGGTCGCCAGGCATATATGGGTTTATACGTTTATATGATAAACAGACTCTTATACTCAGGATCATTAAGTGTGAAATCTATGTAGCTCGCCAATGGCTCGTTTCAATAAATTTCATCAAAAATAACCACTGGTGTATGAATTCTCAAAATAACAATGAGTTTTAAAGGACTCTATGACGCTGACGTCGATAGTTTTTAAAAGTTTCTTCGGACACCATTACAACGTTAGCAACATACCCTAACTGAATTTTTCACACGGTTTCCTATAGATTCTATAGGAAAACGTCATCGTTACGTTAGAAAAAACATGAATGCTAAGACTTTAATCTGCTCTTATATTAAACAGTTCCACTCTCCCCAGATTTTTTTTCAAACACAAACAATGTTTTTCTGAAATATGCTTTGTCCGCTGACCTTATTACCGGTCGCAGTGGATAACACATCCGAGCGGTAAAGCGCATTCTTAGGGTCATTTTTTCTTACCACGCCTTAGCCGAAGGCTCACAAGGTGAGCTTATAGTATAGCAAGTATCCGTCGTCTATACGTCCGCCCGTGCGTCCATCTGTCCACATTTTCGAACAACATTTCCAAGGTCAGTTTGAATCTTGATCAAATTTTACAGGTACCATAACTGGGCTGGGGGACTGGCTGTATTATGGGTTTTGATGCAGTACTGGCCAGAACTTCGGTTTCCACGGCAACCAAAAGATCAGGTTGACATATAACGGGGAATATATTGTCCGGGTGATTGCGAGTTCGAATTTGAGGCAGATCGGAATATTCACATGCCAGTTCTTGTCCTTTTGTCTCTCATGAACAAATAATGGGGACACTTTTGTCCGATCTACAGTGGCTTTACTTTTGATAGAATTAATCAAACTTGCTTTTAAAGAGAACAATCATAACATCTCAAACTCGTTTGATTTTTAACCGGTTTGGACTATTTGCATAGGAGTTTTCCGCCCTTGACGGCCTCATAGACTTTGGAAAACATTGTCCGGGTTATAGCAATTTCATTTTTGTTGGAATCTTCATCAAACTTGCGGTTAATGAGGACAGCCATAAAATCTTGGATGATTTCGATTATGGGGCGGATTGGATTATTGAGTGACTGATGAGTTGCTTGCCCTTTAGTCTCCCATAAACTTATAATAGGGAAAATGTTATCATACCCCAAACATAGGTTGTAGGTGCTCGTTATAACTGCCACATTAAGGCGGTTCTAAAGAGAACCCATAACCTATGTCTTGAAGCAGAAATAAGAAAAAAAACCAACGTAAACTCCATTTTTCTCAACATAAAGTGTGGTTTACAGGAGGGTTCACCATAGACTTGTTAACGCGCTGCAACACATTTACCTATTATACTAGTAGTAATATTTTCTATCACGCCGGATACGGCAACCTCTGCGGCTTTCGCTTGGAATCGCTCTTGATATTGTAGGAAGAACACCCCAAACGAGCGCATTATACCACCATACATACCCGCGTATAACACGGAGCCTGTAATATACAAATACATAGATAGATAAGAACATAGCAGTCCATGGTCATGTTTCATGTGAACATTAGGTAAACACGCCTATACAATTATGCCCCACTTAAACCGCACATTTATTTTATATTAAAACTGAGGTATACAAGAGTATACGTTATTTTCCATATTTATGCTCAGAAACATAGATTATGGTACTTGTGAGGCGGTTCTAACGAGTTCTCAAAATCTATGTTTTCAGCAAAAGTATGAACAATATCAGAATTTTATCACAAAATTATCATATTTTGGTGGTAAAACTTTCAATATATTTAAACAGGAGTGTTTTCGATGGAATTTAAGAAAAAAAAAAAAAAAACACTCGTCAGGTATCCCATACATTTGTATGAAGTATGAAAGTGTCACGTGTTTCTGCTTCTGATTGATAAATTTATCAGCTTTTCCAAAAAAAAAAAAATTCCCAAACCTACGTAATAAGATAGGTTGTGGGTGCTCGTTAGAGACCGCCGAAGTGATGCTGTTCTAACGGTACCCCGCAATCTACCTAAGGAAAGTAAGTGTAACTGTATAAACCCATTTTTCTATCCATAAAGTCGGGTTTACAGGGATCTTCACTGCACGGACTTGCTTACGTGATGCTAGTCAATGTAATGTTTCTGCAACCAACTATTCACTGCCCCCGCTTCGGACGATTCAGCTCTCTGGCAGAGAATATATGTTTAAGGTATGATATTGAGTTCAGGCCTGAAAAATACCTGTGTTTCCGCTAACATGCCGGAAAGTGTTAAGTGTAGGCCGTAAAAAACTTTTTTGTTTTGTCAGCGTTATATTTTGATGAAAAAAATACAAATTCAGCAGAAAAAATGAAAAAAAAATCTTTAAACGGGCTAAATTCTAGCCATAACAATTAGACTTAAGGCACAGGAAGGAAAAGAACAGGATTTTGGGTATTAGTTTTGCTATTTTGCATTGAGGCGGTTGTAACTAGTACCCATAATTACATGTATGACTGTGAGCATAAATTGAGAAAATAATGTATAGCCCGTAAACCCCACTTTTGTGAATATGAGGTAGGGTTTAGAGGGGTATTCATTGCACGGACTTATTATTATCCTGATGAACAGTTACTGAGTGCAGTGCGCAGTCTTTCGACAGAAACCGATGACAGTCCTTCTTGAATCAGCAGAAGGGAGAGAATAACCGTAGAATATGTACATGTACATGTATTTAAAGACTTATTTGCACTTGGGATTGAATCCGGGACCTTATGATCACAAGTCAGAGCCTATTGGTAGATTTCATACTATGTGTTGAGCAGATAAACTGACCGCTTGACAAGATCTAATTTATATTTACTGAACTGTAAAACTCCAAAATGAAAAAAAAAAAAAAACAAAAAAAAAAAAACAACACCAAATTACCCTGAGTAGTTCATATACACGTATACTTTTATTAAGTTTAATTTATTCACGTACTTTATTGATAAACTTTGTTACCCGAGCTGGGTACAACTATCCTATTAATATATCAAGTTAATAAAAGTACATTCACAGTCTTACATCCCTGACTTTCTGAAAAAGACATAATGTTAACAAGTCCGTGTAGTGAACGCCCCATGTAAACCCCACTTTATATAGAGAAAACTGGGGTTTACAGGGGTATACATTATTTTTCTTATTTCTGCTCCAACACATAGGTTGTTGGTACTCGTTAGACGGCCCTCGCTGTATGGTGCTTCCTCGCAGAGCTGAAACCGACCGCCCACTAGAACTGGTAAACCGCTTAGAGGATCTAAGCCTGTCCAGGCAATGCGGTGCGAGTCGAACCGTCCATGCTTATAAGCCTTACTGGGTTCATTGGGAGACATCCGATATAACGACAAACCTCGTTATAACGACAATTTCACTACAATGAATCCTTAACGACGATTCGTTGAGATATTCAGTATTATCATAATTATTAAATACTCCCAGAAACAAATCTTTGGACATTTCTTAGACTCACCTCGGCGATGCGATTCTAACACGGGCCTCCGTGGCCTAGTGGATAAGAGCGCAAACTCTTAATCATTAGGTCTGTCACCGCTGTGGGTTCGAGTCTCGCTCGGGTCACATATGAGATGCCAAATTCTGCAACGGAAGGTCAGGTGGTTTTTTTTCCGTTAATCCAGTTTTCGCCCACTCCTGATTAACGATAGGCTCGATCTGAGTGAATTAAGCTTGAAGGGTCGTAAAACAACAAAAAAAAAAAAAAAAAAAAAAAAAACAATGCGATTCTTGTTTCTTCGAGTAACTGGTAACAGTCTTTACATGTATTACATTTTATACTCTTATTTGTATTCTTTATAGTGTCAAATTCGCTATGGCAATAAATTGTAAGGAACAGATACTGTCGTTATAGCGGGCTTCTCCAGACTTTCGGATGAGTCTTTAAACCGAGGTCCCGTCTCCGTATGACCTTAGCTGTTGGTGGGACATAAAACTCGAACACTCACACACTGTCATTATAGCAATGGTCCTCTGTATATCTATATTCTATGAAAGAAAGATAAATTGTGTGTATTCATTTGAATTGCCTCAATGAGGCGATTTTAATGACTACACACAACGTGCGTTTGCATGATTACATGACCTCCGTGAAATATACCATATATGTGAATATCTTGACCTTTGGAAATGTGTTTGTTTGTTTGATTTGAGGTTTAACGTCCCCATCAACACTGTAAAGGTCATTTTGGAGACTTTGCTTCCAATTTTGTTGGACTTTTACCCGACATTAAATGACTACTCAAGACATGTCGCCCAATGAAACCAATAGGGTTTATTAGCATGGACGGTCCGCCTCGCACCGCGGTTCCTGGACAGGCTTAGATCCTCTAAGCGGTTTACCAGTACTAGTGTGCGGTCCGGATTCAGCTCTGCCTGAAGCATCATGCAGCCCATACATTTCTTCAAGCCCTTATGGGCTGGGGGCTTTGACCTTTGGAAAGGAATCTCTGGGGCTTAAGGGGAAAGGGAACACCTTCAGTGGAGGCAACTCCTGCAAAACTAATTTTGTCTCCCATATCAATAGGGTCAAATGTTAAAGGAAAGAATTTGCTCTCGAGGAGCAAATTCTTTCCTTTAAAAGTAGACCCCTTTTTCAGTGGGACAGGTCTTACAGAAAAGCGAACAGGAAGTACCGAAAGTTGTCTGCCTTTGAAAAATGGCAGAAAATATGCCAGGTGTTCCCATTCCCCTTAAGAACGAGTTCGAATTAACCGTGATAAACGGGCGATCGGTATTCGAGCCAGCGAAGTTTCACCCTATGTTGTTAACATGTTGTGGAATCTGGAGTGTCTGCAAGCAGTTTGTTGCAATTACCAAATAATATAAACAGTGTCGTTGAAAAGACAATTTTTTACACACAACAACTGTTGCCTGCTTTGCTGTCTGCTGGTTTCTTTAAATGGCATTATTGCAAACAATTTGGACCCAGGTGAGACTGTTCCTCTGTGAGAAGTCTGATCAGGGCCCACACCATTTGCCTGTAGGCAAACACTATTTGCCTGTAGGCAAACACTGTTTGCCTGTTTGCAAACAGATGTTTGAAAAGGTAGCAAAAAGATGCAGCAGGCGACATAAACAGACGGGTACTCTGGCAACAAAGTGAAGGCCCGGATCAGACGCCGCATTACGCAGCGTCTGATCAGGGCCTACACTGTTTGCAAAACGTTCAGCCAGTTGAAGGAAACACAACCCGACACCCTTAAATTTTGAAATGGACTCCTGCTATATATAAGGAGGAAGATTCCATTTGGTACAAAAAGGGTGAATTAATAGGTATACGCACTGGTCTGCGAGAAAATAGGGAGAATATGTTCGGGAATTATGAGGATAACAACCTCACTCTGTCTTAGCCTTTATTTCTGAAAATACATCACAGTTTGCGTGTGCGAGGGCTGATTGATTTGTTGTAAGCCTCCTATTGAAGGAGGTAGGGGGGGGGGGGGGTGTTCCTTTTAAGTCCTACTATTCTCTGACTAGATAGGGCCGTGCATCCAAGGACTGGTATCATTTGGTCAGTTTATATCAACGAGGTAGCACTCTAAAGTAAACAAGACACGCAGCTTTAGCAAAAGGGACAAAATCGGTGAAAGGGCAGTGATCCAGTATTTGCATAGAAAGGTTTAACACCTAAGGATATCCATAATGATATGGTAGCAACATTAAGGAGAGATACCCCTTCATATGCTACAGTGAAAAGGTGAGTGGCGGAATTTATACGCGGCAGACAGAGCATTGAGGATGACCCCGTCCTGGAAGGCCTGTCAATGTTGCAACCCCAGAAATGGTCAACAAAGTCCATGATAGTTTTATGACTGACAGACGAGTCAAAGAAAGATATATACCCAGCGGAGTTCGCACTTAACAGAAAAAGTACATTCAATTCTGATAGAGGATCTTGCAATGAGAAAGCTTTCGGCCCGATGGATATCAACACTTCTGACAGTTGATCAGAAGCACACCTGGCGCACATTATCGCGTGCAAACCTTAACCATTTTGCCAAGTTTCTTCAGAGATTTGACACAATGGATGCGACATGAGTCCATCATTTTACCCCCAGAGGCCAAACAACTACCAAACAATGGAAGCACCCTGGCTCACCCCCGCCCAAGAAGGCAAATACTGTTCCATCAGCTGGGAAGGTTATGGCCTCAGTTTTCTGGGATGAAGATGGTATTCTGCTGATAGATTATCTGCAAAAGGGACAAACAATCAATGACACATACTATGCCTCACTTCTGACCCAGTTACGGGAAAATATTAAACTTAAGCGCCGCGGAAAGCTCAATGAAGGTGGGTTGTTCCAATGGGACAATGCTCCTGTTCACAAGTCTGTCGTTGCTATGGCTGCCATTCACGACTGTAGCTTTAAATTGATTGAGCATCCGCCTTAGTCACCTGATGTCGCTCCATCAGACTTTTAATATTTTTCTAAAACTGAAGACGGCTATTTCAGGTACCCACTTTCAGTTCGATGATGACGTCATATATGCAGTGGATGACTTTCTGAACAGCCAAGAAAAGGAGTTTATAAAAGTGGCATTGAGGCACGTAAACACCGCTTGCAAAAGTTTATAGATACTGAAGGTGATTATGTTGTAAAATAATACAATATGTCTGACAAAATTCAAATCCTTCAATATGAGGCCAACATTATATAAATCAGCCCTCGGAAATGTCTCAGCATGAATACTGCACAAAAGTATGCGTATAGAGTTTTGAGCATGTCCAGGCCAAGCCAATTTCATGCATATATACATATAGTGTCGTGCATGCTTAAGATTCATCCCAGCAGGCACAAGTCGCTAAGGCAACGTCAAATCAACGTCGGTGCAACGTCATGACGTTGCACCGACGTCGATGTGACGTTGAATATACGTCATCACCTTGTACCGACGTTGATGTGACGTCACAATTACGTCATGTGCCTCCTGGGATAACGCATAAGATATGTGGTAGCAATACGCTTACCTGCTAATAGAACCCATGCCCAGCCTCTGTCTACCGGGACGCCCTCTAAATCTGTTATACTCCCTTTAGGTTTAGTCACTAGACTATCTCTCACGCTTGCATCATCAGGATTATTACCATCACGGTCTTCTTTGTGACGTTTATTGTTGCTGTTCTTGCGGTCATCCTCCATTTCGACACTGTTTTACTTCATTCCTTGTAGAAAAATGCTGAATCTGTGATCCATTTAAGAAATGAATTTTATTTTTCTGCTGTTCATTAAAGTATGAACGCAGCGGTCGGGTGCAAAGTAAATGAACTCCGAAGGTGTTTATGCAAAGTCTGTTAGCGATCCGCTAGCGTTCATACTTTCATGAAAAGCAGAAAAATTAAGTTTATTTTTATATATTCATTCTTTGCCCCTCATCAGTTGGCGAAAAAATTCTTATAGGGCGAACTTTAAAAGTTGAAAAACATTCACTCGCTGTTTATCTGTTTTTGACGTCACCAACGCCTTTAGAGAATCATGCTTTAGACTGACGTCACTTAACGTCACTCAAAATCATGTGACTCGATACGTTCATTGAAGTATGAACTACATTATTTTTTTCTTTTGGTTTACATTAGACTCTACACTGGAAATGTAAATATAAAACAGTGACTCTGAAGTTTCTCTTCTCTTCCTCACCCTTGTCCCGCTGAATAAGTTTGCTCAGTCACATCAATCTCAGACCATCAACCAATCAAATTACATGTGCCTGAAACATTTTATCACATGTATGTATTCATCCAAATTTGCGAATTGAATGACGAATAGTGTTGATCATCTGATCTGGCTCTACACTGTTTGCATATGTAGGGACTGCCGTGATCAGCGATTGTTCTGGAAATATTATATGAAACTGTTATGTTGAAAATTAAAACTACCCTTGTAACCCCGCTGTATACGGGAAAGTAATTAACCCCTTGCATGTGGGAAACCCCTAACGTGGTACCTTGGCAAACAGGTAACAGAATTTTAATTTTCCGTAAAAATAGAATAAGAACGCCCAAACAGGCCTATCACCCCTTAAATGACAAATGGACTTGTCGAATAAAAAGCAATGGAAGAGTCCACCAGTATACAATGGGCCAATGCATTAAACTTGTGATTTAATCCAAACTACATTATTGCTTTGGCATACCTTGTTTGAAGAAAAAATACTCCAAAATTTATATTCAGCGCCCAAGTCAGTCTAAAGTCTTGGAAGATAGTTCTATCTCACATGGAAGTGTAAACTCCAATTTGCTATGACACTACGACAGCATATCCGTGTGACATATTGCACTCTTTCATTTCCTTAACCAACTGTATTCTAGTGGACTCTTCCATTACTATATGTTGACCAAGTCCATTTGTCAAAAAAGAGGTATCAAGTCTATTTTTTCACTTTTATTCTATTTTTGACGGAAAATTCTGTTGGCAAATAGTGCAGGCCCTGATCAGACGTCGCGTTCTGCAGCGTTTGATCTGGGTCTGTACCGTTTGCCAAGATACCCCTTTCAGGTTTTCCGCATGCAATGCTTTAAAAAATGGTCATATTTCTGACGATTATTTGTGATATGTTTCACGTTTATACTCCAAAAATAGTTTGTGTGTGCTTGTTGGAACCGCTTCTTTGAGGCAGTTCTAACGAGTATCCACATCCTATGTATTAGAACATTGGCCACCGCCCATCGGGGCTTAAAGAAATAGATGGGCTGCCTAATGCTTCCACGCAGAGCTGAAACCGACCCGCACACGAGTACTGGTAAACAGCTTTGAGGATCCAGTAAGCTTGCCGAGGAAAAGCCGAGTCGGCCCATCCATGCTTATAAACACTACTGGTTTCACTGGACGGCAGGGCTTGAGATGTCATTTCATCTCAATGTCGGGTAAAAGTCCCACAAAATTGGAAGCAACGTCTCCAAAATGACATTTACAGTGTTGACGGGGACGTTAAACCTCAAACAAACAAAACAAATGTATTAGGGCAGAAATGAAAAAAAAAAAATTATCTCTGTTATCCCAATTTTCTCTGCTCACATCGCGGACAAATAAACACGCACAAACTGTGGATTCAGTTCATCAATTTTGCTTTTCTAAAGATACTACGTTGACGAAGAAAGTATCTAGTGGACAAGTGCAAACTTGACCGATGATTCACCCTTTTTGTACCAAATGGAATCTTCCTCCTTATATAAAGCCATATAAAGTCCATTTCAAAATTTAGGGGTGTCAGGTTGTTTTTTCTTCAAAATTGATATGGAAAATGGCTGAACTTTTTGCAAACAGTGCAGGCCCTGAACAGACGCCGCGTTCTGCGGCGTCTGATCTGGGCCTGCACTGTTTGCCACTTACCCCTTTTGGGGTTTCTGGTACCAAATGGGTTGAGATGATAATATAGCTGTTAAACTATATAATGTTTGTTTGTTTGATTTGAGGTTTAACGTCCCCGTCAACACTGTAAAGGTCATTTTGGAGACGTTGCTTCCAGTTTTGTGGGACTTTTACCCGACACTGAGATGAAAGAACATCAAAAGCCCTGTCGCCTAATGAAACAAATAGGGTTTATAAGCATGGACGGTCCGTCTCGCACCGCTTGCCTGGTCAGGCTTAGATCCTCTAAGCAGTTTACTAGTACTCAAGTGCGGTCAGTTTCAGCTCTGCGTGGAAGCATGCAGCCCATATATTTCTTCAAGCCCCTATGGGCGGGGGCGGTACTACTATATTGACGGAGAAAATATCTTGTTGAAAAGGACACACGTGATCAATGATTGAAATGATAATATAGCTGTTAAGCTATTTAATGTAGCATCACGAAAACACGCCTATATAAGTTTGACCCCCTTGAACTCCACTTTTATATAGTAAAACTGGGGTTTCCGGGGGTATACCTTTTTTTTCTTATTTCTGCCCTAAAATATAGACTGTGGATACTGGTTAGAACCGCCTCGACGAGGGGGTTCTAACAAGTGCCCACAATCTATATTTTGAATAGAAATAAGAACAATATCACAATTTTTCATCATAAAATTTTCATTTTTTCGGCGATAAATGTGGTAATGTATTTGTATAGGCGTGTTTGCGTAATGAGAAGCGATTTACTAAATGCATTATCGGTTAGAATCAGAGGTGAAGGTTACGGGAGAGTTTGATTTTTTTTTTTCAGTTACGATATTTGATTATGTTTTCTGTCTTTCATATCGCCAGAAGCTTATTTTTTTCTGATGAAAATTTGTGTTTTCTTTCTTATTTATACTCCAACCATTAGTTGTGTGTGCTCGTTAGAACCGTCTCATTGAGGCGGTTCTATCGAGTACCCACACCCATTTCTTAGAGCTGAAATAAGAAAAAATAATGTTTATCCTGTAGACCTGAGTATCTCTGTGTCAAGTGGGGTTTTACACGGGTCCTCATTACACAGACACCAAGAATGGGGGCCCATCACGCAACTGTGGATTCAGTTCATCAGTCTTAAATTAACAATAGTTGCGAAAGATCTATGATGCTACGTTGACGAAGAAAAAACCTATATCTCAGAACTGAAACAAGACAAACTTTAATGAATACCCCTGTATACCTGATTTTTCGCTGTGTCAAATGGCGTTTACAGGGTGCTTAATCATAGACACCATGAATCGTGGAAGTAAACACACACAATTTGTGGATTCAGTTATTAACATGGCGAATGATCTATTTTCATTTGTTTTGCATGTTTAACGGTCCTACGTTGACGAAAAAAGTATCTTGCCTCTTGACAAGACTAAACGTGACCATTGATTAGGGTGATAATACATCTATCAGAGAAGCGTTTTTCAAAATGCATGTTGTCATCGAAGTTAGAAGCCTTCGTGGTGTAGTGGTTATGCTAGAGGACCAGTCTGATTTGGGACCACAATGTTTGCAGGTAATCAGCAGATGACAAAGCAGACGACATTTGTCGTGATTGGCATTTTATGAATTATATGTAATTCATACATAGATACATAACATTGTATATTTCTGTATTCACTACTGAGTCAGGATTTCTCCATGAGGGTCGATTTGTTATTGGTTTATAGGAATCTGCTTTGTATTACTAAACCACGCCTATACAAATACACTGTAAACTTTACCGCCGAAAAATCTAAACTTCTAAGAGTGGGGTTCAAGGGGGTCAAAATTATATGGACTTGTTTTCGTGATGAGAACTGACGGCAAAAAATGAATAGGCATCCATTCCGGAGGTGGACGCCCCCGCCCATCGGGGCTCGGAGAAAAAGATTCGACATGGTGCTTTCGTGCAGATCTGAAACCGACAGAACGCGAGTACTGACAAACCGCTAGTCCGTTCAGGCAAAGTGGTCCTACCGTTTTTACATATATACCTTACCGATTTGTTTGATTGGAAAGGCTAGAGATGTAAAACGGAAGCAACGTCTCCAAAATGGCCTAAATATTGTTGACGGGGACGTTAAACAAAACTTCTATAACAAGAAGACGAATGGCCCGCTTACCATGGCATATTCGAACTTGAGTCCTTAGAGCTTGTTACCATAGTTCCAAAAATCTATATACAGTAAAATTCGTTTATTAAGACCACCTGTGGGACTGTTCAAAAATGGTCTTTAGAGTGAGTGTTTGAGTTTTACGTCCCACCAACGGCTAAGGTCATACGGAGACGGGACCTCGGTTTAAAGATTCATCCGAAAGTCTGGAGAAGCCCGGGATCGATCCTGCGACACCCGGTTTACAAGGAGAGTAGTGTTACCACTACACCACGGAGGCTTCTGAAAAATGGTCTTTAAGACCATTTTTGAACTGTCCCAAAGGTGGTCTTTGAAAACAATAAGAATAGCTAAAACCTTATTATAAGCTTTTAAAAACATATTTAATCCTAATTTTAGGTGGTCTTAATAGCGAACTATTACTGTATTTGAGATAATTTGTGGATTTTGTTTTCTGATTTTATCGTGTGTACTCATAAGAATCGCCACCGGCCCCGATAGCTCAGTTGGTAGAGTGTCCGCTCCGGGGAACGGGAGGTCACGGGTTCCATCCCGGGCCGCGACATACCAAAGTCGTTAAAAATGGTACTAGCTGCTCCTCGCTTGGCACTCAGATTTACGGGGAAGAGCTAGGACTGGTCGACCCAGTGTCAGGATAATATGACTGGGTGTTGTATCATGTAATGTGTCTGGGACATGATACTTTAGTGAGGCAGCACTATAAAAGTGAGCATTGAGCTCCCTGTCGCAACCAGACACCGTCGTGGTATGACTGAAAAATTGTTGAAAGCGACGTTAAACCCGAATTCACACACACACACACACACATAAGAATCGCCTCAATGATTCACATACCTTTATTTTGTAGAAGTACATATCCGTGCTCCAAATTATGGGTATAACCCATTCAGTACCAGAAACCCCTAAAGGGGTACCTTGGGCAAACAGTGCAGGCCCAGATCAGACGCCGCAGTACGCGGCGTCTGATCAGGGCCTACGCTGTCCGCAAACAACTTCAGCCATTTTCCAAGTTAATTTTGAAGAATACACAACCTGTCACCCCTAAATTTTGAAACTGATTCCTGCTTTATATAAGGAGAGAGATTCCATTTGGTACAAAAGGGGTTAACACTCAGTAGTTCGACCTACCCATAAGTCGAACATTTTTCATAGTCCCAAAGGTATTCTATGTTTTGGCGGTCCCCGCCCATCGTGGCTTGAAGAAATATATGGGCTACATGATGCTTCCACGCAGAGCTGAAACCGACCCGCACACGAGTACTGGTAAACCGCTTAGTGGATCTAAGCATGCCCAGGCAAAGCGGTGCGAGTCGGCCTGTCCATGCTTATAAACCCTATTGGTTCATTGGGCGGCAGGGCTTGAGATGTCATTTCATCTCAGTGACGAGTAAAAGTCCCACAAAATTAGAAGCAACGTCTCCAAAATGACCTTTATAGTGTTGACGGGGACGTTAAACCTCAAATCAAACAAACCAACAAAATTCAAGTTTTTGAAGTTCGAATGTAATTATATATTGTTATTTTGGTCGATTGTTTGTCAGTCGTCCTAAAATTACTAAGCACAGAAGCCGTGCAGTGCTGATATCATAGGTCAGAGTGTTGCGTTAGAAGGGGATCTAAATGATCTGTACTGGAATCATATGGTTTGCTTGGCAAACGGTGTAGACCCATATCAAACGCAGCACACCTGGGTCTACAGGTACCTGATCAGGGTCTTCACTTGACTGTGTTTATGTATTTTTGAGTAGGGGTTGAATGGTTCAGGTCACTTCTTTCGATGGCTTGAGATAGCTATTTGTCAGTAATATATTGGCTTTTTCTTCCTGTTTTAACCCTTATCCTGCTGAATAAATCAATGTAGCCACACACATTTTGACTATCAACTAATCAAATCACTTCATATAATGTAAGCATTCAAAATGCAAACTGAATAACAGTGAAGATCCTGATCTGAAGATCCTGGCTTCTTCAGAAGCCATCTGATCTAGATCTACACTGTTTGCAAATGCAAGCGTTTTCGTGTTCACCGGAATAAAGGTTAAGACATTATCTCATATGCATTGTTCGTTCCTGTGGTATCAACACCAGACACTTTATCAAGTCAGAAATCAAACTCCCAGTCAAAATAGAAGTGGAGGTAATGGTCAAGAATCGATACAATTAACCCACAGCTCCCATCAGAGACACTAAAATGATGTTACATTAAGGAATGATGAAAAGCAATTGTAAAAGCAATCCCCGAGGATTGGAAAAATAACAGCATTAAATGTACGGGGAGACCCTTTACAGCCACCACACGGCACAAACAAAACAGCCCTGATATGCAAAATAGAAGTGAAGGCAATCTGAAGAAAAGGTGGAATTTGCACCAACTTACATTCCTTGATTTAATAGATAGAATTCGGATGCATTATTAACCCTTTTTGTACCAAATGAAATCTTCCGCCTAAATTTAGGGGTGTCATGTTGTTATCTTCAAAATCTATCTTTTTTTAGAAAATGGGTGAACTTTTAGCAAACAGTGGAGGCCTTGATCAGACGCCGCGTGATCTGGCCTGCACTGTTTGCCAGGGTACCCGTTTTGGGGTTTTTGGTACAAAATAGGTTAAGAAGACATCATGATGGCGTCCAGCAGAATTGAGAAACACTGTCATAAAATTCAAAGATTTGAAAAGCATAGACTTATACATTACAGTTATTGGTTTCTCTTATCTCTAATCTCGTATCCCAGTACACTATAGTCGCCACTTTTTTATATTTTATTTTTTGTACGTACAATTTAAACCTATTTACCTGTAACCTTTGTTTAGTTTTGACCATACGTTTTGTCCTGTGTCCACCAGCCATGCGGTACGAACATTACCCTTGCACCTTTATAAGGAAATAAACGAAATTTAAGAGTTCAAAATTCAAGCGTGACGAGACTTTTCGATTATTTTTTTTTTTTCAGGGAAGGCAAGTTTCGGATACATTTTCTCGCGGAATTTTACACAGCATGGTGTTTGTACGAATTCAAGACTGTCACGACTACATATCTATCTGGCAACGCGGAGTATAAGATTAAGAACTGTAACCAGTTGTTCAAAGCATCGTTAGCTTAACGAGCTCGTTAGTGGTCATATTGTTAACTGTTCTAGCAAGTTTAATATTGAAACTTTTGGTATTTTTGCTGAAAAAAATTGTGAGCAGCTTTTGCATCTGCAAAAGCTGCTCACATTTTTTCAGCAAAAATATTAGCATATTTACCATAATAAATGATCAAAGTTTTAACGATATGTTAACTAACGACGTCGTTAGTTTTGAACAACTGGCCCCAAAAAATTGCAACTTTAATCCATGCAAAAATACCAGCTAAAGGCGACTTACCAGATATCGGTTGAGTTCGAAATTAAAAGTGCATTTACGTCTCACTGCGTTTTGAAAATATTTTTTTTTTTAAATCGAATTTATAATATTAATTTACACAAAGTTTTATAGTCCTGTTTACGTGGTCGCCAGGTGGTATTTACCTGCAACTTGTACACATATTAAATATCATGGTGCATAAGTGCACGGCTGCATGAGCAAAAAGATACAGTTCGAAGATTATGAATGAAGTAAATATGTTTAAGCTTTATGAGCCGTGTCATGTCAAAACCTGATTTTGTCGTTTTGCCTGCGACTTAGAGGCGGATCAGCCTGCGCATCGCACACACTCTGATCAGCACCTAGCTTGCTATATATATATTTCTTGCACAGCAGACAAGGAAATCCGCGATTTTACCCTGGGATAGAAATTTATGTTCTGACCCTGTGGTTCCGACCCAAAATCGAATATAATCGCGTGTTTGATAAATACACTGATTGATTACGACCTCGTTTGCGCCGTCGTTAAGGTTGACGTCACAGCACGTAACGTGACGTCACTAAACATTCCTGCAGTGTCAACACAATATGGCGGGCGTTGGTAACCGAACTGACTGCATCATTAAAATTCCGCGCTAAGAAATGGAAGGTATGCAAGAAAAAGAATCCCATATGGGTGTGAGGGGTGGATAAAAAAATCCGTCCCTCGGGATCACTGTCCGGCATCACTCGGCAAGCCTCGTGATGCCGGACAGTGACCCTCGGGACAGATTTTTCATCCCACCCCCTCACATCCATATAATAGTCTTATAATCTGCTGCACCCAATATTTACATTTCCAGTGTAAAATCTAATCTGATCCTATAGAAAATAATGTAGCTCACACTTCCATGAAAGCATCGATTCACGTTATTTTCAGTGACGTCATTCCAAAACATGGTTCTCTACGGGCGTTGGTGACGTCAACGCTATTCCGCTCCTTGTAGAAAAACAGCGCATAATTGTTTTTCAGCTTTAAAAGTTTGCCCGATAAGCAGTTTTTCGCCCAGTGATGAGGAGCAAGTAATGTAAATATTTGTTTGTTTGATTTGAGGTTTAACGTCCCCGTCAACACTGTAAAGGTCATTTTGGAGACGTTGCTTCCAATTTTGTGGGACTTTTACCTGACACTGAGATGAAATGACATCTCAAGCCCTGTCGCCCAATGAAACCAATAGGGTTTATTAGCATGGACGGTCCGCCTCGCACCGCAGTTCCTGGACAGGCTTAGATCATCTAAGCGGTTTACCAGTACTAGTGTGCGGGCCGGATTCAGCTCTGCGTGGAAGCATCATGCAGCCCATATATTTCTTCCAAGCCCCTATGGGCGGGGGCAGAGTAATGTAAATATAAAAATAAACTTATTTCTTTTCTGCTTTCCATGAAAGTATGAACGACAGCGGGTCGCTAGCAAAGTTTACATGAACTCCTTCGTGTGTATTACTGCGTGGGAAGCTTTATGGATTACCTTTCACCAATTCCGAGGATAGGTTTTCTGACGACGCGGTAAAATGCGTTGAGAGTGAGCTAGTGAGTGTTTGAGTTTTACGTCCCACCAACAGCCAAGGTCAAACGGAGACGGGACCTCGGTTTATAGACTAATCCGAAAGTCTGGAGAAGCCCGGTATCGATCCTGCGAACCCTGGTTTACAAGGCGAGCAGCGTAACCACTACACCACGGAGCCTTCTTAAATGCGTCGTAACAAGCGAAAACGGGGTATTCGAAGATGTGCGGCTTGTTAAGACACAAATCAGCCTGCGTATCCGAACAGTCTGATCAGAGAAGTCGCAGTCGCCATCTAGGTAACACTTGCCCCCAAGTATGGAATACAGTTTTCTGAATAAAGGTATGCACAGTCTAATTTGCATCGCCAAAACATACCTATATAGTTTTTATTCCCTTAAACCCCGTTTATATATGGTAACACAGAGGTATACATTAATTTCCATATTTCTGCTCCAAGGCATAGGTTGTTGATACTGATTAGAACCGCCTCGACGAGGCGGTTCTAACAAGTACCAACAACCTATGTATTGAGAACATCATATGAAACATGTGAAAAAAATCAGATTTTTTTTATCTAAAAATTGTCATCACATTTGTATAGGCGTGTTTTGGTAATGGCGACTTCGCTTAGCACATATTCTCGAATACCCCTTTTCTCCTGCATGTCCAAATTGATGTTGCACAGCCCAATTCAGAAGCGAATATGAAGTGTAAGCTTACCGAGGTCATCACGTGAACAAGTCCGTGCAATAAATACGCCCCTAAACCCCTCTTTATATAGAAAAACTGGGGTTTACGGGGGTTAACATTATTTTCCTTATTTCTGCTCCAATACATAGCTTGGGTTGTGGGTACTCGTTAGAACCACCTCAATGAAGCTGTTCTAACGAGCACGTAAAACCTGTATTTGGAGTAGATATAAGAAAAATGTTTTCATCAGAAAAACAAATGACCTTTTTTTATGGGGGGGGGGGGGGGGGGGGGGGTTGAAAAATGCAATATATCACATGGGTGTGTTATCGTAATGTGGAGAAAGGAAAACGTAAAAGCGTCAAATGTAGTCAAACGAAAGTCTTGAAGAGGACCATTTTCGCCATGTTAATAAAGGAGCTAACTTTATGGACTTCCTGTTTGCTTTCTTGTAATCTAAAGCCTTCAGATAAAAGGGTTTTTGTTTGATTTGTGGTTTACCGTCCCCGTCAACAATGTATAGGTCATTTTGGAGACGTTGCTTCCAATTTTGTAGAACTTTAACCCGACTTTGTGATGAAATGACATCTCAAGCCCTGTCGCCCATTGAAACTAATAGGGTTACTAAGCATGGACGATCCGACTCGCTCCGCTTTGCCTGGGCAGACTTAGATCCTCTTAGCAGTTTACCAATACTCGTGGGCGGCCAGTTTAGGCTCTGCGTGGGAGCATCGTGCATCCCATCTATTTCTCAAGTCCCGATGGGAGGGGGCCGCCAGACAAAAGGGGCCTGCATATAATAGTAAGAATTTGCTTCCATATGGAAATTTTTCCTTTGCGTACCATTGCGGGTGGATATCCTTTACAACCAAGGCATTTATACAAACGTAAATACGATATATATATGAACTGTGTAATAAACACGCCTATATAATTTTGACCCACTTAATCCAATTTAATACAGCAAAACTGGGGGTTTGCAATGGTGTAAATTATTTTTATTTCTGCTTAAAAACATAAATTGTGGGTACTCGCTAATACCGCGTCGCTGAGGCAGTTCTAACGGATATCTACAATCTATATTTTTAGCAGAAATCAGCTATTTTCTCTGAACAGTTTTAAGGGGTGAGTGGGTGAGGCACTGAATGTGACGTGCATCTTGCGTCACTGGGGGGTCCAACCGACATTAGCATGCAGCTGGACAATGCAGCAGGTGAGGGTGGATGGAAAATGTTATTATACTTCTTCTGTTTCTACACTTTCATCCATTTTCCTCTTTCTCCTCTGTCCCTCACTTTCATCTCTTCTATTAACTCTTCTATCTCTTTTCTCCCCTTCTCTGGGAGACGGCACAAAATGACCCACAAGCGTCGACGTGGCGATAAACACGACAATCGATCCGAAGTTTAAGTTTTTTATGGAAAAACCTGAGCGCGTTTTACCTTCTTTAGAGTGTGTGTGTGTGAATTCGGGTTTAACGTCGCTTTCAACAATTTTTCAGTCATATCACGACGGTGTCTGGTTGCGACAGGGAGCTCAATGCTCACGTTTATAGTGCTGCCTCACTGAAGTATCATGTCCCAGACACATTACATGATACCACACCCAGTCACATTATCCTGACACTGGATCGACCAGTCCTAGCTCTACCCCGTTAATCTGAGTGCCAAACGAGGAGCAGCTAGTACCATTTTTAACGACTTTGGTATGTCGCGGCCCGGGATCGAACCCGAGACCTCCCGTTCCCCGGAGCGGACACTCTACCAACTGAGCTATCGGGGCCGGTTGAAGTGTATGTAATTAAGTTATATTTTTAAACACATAAAAGGAAGATAAAACTACTAACTCAAATATTTGAAAACACGAAATTTTGGAAATGGAAAAGAATCATTCGCTAGGCACCCTATGTTTAAGCCCATATATATATATAAGGCCCATAAAATTAGTCAGTCCTTAAATAACACAACGCTACACTTACCTAATTTGCAAAATATTTGAGCTTGTAAATTATTTGCAAGAAAAAGAAAAGCATGAATGTTTAAAGGTAGTACAGAAGCATTTGTTTATTTTTTTCTGTAATGGAATGAAAACACCTTCAGGGGAGGCAACTCGTGCAAAAGTGTTTGTGTCTCCCATGTCAGTAGGGGTCAACTCTTGAAGGAAAGAATTTGCTCCTAAATTCTTGCCTTCAAGAGTACACCCCTTATTCAGTGGGACAGAGTTTAGGAAGTCCCCAGAGTTGTCTCCTTTGAAAAATGGCGGAAAATGTGCCAGGTGTTCCCATTCCCCTTAAATGTGCAAAGAACCGAGATGCGAGATATCGTGTCCGAGCACCTGTGGGGGGGGGGGGGGGGGGGCATGCGGATACCACTATTCCGTTATGTATAAATAAATACACCGTTACAAATAATACGGAAGAAACCGATAAAAGTTTTGTGAGACTATTTAAAATAATTTGAATTAAACGGGGGCATGATAGGGTTTAAATTTATACACGCTACCTGTTTGAATGTTTGCTGTTATACCCTGAAAGAATCACTGGAGCAACTTTAGAATCTGTCCGCCACTTCATATTACCTAACCCTAACCCTTACCTCAATGACCTGACTAGCCTAACCCTAACCTAACCATACTCATCCCGGGTGGGCACTGTATGTTATCTATGGGGATCATTCGCTTTTATTAATGCCATATGGTTTACGCCCCCGCCCATAGGGACTTGAAGAAATATATGGGCTGCATGATGCTTCCACTCAGAGCTGAATCCGGCCTGTACACTAGTACTGGTAAACCGCTTAGCGCTTAGAGGATCTAAGCCTATCCAGGAACCGCGGTGCGAGGCGGACCGTCAATGCTAAATAAAAAAAAAAAACTCTATTGGTTTCAGTGGGCGGCAAGGCTTGAGATGTTATTTCATCTCAATGTCGGGTAAAAGTCCCACAAAATTGGAAGCAACGTCTCCAAAATGACCTTTACAGTGTTGACGGGGACGTTAAACCTCAAATCAAACAAACAAATAATGCCATATGGTTGTACAGTGTTCTACCGTCTAATCCAGTTTGTTTTCCGGATTTGTCTGCCTGATGCGCATCGGACCAGTTTGGCAGGGTGGTGGGACATTTTTCAAACATTAAAAGAAATAAATGGTAGAACATGGCATTTTCAAGGGCATTTTATTTGCAATTCAATACTTTTTATTTGAAGGGGTTAAAAAATAACGACATTTTGGAGAAAGTGAAAATTTCACAACTTTTCTGCCAAAATGTATGGGTGCATGAAATTCAATGTTGAAAATGAAAATTATGGTAGATTTTGTTATTTTATTATTGAACAATATATCTGAGAAGATAAGCAGATAAACTTAATCCGTGGCTCTTTTTCGTGAAAACAATACCCTGCTTGATATCAGGTTGGTAGATGTAATGCTACTGATTAGTTTTCATACAGTGAATGTTGCCAGTAACTGCGTTTATATAGGCACCCTTTTACTATTTACTCCCTATTTTCAGATATCCATAATTATTTATGGATATCCATAATTCGAAACATGGATATCCATAATTCATCCCGATTAATAGATATCTATAATTCGATTAATGATATCTATAAATCGAACTATGGATATCCATTATTCGGTTGATATATGGATATCCATAAATCGAATTATGGATATCCATAAATCGAATTATGCATATCTATAAATATGGTTTAAATAGTAAAACGGAACCCCATACGTTTCAAAGTCAATCAATTTAACATTAAACTACCCATTTCTCTTAGTCTTACATTTTATATACCTGTATGTACTGTCACCTTGTATTGTTTCTCTATAACAGTATTTCAAGGCCCGATGTCTCTACCCAGCCAACAAAGAATGCTGGGCCATCGTTGGGCCGATAGCGATACGACGTCGTATCGCTATCGGCCCGACGATGGCCCGATATTTTGTGCCGGTAGGGATGTATATCGGCATCAAGCCTATCGTATGTGTAGACTCCCTATCATAAATGATGTTAAACCAAGATGGAAACCATGGGACCCGAAATTTATTATAGATTTATCAAATTTAAAATAAATTGTTTAACAAGAAACCTGTATTATTTAACTATTATCTCAGTATTCCTTTATTATAAAAGCCGCTTCACGAGAAAACCTGCTTTATGGCATATGCGAACAACAAAGGCGCAGGTCAGTACCTTTGTTATTCTCTGCCTTATAATAGATAGTAGAATAACTTTCTTTTTCATATGATGTCGCGTCTGAGAATGCAATAAAGTCATGTAATAAATTCGACAATCCACTAGTGGATTAAATATGCAAATTAGTTAGAAACGTCCCGTAACGTTACATGTACGGCGTCCTTAACGACGTCGCGTTTACTAATGTCGAAATATTGACATTTTTGTAAAACAGTCGCGAATAAAATGCGTTTAAAATGTCATATGATAAATAGAATCTTGCATTCGTGCTCATGTATTATTGAATTTATTAAACTCGTTGATAAGCTTGAAGGTTTCATCGCAATCGAACTAAAATAAATTAGTATAAACTAAACTCGTTGATGAAAAGGGATAAAATCTCAGCATAACCTCGTATTTTATTTACTTACCTCAACTTGTTTATTAAACTCGTTGAGGAAAAGGCATAAAATGCTCGGCATTGCCTCGCATTTTATCCCTTCACATCAACTCGTTTAATAAATTCAATAGCATACGAACACTCATGTAAGATTCTCTATGTAACAGAAGCTTTGAGACCCTAGTTTGCCTTTGGGGCTGAGAAAGCTGCTTTGAATGTTGCCATGGAGATAGGTTTTCTCATGATGCAGCTCAATGAAATACCGAGTCAAGTGTTATTAAGAAAAAATATAACACACACACGCGCGCGCGCACGAAAACACGCCTCCTCTATAATATTGACCCCCTTGAACCTAACTTTTATATAGTAAAACTGGGGTTTACAGGGGTTAACCTTGTATCTCTTATTTCTGTTCTAAAATATAGATTGTGGGTACTCGTTAGAACGGCCTCAATGAGGCGATTCCAACGATTACACATAATCTCTTTTTTGAGCAGAAATAACAAAATATGACAATTTTTCATCCTAAAAGTTTCATTTTTTTTCGGCGGTAAACCCCGTCTGCCATTGTTTAAATTCAGCAGGTTAAGAGTTACAAAGCTGTCCTTAGGAAATGATCTGATCAAGGTCTACACTCTTTGCTTTACAGAGCTCCAGATAAGGGGTATATTCACAGGATACGTTTTCTAATTCCTCATCAAAAGTATATGAGGCGATTCTAATCAGTACCCACAACATATGTTTTAGTTGAGAAATTTTGAAAATTATCCAAAATTAACATCAAATACTTGTTATTTGGCTTATCAGAATACATATTTGGTCTTTTCGAGGTATAATGTCCCCCTACCCCAATCGGAGGGGAGGTGGGGCGGGCATATTGTGTTCGGTGCTGATCTCGTTTGCGTCGGTGTCAGCTTCGGCGTAGCCTGTTTGAAGTACCATATCTCCTGAACCTAAGGATGGATTTACACCAAACTTGCATAGTTGAATCATTAGGATGGGGGAAAACAGTCATATGCTTATGATGACCTTAACCTCAATTTCAAGGGCACAGATCCCCAAAAAGAGGTATTTGGGTAAAAAAATGGCTTGTCTGCACTCTGTCTCATTAACGAAATGATTAATTTTAGTCAAACTTTTAGTCAAATTTTGGATGGCCATATGGCCATTTTGTGGGAAAGTAACTGTCCTTATGGATTTTCATCTCAATGTCGGGTAAAAGTCCCACAAAATTGGAAGCAACGTCTCTAAAATGACCTTTACAGTGTTGACGGGGACTTTAAACCACAAATCAAACAAACAAAACTGTCCTTATGGCCTTCCCTTGTTTAGGTTTCCATTATGGTCTGGTCGCTTAATGTTTGTGTTTCTTTCCCTTTGGTGTCTTTGATGGGTGGAGTAAGTTAATTGTATCGATTCCTGATCTTTGTTTTACTTCTACTTTGGTACAATATATCATCACAACATACAACAGATTTGATGGATTTTGGTGACATTGACATTGTTTTCAGTGTCACAGGCCCCAAAACTGTCAAATTTGGACCAAAACTCATCTGCACTCTATCTCATTATCAAATTGATTAATTTTAGTCACACTTGGTGCAAAATATCATTACAACATACCGCAGATTTGATTAGATTTTGGTGACCATGACTTTTTGTTCAAGGTCACAGCCCCCCAGTAGTCAATATTCGGCTAAAATGGATTGTCTGCTCTCTATATTATTATCGAAAAGCGCAGAGGCCAGCCATTTCCGAAAAGATTTTCAAAAAAGAAATTATGATTATGAGTCACCTGTGATATGATTTTTCCAGTGTACCAATTATCAACCAAATGACATTCCGTCTCTTCTCTTAATCGGCGTTTGACTCTCTTTCCATAAGGTCATTTCACTCCTCCTTCTGCTTAGATTGCAACCAGTGTAAATTTTAATTGTTTACAAACATAAAATAGGATTTTGCAGCCAGAGTTTACAGGTTTTGTTTTGTCCGCATTAAGTGATCTAGCTGCCCAAAGACACTTTCGGCATAGCAGGATGTTTTTGGAACACCTTTTAAATTGCTGTTTCTTTCTAATGTCAAATCTACCAGCTTTCCACCTTATACGAGCGTATAGCCTCCAACTTAGCTTGACAAAGGCAGGCAAAATTACCTCCAGAAACATTTGTTCTGTTGATAAATTCTATCCTTTTTCACTTTGTCACCAAACATAAGTATGTGCCCACTCATAAACTGGGCAGCATTTTCAGCGGCATTTTCCAAGAATGTATTTAATGTTCATATATACAACTGGAATACTTTTGCCTTCTAGTATACCTTAAAGTTGGCAAGTAATAAATTAACTAATACATCCAAGAGCTTTAACGCCAGCTAAATATTCATTAACTTTCAAATCATAGAGGACAGTCGTAAGTTTATTTTCTGCCCACCAAAAAATCAAGGAAACTGATTATTTGCTCATGAACAAAAACATTGCTGATGCATTGGTGAAAAGAAAATTATTTAACCTTAAACCTCTTTATGAACGGAGGGGTACAGACTTCAAATCATTTTGTGTTTAAAAATCATTAGCAAATGTCTTGAAATTTCCTTGACAGACACTTTTCTCGTCACCATTTCAACCTTCCCGAAATACTATAGCAGCTGTTCTCGCTAACCTACAAGTATCTGGTTCATAGTTATTTCTTAAAGTTGTGTCAGATGTTGGACTGTTCCCGTCAAAAATAGTAATTACAACCTCTTTCACACATTTCTGTGCAGTGTCTGCAAAGTTCAGTAGGGAATGTAACCCACAAAAATCTCAAATTCTCTAAGACTGAATTCTGTCGCATAATTATGATAAGTGAGTGGCAATATTTTATTGAGATAGTTACTTAATAGTTCATTGAACTTTACCTCAGTGGCCGCCCTATCGGACATTGTTGCAGTAATGTGACATATTATACATCCTGAAATCTCATTAACTGAGCTACTATTTTCACCAAGATCACCCAGAATTTCCTTGAATACTTTCAAAGTGCTATGTGATGATTTGGTTTCGATATCTCGAAGCCCAAGAATCCAAAGATTTCCTTCAGCATCCGCTGCTTCATATCCAATGAAGTTTGTCCTAAATATGTTCTAGAAAGGGTCCTCCTTTGGAAGCAATGGCTACACCACAGAACTGGAAATATTGAGTGTACATGTTTTCTAGTTTCGGCCATTTTAGCCTCATCAGTGACCCTCAAATATTCTCAAAATTCCACAATGGAATCAATGATCCCAAAGGACAAGAAAATATAAAATACACTATGATGTAGGGCAGGGAGACTTTTTACGGCCGCCACACATTACCAGACAACAGCTGTAGTGACGGCAAATATGTTCTAGAAAGGGTCATCCTTTGGAAGCAAGGACTACACCACAGAACTGGAAAATATGGAGTGTACATGTTTTCTGGGCCAGACTAGCTAGTTTCGGCCACTTAGGCCTCATAAGTGACCCTCAAATATTTTCAAAATTCCATAATGGAATCAATGATCCCAAAGGACAAGAAAATATAAACTTCACTATGACTAGGGCATTGAGACTTTTTACGGCCGCCACACATTACCAGACATCAGCTGTAGTGACGTCAAATATGCTCTTGAAAGGGTCATCCTTTAGAAGCAAGGACTACACCACAGAACGGGAAAGTATGGAGTGTACATGTTTTCTGGGTCAGACTAGCTAGTTTCGGCCATTTAGGCCTCATCAGTGACCCTCTAATATTTTCAAAATTCCACAATGGAATCAATGAGACTAAAGGACAAGAAAATATAAACTACACTATGATGTAGGGCAGGGAGACTTTTTACCACCACCACACATTCCCAGACAACAGATGTAGTGACGTCAAATATGTTCTAGAAAGGGTCATCCTTTGGAAGCAAGGTGTACACCACAGTATTGGAAAATATGGAGTGTACATGTTTTCTGGGCCAGACTAGCTAGTTGCGACCATTTAGGCCTCATCAGTGACCCTCATATATTTTCAAAATTCGTCAATGGAATCAATGATCCCAAAGGACAAGAAAACATAAACTACACTATGCTATGATGTAGGGCATTGAGAAATTTTTCGGCAGCCACACATTCCCATACATCAGCTGTAGTGACGTCAAATATGTTCCAGAAATGGTCATCGTTTGGAAGCAAGGAAAACACCACATAACTGGAAAATTTTGAGTGTACATGTTTTCTTGGCCAGACTAGCTAGTATCGGCCATTTATGCCTCATCAGTGACCCTCAAATATTTTCAAAATTCCACAATGGAATCAATGATCCCAAAGGACAAGAACATATAAACTACACTATGATGTAGGGCAGGTAGGGAGACGTTTTATGGCCGCCACACATTCCCAGACAACAGCTGTAGTGACGTCAAATAGGTTCTAGAAAGGGTCATCCTTTGGAAGCAAGAACTACACCACAGAACTGGAAAATATGGAGTGTATATGTTTTCTGGGCCAGACTAGCTAGTTTCGGCCATTTAGGCTTCATCAGTGACCCTTAAATATTTTCAAAATTCCACAATGGAATCAATGATCCCAAAGGACAAGTAAATATTAACAACTCCAAAGTTGGATGTTTCGTCAGTCATTAATGTGGTGTTAGTCTGTTCAGCAAACCTTTCAGACAACAGCTTTTGGTCACGGCACGGTTCTCTGTAAGTTCATTTCCAGAATGCCTGATTTTGAAGAGGTTATTAACCAATTTCAGAATAGCCTGATGCTCTGTCTCTGGTCGGGCTCATCGGATATTAACTGTTGGTCTTCTTGTGCTCCAGCAATTCAGTGGTTTCTTGCTGTCGAGTCCTCACCGTTTCATATACGCATTGTTGCTCTTATTGGCATCATCAAACACAATCCACTGCGTCTGGGCATTACAATTTTTTCCAATTTCTTTCTTTGTCTTTATCAATTGTTCTTCTTGCCGCTGTTTTAGAGCTGAGTTTGAGTGTCTTTTTGTTTTAATTGCCTTTTTTCATTCATTTATTGTTGCATACTTTTCGAGACAACAATTCCTGTCTGCTATTTCCTCAACTCGCATATTTTGTAAGGCATAATTTTCACGTGGTGCCGTTCTTTTAAGCTTAACGTTATATTCTTGTAGCTTATTATTAGTTACACATAATTTATTGTTTGCTATTTCTAATTGTGATGAATTTCCTATGTTCTGGGTTTAAAACATATTTTGTTGTTAAAAATGATATTTTTTCTTTCAAAAGACAGTTGCACGTCTTCAAGGTGCCTGTAAAATCTGTGTGTATGAGGAGTTGGTATATTTAAACTCTGTTTATGGACAAGGCAAAATTTCAGTATGTTCGAAGGCAATGATTTAAAAAAAATCGATATTTATCTCTTCAAAACTTCAATATATCTATAACAGCTGTGCAAAGTTTCAAAAAATGCTTTTAATTATACAAACCTTTTTTGAGTGCAACGGACAGACTGACAGGGGTAAAGCATAATGCCCCCCCCCCACCACCCCTGACTAACGTCATGGGGGTATAAAAAGGGGAAACCGGCTATCACTGATCAAAGCTAACGACATCATTAGTTAACGCTTCGTTAAAATTTATATCATATGGTACACAGATACACTGATATATATTTTGCGGAAAAAATGTGAGCAGCCTTTACACTGCAAAGGCTACTCACTCTTTTCAGCAAAGTAAATACCAGTGTATTTGATATTATCTTCACTACAACAGTTAACTAAAAGACACTTATGGAGCTCTTTTAGCTAAAGGTGCTTTGAATAACTGGGCCCTGGTGCGGATAGATAAATCAGCCGGGTCTAAATTATCCGCATTCAAGCACGTGGTTACTGACTTACACGTTTGTAAATAGATGAAGGAGTGCAACTACATTAAAAGCTACTGTTGTCCGAAGATAAGTTGAAAGTGACGTCAGCGAATGATTTTGTTATTCAGCATTGTCCACTGTTGTCAAAAGGTAACGACGCTTCGGTAATGATAATTATAACGGTATAGTCTGTCTTGCTAGCCAATGATAGGTTTGATAATGATAACGGTACAACCTGTCAAACCTACATGTGGTGGTATACTCTTTTACGTCACTGTCTACTTATCCTTCGACAACAGTAAATATTTATGAATTACAACTCATAATCTTTCAAAACGCAGTGAGACGTGACTGCACTTTTATTTTTGGACTAGTCCGTGATTTAGGTAAGACGCCTTCAGTTGGGGTTTTACATTGAGAGATATAGTTTACTGAGATTCGTACTGCATCATACTAACCACTTGGCCACGACTAATACATAATGGCATTATCAAAAAACGTAATTATAATTTTAAAATCCTATGAAAAAAGAAATTCGAAACCTGCTTCCCTATAACATGGAATAGTCTTTCCACGCTTGAACGTTGAACTCTCAAAGGTCGTTGATAAACTATAAAAGGCACCAATGATTAAATATGATTATCATACAGATTACGGCGTGCAACTATACTAGCTAAATATTTATGCACAACTACCAACAAGCCGTCAAGGGTTGAATATTATTATTATACAGATTAATGCATGCAACTACTAATGTCGGAGGATACGTTGAAAGTACGTTTAAAACTATACCACCATCGATAGGTTAGACAGGGTTTTACCGTTATGATCGATAAAATCTAGTAACCATCCGATAAAGTGAGATGACTTTAGATCATTTACGTTTCACAGTTAATCCGTTATGCTAGAGCCTGTTCAAAGTATCAGGACTTTATGGAACGTGGGAAGGTGCTCACTACCAGGTTGTTATGCCAGGGGTATCAAAAAACCAAACTGGTATCAACACTAAAGAAGTTTTATGGGAGGCACCATGATCTTGTGGATCCGTACAATGTGGCCATTTCCAGAATTATTTCTGATATGTTTGCCAATGGAAAGCCATAGGAAGACTTCCAAAATCTCGGACATACCCTTCCCGGCATTTACACCTTTTCTTCGTTCGGGTCGATGGGCATGGTGGGCGAAGCTTGCTTACCAAGTAATGCTTACTATCCGCGGATGCCTGTTTACACTCTTCTGGAGTCCATGTCTGTTGATCCGAACATTGATATTTGCCATTTTGTCTATGGATTAACGATTTTGGATTAACGCTTTGGTACTACGACCTAAACTACTTACAAGCAAAGTTGAAATGGCTGAAGTGTTTAGTATTGGGGTTGTTCAAAATTCGTGGATCGATTCCTACCAATGCCCCCCCCCCCCCCCCACACACACACGCGCGTTTTATACCGTGAATAGCGTTCTCCCTGTAGGTCAACGTTTTTATTCCATTTTTTATGTTATTTAGTGTTTTTTTTTTTTTTCAGATATAATGATGACGACGCATGTTCGATTCCTGCCTGTCGGCAACATTATTTAGTGGAGATTGATCTTGAACTCTTTTCTACGGTTATACTCCCCTTCCACTGATTCAAGAAGGGAAGTTCTCAGTTTCTGTACTGGTGAACTGCATACGTATAAGCCTGCCCAGAAAAAGCGTGTATAGGTAAACTGACCGGCTTAAAATGACCTAAATATTGTTGACCGGTTCGTTAAACTCATTTAAAAACGGACGTAATACAAAATATACATTCAGCACTAAAATAGATCTGATTTTACAAGTTTAAAATTCTTCTCGAGATTCTGTGTCCGAATAATCGGAACACTCGGTCATCGTGTCTGTATCTTCGTCACTGGAGGTCACCTCGATTATAATCTTCTCTACATCGTCTTCAACTGCTATGTCCGCTTTCCAATATACCTTTCA
The DNA here is from genome assembly GCA_963580285.1 of Lucinisca nassula. Classification (NCBI taxonomy): domain Eukaryota; kingdom Metazoa; phylum Mollusca; class Bivalvia; order Lucinida; family Lucinidae; genus Lucinisca; species Lucinisca nassula. The sequence goes on from OY757021.1 coordinate 47,913,412, forward strand.
ATATCTTCTACATGTTTGCAGCATGAGCGCCACTCATCTTCCGTCACTGCAGAGATTGCTTCATACGCGAGATTCAGCACATCAGGTTATGCCTGGCGATGTAGCCTTTCATCGTTGCCCAGATCAGTTCAATGACGTTAAGGTCTGCATGGTAGGCAGGAAGTCTCAGGCAGTCATGTCGATGTTCCTTTAATAGATCGTCTAGTGCGAACGATGGGGCGGGTTTCTGCCGTTTGCATATCTTTTAGCATTGTAGAATTAAAGTGTATCTTGTGCCGAGTCATACAGCATGTCTGTCTTCTGCAAGCCTGTGTAGGGCACTTGTCTACCTGGAGGTTGTGGTACGGTGCAATATCAATGATGACAACCGACTCTGCTAGCAAATTTGGAATAAGGTTGATTTTAGCTCGCCTTACGAAAACCTTTGTCATCATTACAGCGCCAACATTTATTGATGGATTTTAATATAACTACAAACTGTTGCATATATTATCTCGAGCGAGTTCGACTCTTAGGATCCTGGCCTCGAGGTCCAGGTTACTGTGGCTATTATTAGAAAACTTTGTCATCGCATTTATTTATGTATTTTTAAGTCACACAAATGTTGCGTTTGACAATTTCTTACTAAGACCTTCAGGGTCCTAGGCTCAGGGCCACTCAGGCTTTTGCATTTCAGGTTGTACTTTTTGGCTCTCTTTCAATTGCTGTTTAGCTCTTTCACATAAGACAATGTTTTTTTTTGGCAAAACCTGGAAAACTGGATTTTTATGTCCCCGGTAGCGATAGCGGGGACATATTGTTTTTGCCCTGTCTGTTTGTGGGTTTGTTGCTTTGTTGGTTTGTACGTGGACAACTTTAACGTTGGCTATAACTTTTGAACCGTTTGAGATAGAGCTTTCATATTTGGCCTGAAGGTTCCTTGTGACAAGACCTGTGACCTTGACATTGACCTTTGACCTACCTAAAACAAAAAATAACATTTTGGTCATAACTTTTGAACTGTTTGAGATACAGCCTTCATATTTAGCATGTATGTTCCTTGTGACAAAAGCTTTTTATTAATGTCAAAAATTTTGACCTGTGACCTTGACCTTGACCTTTGACCTACTTAAAATAAAAAATAACATTTTGGTCATAACTTTTCAATGGTTTGAGATAGAGCCTTCATATTTTACATGTAGGTTCCTTGTGACAAGAGCTTTACATTCACACAAAAAATTTTGACCTGTGACCTTGACCTTTGACCTTCATAAAAGAAAAATTTAACATTTGTCATAACTTTTGAACCGTTTGAGATACAGCCTTCATATTTAGCATGTAGGTTCCTTGTGGCAAACGCTTTACATTCATGCAAAATTTTGACCTGTGACCTTGACCTTTGACCTACTTAAAAAAATAAACATTTTTGGTCATAACTTTCCAACCGTTTGGGATAGAGCTTTCATATTTGGCATGTAAGTTCCCTGTGATTAGAGCTTTTCATACATGCAAAATGTTTGGACCATGACCTTGACTTTTGACCTACTTAAAAGAAAAAAATAAAATTGTTCATAACTATTGAACCGTTTAAGATAGAGCCTTAATATTTGGCATGTAGGTTCCTTGTGACAATAGCTTTACATTCATGCAAATTTTTTTGACCTGTGACCTTGACCTACTTTAAAGAAAAAATATTATTGTTCATAACTTTTGAACCATTCAAGATAGAGCTTTCATATTTGGCATGTAAGTTTCTTGTGTCAAAGGCTTCCCACACAAACAAAAATCTTGAACTGTGAGCAACTTTGAATAAAAAATGACCATGTCCGGGGTCATGTTCGTGTTTCACAAACACATCTTGTTTTTTTTTTTTTTTTTTTTTTTTCAAATAAAAACACTTTGAACAAAATTTCTTCTTCAGTGGTTCATAGGGGTACCAGCTGGTTCTATTTCAATTGATGCAGTGTGTTGGGCTGCTGTACAGAAGAAAACAATCATTTTTGATAACATGCCCCAATCCAACTTTGGCCCCAAAAGGCGAGCTATGTTGTCTTCTGACAACTCTTGTTACCCACTTGAAGTTGTTCCCATTCATCTCGTCATGGTAGTCTCCAGTACTTGGGTTGGCCTTCCAGACTTCATTTTTGATTTTTATTCTTCTGCCTCCTTGATAAATCCAACCCTTGATTCAACATGCAAACCTATCAACCTCTCTCCTCTGAAGAATGGAACATTCAGATTAATTTTCTAAATTTATATACTAAGTCACCATAAAATTCGGGTTCCGATAGACCTTGTTGCAGAAGAGATTTAAGTCGAGTATTGAATTTTGAAATTAAATCAGAATGACGTCTATAAAATTTTGAAAAGGCCTTGCGTAATTTATGGTACCGATAACCCTGATTAAGTTTAGCCGTTAAAAATTATTACGAGTGTTGAAGTCAGTTACATGACTACATACTCTGGCAAATCGAATTAATTGTGAAATATAAACGCCATAGGATGGCGCACGTGGAACATCAACATCCAAAAAAAGAAAAGTTTACAATCTCAAAATCAAAATCATTACGTTTATCATATTTGCAAGAAACAAATCCATCCACAATAGATAGATGTAAATCCAAAAACGGGGCCTCGGTATCAGAAGAATTTGCTTTATTTAACTGAAGTTCTGGGGGGGGGGGGGTAGATTTGACTAATCAAACCATCAAAATAGGTATTATCAATATTTAATAAATCATCCAAATATCTAGAAGTGGAGCTAAAAGCTTCAATGATTTCAGACTGGTTATCAGCAGAAAGGGACATCATGACAAATCAGCCACAAGTGGTGCGCAATAAGTACCCATCGGAATACCCACAACTTGTCTAAATAACTTAGTACCAAATCTTATGTAAATATTGTCAAGTAGAAAGGTGAGAGCTTCACACACGTTCTGACATGACTATAAAGTATAGTTTTTTATGCTCTTCAGAAGTGTAAAACGCAATTCTTATATTACATGCAAGATAGAGGGAGTCTTCCCTATGAAATGTCCATTCAATTAAATCAATAAGTTTTTCTTTTATAAGATTATGAGAAAGTGTAGTGTAAAGGGTCGAAAAATCATAAGTAGACAAACTTGAAGCACGAAAACGCCTAGATTTCAATTTATGTAAAACTTCATTAGAATTTTTTATAGACCACAAAAGATTTCTACCTGATCTTTCGAATACTTTGTCGCAATATTTTATCACATGCTTTTTGATGGCAGTAAAATATAAAGTTAGTAATTTGGAGAGTTCAGTAGTAGTACAAGAGCTTGAATTTGCAATAAACCGTGCTTTGTATGGTCTTTTATGAAGTTTAGGTAACCAATATAACGTAGGAAGCTTATCTTGGCCTTCTGTAACACAGACAGCAAACTTGGTGGCTGAATGACAAATATGATCATCAACTAAAGCCCTCTCTTCAGCTAAAGGCTGAAGTCCATAGGCCTTAGTACCACCAAGTTCTTGCTGAAGAATGTTACCATAGTGAAGCCGTCAAACAACGACCACATTGTTAGCGGCCTTATCAGCTGGAGCCAAAACAAACTTCCTGTGAAATTCTTGAATACCTAGTTTAAGGTGACGTAAAGACGTCTTAGGTTTAGGAGTTAATAAGTTCTTATTTTGCGAATAAAAAGAAATGCGTTTGTTCATTAATTTCAGAATGCTAAGTTTCCATTCTTTCAGAGCTTTATGCCCAACATACTTACGTTTACACCATCCATTACCAAATTCATTCAAGGCAGCAGCGATTTCATCTCTACCTTTATTGAAATCAATTTTAGAAGGAAATCGATATTTCGGTCCTTTAGAAATTATATTACGTATCCTAGAATCAGGAAGATTTTTTAAATTGCCAGTGATAATATGACCAGCAGGAGGATAGCAATACACTGGATTATTACAATCATGTATCAGGAGTGTTAGTGTCAATACCAAGATCAGAAACAAGTTTATTGAAATTCAAAATGATAGATCTAACAGGTTTATTGTATTTATAACAAATTATGTTTGCTTCAGTACTTTAAAAATAAGCAGGAATGGATGAAATAACCGAATTGTCCCGTAAGATACTAGGTAAATCAATAAAATCCAAACCCTTATTCATAAAGGATGTTTTGATGTAATGACGTTTGTGATTAATTTCCGAATCGATGACAGGACGAAGAGCATGCTGAGTATAACCTCTAGTTAAAAGAGCAGCGTCGTAGAAATGATTAGAACTATCGAAGAATTTATTCGCCTCGGTGTCCAGAATCCGTAATACAGAAATGGGTAATGAACTCAGAAAAGCAAGCACTGAGTGGCGTCCATTATTTAATAATATTATGGGCAGTCACTTCAGTCTGGTATTGTTTCTTTTAAAAGCACGTAATTTACGTTCATAATTACCATTTTTGCTGGTGCCGTGCGATCTAGTTTTACGCTTTCGGCAGTCCAGAAGCGAGAAAATATCAAAGTCGGGCATTTTTGATTTATTACACTCATGATAAATGTTGTCATTAAAGCCCAATGGAAACGGTGTCTGTAATAATATAATCCATTTTAATTCAGTTTCATGCCGTTAAATAATTTTAAACCTAGCTGTAGAATTTACATCATAATATTTTTTTTTCCACTGGCTGTATAGAAATATCTTTTATAGAATAACATGTACGTCTGAAATGACGTTACAAGAACGTGTCAGATTTTTTAGGCTTACTCATTCTACGATAGTGTTTGTTAAAACGGGTTTTTAACATGCGATTAGTTTGCCCGACATACTGCATTTTACAATTTGCAGCATGTCAGGTTATCAAATCTGTAGACTTACATGTCAAATCGGACATGTTAACTACAGAAAAACGTCAACCGTTTACAGACTAAGAGACGGTAGACGCAAGGCATAAATGTGAACAGCACCTGCACCTCTTAGCATTGCACTTGAAAATACTAGGGTATATTTCCTTAGAACAGGTGATTTGATAGGAGATAATCTAACTCTCAAATTATTTTTAAACAAATTGGTACCACAAGCTCCACTTAAATTAACGGAAGCGGCAGAAAACAAATTTATGGGGCTTCACCAATACCGACGGCAACATAGCACTAAAATTATTAATAAAATGGGGAATCCGTACAGAAGAAGCAGCATGTAACCTAAGGGGAGATATAGTAAGTTTAAATTTATTTGTGATACTCATGTACGTTTCAAGGGGGCGATACCGTCCAAACTAAAGCGATATTCATACCGGTCATTAAGTTAAACAGTAAACGGAAGAACTGTAAATCCCTCAAATAGAAAGCGTTTTAAATAGAAAGCGAGTATAACAAAAGCCCACAAAACAGCCATGTCTATAAAAAGCCTATAGATATCAAACAAGCAATTATTATACAACGAGATGCGAACATCAGTAAATCAAGCCTTTCAACAGGTATCAAAAGGATATTAAATTAAGGAACGATGAAAAGCAATTGTAAAACAATCACTGAGGACTGGAAAAATAAGGGCATTAAATGCATGTACGGGCAGACCTTTTTCAGCCACCACACGGCACAAACAAAACAGCTCTGATATGCAAAATATAAGTAGAGGCAATGATCAGGAATCGATATAATTAATTCACAGCTCCCATCAGATACATCAAATGGGAAGAAACACAAACATGAAGCAACAGACCCCAACGGAAACACCAACAGCGGAGAGCCAAGAGGACAGTTACTTTCCAACAAAATGGCCAAAAGGCTATCCAAACTAAAATAATATATGCGACACAAACACCTAAAGACAAACCATAACAAAAATAACCGCGACAGAAGAACCGCCTTGGAACGGTCAGCGGAAACGAATCCCACTGGGGGGCTTAAATCGATTTTACGTGGCCACAATCCTCGCCCTTACTTCCGTCGCGATTGAGACAACATTAAGTCCGCATGAAGGCCTCCTAACTAATCAGTGTAACATCTCCGTGAACACAAAAATCAAACAACCACAGAGATGAAACATCGGTGAGGACTCGACAGCAAGAAATAGCAGAAATGCTGGAGCAATAGAAGACCAACAGTTGGAGTCCAGTGGGCCCGACCAGAGACAGAGCATCAGGTACCAACCAACCATATGCTTTTACGTTGGAACCGTCATAGAATCTGAGGTCTGACCCACCGGCGTGCAATTAAAGAGGGAAGCAAAGTTGTCAACCGTGATTGGGTTAACTACCCTGCATGCAGTCTGTCGTATAACATTTATGTTGTACCCAATCTTTTTATATCGAAGAATGATTTAACGAAATTAGGTGCTGAAGTCATTGCGGTTATAATTTTTCTAAATTTATATACTAAGTCACCAAGTCGAATGTCTATCAGGGGTACAATAAAATCACATTATACTGAATAACATCAAGTAAAATTTGCTGATTTCTGTGGTTTCCCTTAAACATACTGATATACAAAAAAGACAAAGACTTTATAGTGATACATCGACAAATCGTCCCAGCCCTAACAATTCTCACAACGGACCATACACTGCCAAATAAAAATGATAAAGTCTATGTCTTGTTGCCTTTCTTCGTATGAAAACTGGGCTGCTACTGCGGCTATCCTCCTCCTTCAACTCAGACACTACGAAAACACGCCTAAACCGATGTAGAACTTATTAAACGTCACTACAGCTGGTGTCTGGGAATGTGTGGCGGCCGTAAAAAGTATCCCTGCCCTACATCATAGTGTAGTTTATATTTTCTTGTCCTTTGGGATCGTTGATTCCAATGTGGAATTTGAATATATTTGAGGGTCACTGATGAGGCCTAATTGGCCGAAACTAGCTAGTCTGGCCAAGAAAACATGTACACTTCATATTTTCCAGTTCTGTGGTGTTTTTCTTGCTTCCAAAGTATAACCCTTTTATAGAATTTATTTACCCTTGGAAAAAAACGAACATTTTAAAATTGTGATATTTTCTAATTTCTGCTCAAAATATAGATTTGACCACTCGTTAGAACCGCCTCATCTAGCAGAAATAATAAAAATAAGGTTTACTCTGTAAAGTAGAAGTAAAACAAAGATCAGGAATTGATACAATTAACCTACTCCACCCATAAAAGACACCAAAGGGAAAGAAATACAAACATTAAGCGACCAGACCATAATGGAAACCTAAACAAAGGAAGGCCATAAGGACAGTTACTTTCCCACAAAATGGCCATAATATAAAAGAGGGATTCAAGGCTGTCAAAAGTACATGAGTGTTTTCATGATGGATGTCGGTGGCACTGACAGTAGACATAGGTTTAGATGGTGTGGGCGTATTTCGCTGAAAATGTGTTGTCAGTGATAAAAATTGGTGAAAAGCGGTACTAAAGTCATTGGGTTATCAAATCGAAATTTCATGCACTTATGTAGCGTGCAAAACTTACACAGACAGAGAAATCTCGCAAAATTGAGTTTAATTACATGTCGAGAAAATTCATCTGATAAAAATGGTGATAAGTGGTAATCAAGTCATAGGTATCTCAAATCAAACATTTCATGCATTTATCTAGCGTGTTCAACCTCTGCGACAGAAGAACCGCATTTAATTACAAGTCGCGAAAACGCATGACAATGACAGAACAGACAACTTCCGGTTTGGGTAATTCTATTCTTGCCACCTGCGGGCGATGTGCGCTATGGTTAAAATCCTGTTTAATAACATTTTCTGTTTCATCAAACATCACAGATCACTCCATTTCTTTTTCTTAGACAACATTTAAATCGTTGGCCTGGCACTTTACAAGTTTTCAGATAAAAACCAAGACTGTTTATTTGCTGCCTCGCATGAAAAACGCCATATATTTAGATAAAGGGCGCTTTCTTCTTCCAAATGAGAAAACAGTCTGATCAATACGCAGAAAATAGACATGTGACATCTTGATTCAAGATGGCGTCGTCCACGAACTAGGTCGCGCTCTTGATTCAAGATGGCGGCGTCCACGAACTAGGTTGCGCTCTTGATTCAAGATGGCGGCGTCCACGAACTAGGCATGTTGAACTCTTTCCTTCATTCGCCGGAAATTACCGAGTTGAATATCGATTTCCGTTGGAAATCGGCAGTTAAAGTTACCTGTATATTTTAAAGGTTTTTTATATTAAAATTATGAAGGAAACAAATCTTAACTCCTCGTATCTTATTTATCCTTAACACTAGAAAAAAGTCACTGTTATCCTCATGTAAGAAAATTATTCAGTTTTTATTTGGTGCATTTCAAAGTGATGAATAATTAATTCTTATTGCTTCCATCTGCAATTTAATGTCATGCCTATATGCTCCATAGACGGCAATGTATTTTTTAAAAAAACGTTCAGATTTCCATGTTTGGTTGCCAATATTAAATAGAAATGATTTGTTTGGAATTAAGTCACTGTTATATACTGTTAGACTGTTGTTCAAAGTTTACGATGATATAAAGTTTTTTTCTACTGAAAAATGATAAATTGCTTCCCCGAGAGCTTAAAAAGCGTTTATAAGCTGTTTTTCAGTACTGCAGTTCATGATGCGAAAATCGCTAAGTCCACATTATATGTACCAGAAATCGTATCAAACCTGTAAAGCTTTTTTTGTATTAATTTTGTAAGTACTAGTAATAAACAACATGCGGATAATGTACTTGATACAGTGGTTATATTTCTCGGATTTCTTTATTTTATTTTGTCTCAGTTTTGTTACATTTATGTTTTCATTCATTATGTATGGGCTGCAAATATGTCAAAAAGGACAAAAATTGTCGAAAGCACTAACTGTGAAATGGCGTTTAAATGGCGATTAAAACCACCATGAAAAGTTAATTGGCAGTCTGAAGCCAGTGATTGATTTTGTTTGTTTGTTTGTATTGGAGTTTAACGGCCCAATCAACACTATTTAGGTCAGTTTTGAGCCGGTCAGTTTACCTGTCCACACTTTTCCTGAGCAAGCTTATACGTAAGCGGTTAACCAGTACAGTGTACATTCGCCTCATCGAGGGGGTTCAAACGAGCACCAACAATCTATGTTTTGTGCAGAACAAAACACTGTTTGCTATTCTGTTAATTTCTGTTAATGAGTTTCAACTCTGTCTGTCCGCACAGTTACTTTGCAAACAGTGTAGAGCATGGTGCGACTGCTCAGGATGAGCCGTCTTTTCTCCAGATCTACACTGTTTGCCATTCGGTTGATGACTTTGACTAAACCACCGTCAATAAAAATGGAATTGTCTAAATTCACATTACGAAATCACGCCTATACTGACAAATTTTACCACAAAAAAAAATGAAAATGTTTAGATAGAAAATTCTGCTATTTTTCATACTTCTGTTCCAAAAATAGATTATAGGAACTCGTCAGAGCCGCCTCGTTGAGGCAGTTCTAACGAGTATCCACAATATTTGTTCTGATCAAAAATAAGAAAAAAATAATGTATACTACTGTAAACCCCAGTTTTACTGTATAAAACTTATTTATCTTCACTGCAGCTGATTTGAGGTTTTAGAGTAACAGTCAAATAAATAATGTATACCCCTATAAACCTCAGTTGTACTATATAAAAGTGGGGTACACGTGGGTCAGAATTATATAGGTGTGTTATCGTGATGACGAAGTTAACAAACGTGCTTTAATTTAACAATGAGTTGGCGCGTGCCCGACGTCCCCCACTATGTGTTACTCTTTAAAGTGTTAATCATGGGTAACCCTTAATGCGCCAATCATAATATTGAAGATAACAATTTGATTAATTAAAATAAATAAATAAATTTATAAATAAATAAATAAAGTAACAGTCTCATTATCGTTCACTTTTTGTGATTGATTTGATAGACAATTTTTGTGGTGTCTTGATTTATGTACAGTTTTATTAACTCTTAAAGTGTAAATCATAACTAGTGCAGATGACATTTTCCAGGTTTTGAGTTGATTAATTTCGAAAACATGTCTATTAAAAAATATTGAAAATTTTACCACCAAAAAATGAAAGTATTCAGATAAAAAAAAAAATGCTACTTTTCGTATATCTTCTGGAAACATAAATTGATGGAATCGTTAGTTCCACCTCAGCGAGGCGGTTCTTACGACAAACAACAATACATGTTTTAGCAGAAATAAGAAAAATAATGATCCATATTTTACTACATAAAAGTGGGTAATATGGGGTGTTTTTGTGATGTGATCATAAAACTATTGCAGCCCATTCACATATTAATTGCATGCCTCATTTTAATAAATAAATAAATAAATAAATAAATAAATAAATAAATAAATAAATATGCCGTATCTGTAATCACCTTCTGTGACCGACTTTTAAGGCACTTTTTAGACCTTTCTTGAATTCTTAAAGGGTCAACCATAGCTCGACAAACAACATTTTTCGAAATTGTGTTAAAATTGTTTAGGACAAACATTACAGCCGATTCAAATATGAGAGAAATGCCCTTTATAATAAATAAATAAATACATAAATAAATAAATAGGCTTATCTGTGTTTACACATTATGTAACTTTTATGACGTCCTTTCAGTTATTCAGGGAATATCTTATAAATAGGTGTAGTGTTAACTCTTAAGGTGTCAATCATGACTTGGGAAGACAACATTTTTCAAAATGTGTTTACCTATAAGTTGCTTTTTATGGCGTCCTTTTAATTATTCAGGAAATATCTTATACAATATACTGTATATCGGTGTAATGTTAACTCTTTAGGTGTCAATCATGACTACGGCAGACCATCACGAAACTTTGACCCCCTATAACCCCACTTTCATAAAGTAAAACTTGGGTTTGCAGGGGTATAGATTATTATGCCCCCGGAATCTAAGAGATTCGGGGGCATATAGTTTTTGGTCTGTCCGTCTGTTTGTCCGTTTGTCCGTCTGCAAAAACTTTAACATTGGGCATAACTTTTGAATGGTAATAGATAGAGCATTCATATTTCACATGTGTATACCTTATCACAAGACCTTTCCAGTGGTACCATAAGTTTTGATCTCGTGACCTTGAACTTGACCTTTGACCTATTTTTTTCAAAATTTTTAAAAACATTAACATTGGCGCTGTCCGGGGGCATCAGTGTTTCACAAACACATCTTGTTTTTTTATTTCTTCTTAAAAACATAGATTGTGGGTACTCGTTAGAACCGCCTCGCCGAGGCGGTTCTAACGAGTATCCACAATCTATGTCTTGAGCAGAAATAAGAAAAACATCATTTTTTTTTCATCTGAAAATTTTCAATTTTGGTGGTAAAATTTACAATGTATATGTATAGGCGTGTTTTCGTCATGGAACAAAATTGGTTTTAATGCAAGAACTTTCTCATCTGCGGCCCCGCCCATAGGGGCTTGAAGAAATATATGGGCTGCATGATGCTTCCACGCAGAGCTGAATCCGGCCCGCACACTAGTACTGGTAAACAGCTTAGAGGATCTAAGCCTGTCCAGGAACCGCGGTGCGAGGCGGACCGTCCATGCTAATAAACCCTATTGGTTTCATTGGGCGACAGGGCTTGAGATGTCATTTCATCTCAATGTCGGGTAAAAGTCCCATAAAAATCGGAAGCAACGTCTCCAAAATGACCTTTACAGTGTTGACGGGGACGTTAAACCTCAAATCAAACAAACAAAATTATCTGAGTTCATCTGGGCTCCGGCCCATAGGGGCTTGAAGAAATATATGGGCTGCATGATGCTTCCACGCAGAGCTGAATCCGGCCCGCACAATAGTACTGGTAAACCGCTTAGAGGATCTAAGCCTGCATGTCCAGGAACCGCGGTGCGAGGCGGATGCTAATAAACCCTATTGGTTTCATTTGGCGACAGGGCTTTAGATTTCAATTCATCTCAATGTCGAGTAAAAGTCCCACAAAATTGTAAGCAACGTCTCCAAAATGACCTTTACCGTGTTGACGGGGACGTTAAACCTCAAATCAAACAAACAAACAAAATCTGAGTTCATCTTGATCGAGTCTTATAGGCGTGTGTTCGTGATTGGCTAACAATATTTTTCATGGCGTTATTTATTTAAACAAATAGATAAAATAAATGCATAAAAAGATCGGAGTCAAGAGATTTCACGTCTACGTCTACTAATACGTCTACTACTACTAATAATAAAAATAATAATATTGATTATTGTTATTATTATTATAATTATTATTATTTTTTTTTTATTTTATTTTTTTATTAAGCAATTTCTACATAATGTAGCTCTTCAATATGTTAAATATGTTCGTTCATACTAGATGGCTCGAAATGAAAAGGCATGGTTGTTACTTCAAGAAGTTCTTTTTCACATTTAGATAGCCTTAATTTGAGCACTAGCGCTCCTTTGAATACCTACAGGTAGATCAAAGTGTCATATCTGCAGATATATGATTACTGATTCCCTGAGGTCAGCGACTAGAGAAAAAATATTGGCTATTCTGTACCTTGATCCCAGTGGTGTACAGGGAGATAACTCGAATATCTCGCCCAGATAGGTTTTAACGGAAATTCACGACTTATACCGATCGCCGCCTATGAAGGAAAAAGTTCGGTATGTTGCGCTTGTTTACAGGTACTTTTACTGTCAAAGGATGTTTAAATGCTGGAATGTGCATAAATTATATATGCTTATGCTATATGTAGTATATTTGATACGTTTCCAAACAGAAATACTTCTCACACTGGTCACTTCACCGAAAATAAAAGACTGGCCGAAACAACAGATTGGAGTTCCAATTATGCCAGAAGGGGAAATCCAGTATGGCGTCATCAGCCAACCGCACTAAATTTAGATTAGTGTCAATGCAGCGCAGGGAAACATGACCTTTAAAGTCATGTCCTAGTGAATTGAAGTGCTCCGCTGTCGGAGCCGTCTGGGATCGCCTATAATTATAGTCGGGCTGATAGCCACTGATGATTTATCCGCTAATGAAGCTGCTGCCCGGTTTTACAATATATTTTGTTGTGGTTTATTACACTTAGTGCATATGATTGAGCAAATTACGTTTTTTATATACAGTTTGATTGGTCTTAATGCATCACCGTGTGACCGTTTATTTGTTTGATTTGAGGTTTAACGTCCCGGTCAACACTATACGGGTCATTTTCGAGAGGTTGCTTCGTGGATTGAATTTTGTGGGACCTTACCCAATATTGAGATGGAATGACCTACCTCCCAATAAAACCAAAAAGTTTATATGCACTGGACGTTGTGACTCGCACCACTTTGCCATTTAGTCCTTTTAAGCGGTTTACCAGTACTCATTGTGGATCAGTTTCAGCTCTGCGTGGAAGCAACATGCAGTCCGATCTGTTTCTCCAAGCCCCGATTTTCGGGGGCGAACCACGGGACCGTAAACGGACGATTAACTGCCCAGTCCCTAAATGATTTTTAATACATTATTTTCCTTTTTAATGCATTTATTCATTCGGTTTAACATATTTCCCTTTGTCAATGCATAAAACGATGGGCGCGGTCAACTGCGAAAAACCAAATGCCAGTCAATGGTAAGCGACGTTGTATGATGCTGTCAGATTTTCGAAAGTATATCGCAAAAGATTTGAATTCTTCAAATGATGGCTTTTTAATAGCGACGCCGCCAGCGGTCGCATTGTGACATGAAATAGCAAAAATAGAAGTGAAGGCAATGATCGGGAATCAATACAGTTAACCCACAGCTCCCATCTGAGACACCAAAGGAAAAGGAACACAAACATGAAATAACTACACCCTTATAGAAACATCAATATCGGAAAGCCAAAAGGACAGCTACTTTCCGAGAAAATAACCAGTTAGCTATCCAAAACAGAAATAAAAAATATGAGCGTTATACATACTTAATGACAAATCACAACAAAAATAAACGCGTCATCAGAACCGCCTTGGAACGATCAGTGAAACGAATTCCATTGTGGGTGGGGATGGGGTGACTGGGGTGCTTAAATCTATTTGCGCGGCCGCAATGCTTGTCCTTACTGCCTTTGCAATTTAGACCAAAAATAAGTCCCCACAAACCAACTGTGCAACAGCTCAGAGAACACAAAAATCAAACAATCACGGAGATGACACAACGGTGAGGACTCGGCAGCAAGAAACCACTTAAATGCTGGAGCGAAAGAAAACCAGCAGTTAGACTCCGATATGCAGTTCTTTGGTTTGTGTTGTTTAAATAGTCGCCTATCCAATAAATGCAATTTTGTCCTGTGCTGGTTTGATTTCATGGCTTTAAAAAGTCCGTGAATTGAACACCCCCATAAATATACTTTATATAGAGAAAACTTGGGTTTTCGCGGTTATAATTCATTTTTCTTATTTCTGCTCTCAGTCATAGGGTGTGTGTACTTGTAAGAACGGCTTCAATGAGGCGGTTCTAAAGAGCACCAACAACCTATGTTTGCAGTATAAATAAGAAAAACACGGAATTTTATCTGAAAAGTAGCCATTTCGGAGATGTGAAAAAAATGCAGTTTTGTCGGAAGGGTGTGTTAAGAATGTTTGTTTGTTTGATTTGAGGTTTAACGTCCCCGTCAACACTGTATAGGTCATTTGGGAGACGTTGCGTCCAACTTTTGTGGGAGTCTTACCCGACATTGAGATGAAATTACATCTAACGCCCTATCGCCATTGACACCAATAGGGTTTATAAGCATGGACTCACCACGCTTTGCCTAGGCAGGCTTAGATCCTCTTATCGGTTTATCAGTACTCGGGTGTGGTCAAATTCAGCTCTGCGTGGAAGGATCATGCAGTCCCATCTATTTGTCCAAGCCCTAGGGAGGGGTATCTTAATTCACTGTTGAAAGTAGTGAGCTTTGCCCTGTCGGCCAATGAAACCAATAGGGTTTATAAGCTATATGGTTTATAAGCGTGTGCATTTACAAGCATTATGCAGCCCCTCTATTTGTCCAAGCCTCGGTGGGGTATCTTAATCCATTGTTGAAAGTAGTGAGCTTTGCCTGGGCAACCTGAACTCTTGTAAGTGGTTCCACATTTCTGCGTGGAAGCACCATGCAGCCCAATCTTTTTCTCTAAACCCTGATGGACGGGGGTTAAAGTATGCATGTTGATTTATTGAATTTCCCAGCTGACGGTCACACTTACAGGTCATAATTAAACAAGATGCACATGGCCGACTATGCCCACCACAGCTCATGGGGCCACTGACCACTGGCATCGATGTAGTTTAATTAACCCTGGAAGCCCTGAGCCCAAGTCTATGGAAACGTTTAACTTGCCATAGCAACAGAAATAAAGTGCCAAAGGGGATATTTCATCTGTGCCCACGCATGTTTTTTCTTTAAACATTATTTATTAATAACTCAGCATATTAAACCTATATAAATGTATATTAAATTATATAAATCAAAGTAGGACTCAGGAAGAAGGCCACCCTGACTGACTCCCTCCATGAGCTGATGTCTGTGTCCAAATAAGTCAGTCGTAAATTTAATGTTTTATTTAATTTCAAGATTTGTGGACTGGGTTGAATGCAGAACTCCAAAAGCATTCTTTTGGTACTACAAAACCTTTTGAATTAATTTAAGTTTACATTTTCTGAGAAAATAATTATCAAAAATCTCAGAATTTAATTAAAATTTAAAAACAAGAGGGCCATGATGGCCCTTGATTGCTCACCTGATCCATAGTGTAACAAGTGGGCCCCAGGTAGGGTCATTTTTGGCCCCAGGGCTTTAATGTGCATAATGCTGAGGGAGGTCTTAAAGGTGAAGCTTCATACCAAACATCAACAAAGGCTATAATATGAACAATCTTGGCAAAGGTCGTCGAGATGAAGCTACACACCAAATATCAAGGAACTGGGCCTTGCGGTTTCAGAGAAGAAGATTTTTTTAAAGATATTCCATACATAAGCCTATGTAAAACCAAATTTGCATCGGGGCTATATAAGTCTATGTAAAACCAAAGGGTCCCGGGCTGGGGACATTTGTTGCCCCTGCGCTATAATTTGGAACAATCTTGGTAGCGGTCCACTAGATGAAGCTTCATACCAAATATCAAAGACATGGGCCTTGCAGTTTCGGAGAAGATTTTTAAATATTTCCCTTTATAAGACTATGTAAAACCAAAGGGTCTCAGGGCGGTGACATTTTTTGCCCCAGGGCTATAATTTGAACAATCTTGAGAGAGGTCCACTAGATGAAATTTCACACCAAATATCAAAGACCTAGGCCTTGTGGTTTCAGAGAAGAAGATTTTTAAAGATTTTCGCTATATAAGTCCATGTAAAACCAAAGGGCCTTGCAGTGGGGGCATTTTTGCCAAAGGGCTATAATTTGAACAATCTTAGTAGGGGTCCATTAGATGAAGCTTCATACCAAATATCAAAGTCCTTGGCCATGCAGTTTCAGAGAAGAAGATTTTTTAAGGTTTTCCCTATATAAGTCTATGTAAAACCAAAGGGCCCGAGAGCGGGGACATTTTTGTCCAAGGGCTATAATTTGAACAAACTTGATATAGGTCGACTAGATGAAGCTTCACACAAAATATCAAAGGACTAGGCCTTGTGGTTTGAGAGAAGAAGATTTTTAAAAATTTTCCCTATATAAGTCTATGTAAAACCAAAGGGCCCCAGAGCGGGGGCAGTTTTGGCCCCAGGGCTATAATTTGAACATTCTGGGTAGAGGTCCATTAGATGAAGCTGCATACCAAATATCAAAGTCATGGGCTTTGCATTTTGTGGGAAAGTAACTGTCCTTATGGCCTTCCTTTGTTTAGGTTTCCATTATGGTCTGGTCGCTTAATGTTTGTATTTCTTTCCCTTTGGTGTCTTTTATGGGTGGAGTAAGTTAATTGTATCAATTTCTGATCTTTGTTTTACTTCTACTTTGCAGTTTCAGAGAAGAAGATTTTTAAAGATTATCCCTGTATAAGCCTATGTAAAACCAAAGGGCCCCGGGGCGGGGAGCATTTTTGGCCCAAGCACTATAATTTGAACAATCTTGGTAGGGGTCCTATAGATGAAGCTTCATACCAAATATCAAAGACCTAGGTCTTGTGGTTTCAGAGAAGAAGATTTATAAAGATTTTCCCTATATAAGTCTATGTAAAACCAAAGGGTCCCGGAGCGGGGGCATTTTTGGCCCACGGGCTATAATTTGAACAATCTTGGTAGAGGTCCATTGGATGAAGCTTCATACCAAATATCGAAGACCTAGGCCATGTGGTTTCAGAGAAGAAGATTTTAAAAGATTTTCCCTATATAAGTCTATGTAAAACCAAAGGGCCCCGAAGCGGGGGCATTTTTGGTCCCAGCACTGTAATTTGAACAATCTTGGTAGAGGTCCATTAGATGAAGCTTCATACTAAATATCAAAGTCCTTGGCCTTGTGGTTTCAGAGAAGAAGATTTTTTAAAGATTTTCCATATATAAGCCTATGTAAAACCAAAGGGCCCCGGGGCGGGGGCATTTTGTGCCCCAGCACTATAATTTGAACAATCTTGGTAGGGGTTCACTAGATGAAGCTTCATACCAAATACCAAAGACCTGGGCCTTGTGGTTTCAGAGAAGAAGATTTTTAAAGATTTTCCCAATATAAGTCTATGTAAAACCAAAGGGCCATGGAGCGGGGTTATTTTTGGCCACATCACTATAATTTGAACAATCTTGGTAGAGGATCATTAGATGAAGCTTCATACTAAATATCAAAGTCCTGGGCCTTGTGGTTTCAGAGAAGAAGATTTTTAAAGAGTTTCCATATATAAGCCTATGTAAAACCAAAGGGCCCCGGGGCGGGGGCATTTTGTGCCCCAGCACTATAATTTGAACAATCTTGGTAGGGGTCCACTAGATGAAGCGTCATACCAAATATCAAAGACCTGGGCCTTGTGGTTTCAGAGAAGAAGATTTTTAAAGATTTTCCCTATATAAGCCTATGTAGCCTATCATAGATATGTATACATTTCAATTTTCAGTGAAAAAAAATCTATTTTTGGCTCCTGTGACCTAGATCTGCAACGGACCTGAACCATTTGAACAACTTTGAAAGGGGACCACCTAAGGATCATTCCTGTGAAGTTTGGTCAAAATCCGATCAGTGGTTTAGGAGGAGATGTCGTTTGAAGAAATTGTTTACGCACGGACGTACGCACGCACGACGGACAACAAGTGATCCCAAAAGCTCATCTCGTCACTACGTGACGGTGAGCTAAAAATATCCAAATTCAATTCATAAGATACATATGTTGTAGCCTTTGTCAAGATTTCATTTTACCAGAAAAACTTGCCATATGTATCCTCTGTAGATATGCCAAATTTCATGAAAATTCAAACCTGGTAACACTGTAGTTTTACACCTTGAATTGATGTAGGCTTTTTCTGCAAAATTTACTGTTTTATTGAAATCATCCAAGAACGTCACTAAAAGGTATTGCCCTCAAAATTCCTAATACTTATGTAATAAAACTGACATTATACAAATCACAATGAAAACATCTTGAGCTGATCTAGTTTAGAAAACATCAAAATACAAAATTTTGGTATATGCTTTCATTTATACAATATGATTTAGCCAAATAGTATATAGTAAAACACTAAATCAAAAGGTATTATACTCAACAAATTAAGCGTAACAATATATATTACTGTTTTATTAGCAGCAAGGTGAGATCCATTACTTTCATTGCCATACCGAGAGGGTATGCAAGGACGCAATGGTCAATGGTTGGTTGTTACTATTACAAATAGTAGTGTTCATAAATCCATGGTCAAAAAAGTGACAGTAATTATTGGTCCGTATTTCCAATATCGGAACTGACACTGATATGGAGTTTCTGTTGCAAAAGATATCATCGATAAATGAGGCACAGAATATTTGGTGTAAACCAAGCTGTTCCATGACCTAGAGGAATTTGGCTATTAGACAGGGAGAGAAACAGTTTCCTTCCTACACTACACATGCATAAAATGTCTCTTCTGCATTGGATTGTAACTGTTGACGTTTCTTTAGTGTCTTATTATTTTCTGTGTTTACATTGTTAATATAGTGGTTAATTTATCCGAAGTGAGCTTTTAGTAGTTTTTTTTTTCTGGTTGTAAAACGTTCAACCACTTATTGGATGTTTCTGCTGAATGCAAGTTTACTGTTCTTTTTAAGCACTGTTCTTGCTTGCTTTATTGTTCAGTAACGATTACCGGTACATTTCTGTGCAATTTATCTCTCAGCCGCTAGAAAGAACATTGCAGTGTTTTGACAGAAAAAAAGCATCACAGTGTATTTACTGAATTTAGTTATACTTAAGTAGGCTTATCTTTCATACATGTAAAAGATAATTCAATTGTTCATTTAAAGTTATATATAAAATCTTTGTTTCACTTGTAAAGAAGTTGCTGAGCTTGTTGTTCTTATGCACTGTTACACAGTTTTTTTGTGGGTGTTGAGTGTCTTTTAATTGGATGGACTGCGTCTTATTATTGTGGTTCAGTATGAATTCTTATCACTTTTACTTCGTGGGGATCAGCTGAAATATATTTAGCTCAATCTGAATTGATATCACTTTTACTACATGGGCATTTTAAAGTAATGTAGAAATTGTTCTTAATTGTAGGTGTTTTTGTAATATTTTTTGCTACAGCTGAGAATCATTCGGCTGAGTTTTAGACAATGCTTCAGTCAAAGATTACTACTTTGTGTGTCCTGCTGGAAAAAGAGCTATCGGCATGCGTGGGCAATCAGCTAGTATCCTTTTTTTTCTCTAGGAAATTTGACTAAACAGTCCACAATACAACCACTATCACTGGCCACCCACTCCAAGTCTTCAATGCTTTCATAGAGCAAAGGATGAGCAGGCACAATGGGGCCCAGAAAAGAAGTTGTAGATCTGGAAAATGGACTTGAACAGACTCGGTTAGGATATATAAGTGGCTATCTGTTGAAAGAGATCATTTTCAGAACCATCAAAGATTCAAATTCTTATGAGTAATGAGATAACTACTCACAGATTGAATAATTATAATCACCAGTTTAAATGCTTCTTGATACCTTACATATGTGCTTTGTAATTACTGCTAAGATCGATAAATGAAATGAAAAAACCTATACAAATATACATGTATAGACAACATAATCGTGATCACATAAATTTTGGAACACAGACAGAAGCAGGATCATGTGTTTTCTAAAAGCAAATTTATTCTAATGGCCTTGAAGTTTAACTTCAGGCAGTCTTTTGGTTTCATTCATAGGGGCTATACAAAAAAGATGGATTGGCTAGTGCCTAGTGCAGATACAAATATCGAAAACCGTTTAATGGGTCTTAATGCCAAGGAAATGTAATCTCAAGTGATATTGGTTGTCCCTAGAGTAAACCTTCCTTTTTAAATGGATAGTTAGGGTTAAACAGACAAACAACAGTTAGACTTGAGAGTCATTTATCTCGAGTCGGATAACAAATCTCACAAAATCTGAAGCAACATCTAAAACGACTGGTATTTTGTTGATTCGGATGTTAAATCTAAACACCGCCTAAGCACCACAACTAAATTAGACCAAACAGACACGAAGAAAACTATGCACATGATTCCATGGGTGCGTTTGATGACGTTTGTCATCAAAGCCCTTGCGGTATAGTTCTGTAGACAAAATAGTTTATTTTGGCTATGGCGTTAAACAGGGGGCAAATTTACAAAACTGGATGTTTTGAAACAATACTTATAACTATGCTATGGACTACTTACACAACCCATACTGTACTATAGCCATCCAAATTGAAAGCAATAGTAAAGTATTATTAAACAGCATGATTGAAACATGATAATCATATAATCATCTCACGTTTTGCTGAATCAGGACTATCAGAATTCAGTCTGTTAAACCACAATGTTACCGATCCTCAATTTCATCGAAATTTCATCTACATACTCCTAGGATATTGGATAGTTTTCATACTAAAATGGTGTCTTGACAAAAAACGGAACATGGTAAAATTGCATATAAATTTTTATTAATACAAAACTTGGAGCAGAAACATTGGGGTACCATCAAAGAAAATTGAATGCCCAGCCACTATTACTTGACAATATGAGGCCAGTCATAGTATCAACTCACCAATTATAGCTTTAATTCATAAAACATTGCAGCATAGGCTTATTGAGAATTAGAGAGATCTAATTCAAGGTAATGTTGGTTGGTGCCGGATGCTCTGCCTCTGGTCGGGCCCATCGGAGTCTAACTGTTGGTTTTCTTTTGCTCCAGCATTTCGGTGGTTTCTTGCTGTCGAGTCCTCACCGTTGTCTCATCTCTGTGGTTCTTTGATTTTTTGTGTTCACGGAGATGTTGCACTGATGAGTTAGGAGGCCTTCATGCGGACTGAAAAAATTATTTGTCTAAATCGCGACGGAAGTAAGGGCGAGGATTGTGGCCACGTAAAATCGATTTAAGCCCCCCAGTGGAAATCTTTCCACTGACCGTTCCAAGGCGGTTCTTCTGTGGCGGTTTATTTATGTCGTTGTTTGTTACTTACTGTGTGTATCACTTGTGTCTTTTTATTTTGGACGGCCATATGGCCATTTTGTGGGAAAGTAACTGTCCTTATGGCCTTCCTTTGTTAAGGTTTCCATTATGGTCGCTTAATATTTGTGTTTCTTTCCCTTTGGTGTCTTTGATGGGTGGAGTAAGTTAATTGTATCGACTCCTGATCTTTGTTTTACTTCTACTTTAGATATATGAACCTCTGAATACAGTAGACAGGTTTATATCAGAGTACTCTCTGTTGTGATAGAGACTTCATAAAACATGTAATAAATTTAATACGGAAATAACATTTAAAGGTAAATGAATCGTAATTATAAAGGTTATACCCAAGGCAATTTTTGTGCATAATTTTAACTAATTCCAAGCGTGGGCAGAAACCAATGTGAATTTCCTATACCTTGAAAGACCCCCTTTCATAAAAACAACAACGTAAAAGCATGCAAATATGGTGAATATTTCCATAAAGCCTCAGCCTCCTGGAGTATTTGTTTTCTCAGGGATGATTTATATTTTGTGGTATGTTTTTTTTTCAGTTTTCATGGCACCAAATTTAAACAAATAGTAGGCATAAAATCTAATAGAAGATAGAAAATTACTAATTTAATGAAAGTTTTGCCAACAAATATGCCAAGGCTTGGTAGTAAATGGCAATTTTGAATTTTACACATAAGTCTATGGAAATTCTAAGTACCCATAGGAACCAAAATAAGCAGTCTATTTTCATAAAGCTATAAGCTCCCCCAGAGCCTTTTGCTCTGTTGAGCTAACAATTGGGACTATATTTCTTCTCCTGTCAAAAATGCGTCATTCTTTGATGGATTAAACAAGCTTCGGCTCGGGTGACTTAAAAACTGTTTCGTAAATTTTATGTTTTATAGCTATCCTGATTTTTGCATAAGACCCATTGTAATTAAATCTTCTCCTGGCAAGCAAATTGATTTGGACTAATTCTGCTAAAACCGCAAAATGACATGATTTTAAAAATTATATATATATATATATATATATATATATATATATATATATATATATATATATATATATATATATATATATATATATATATATATATATATATATATTTTGTTGGTGGGGGTGTCTTTTCATCTCCATTTTAAATTTCAAAGCTTCAATCACACAGGTCGGGCCATACTGATTAAAAATCAGCGCTCTTGCGCACTAGGCCACGGAGGCCCTTCAAATGACACTGTATACATTGATTAGATGGGTTCAGATGTCATTTTGATGCAGTTGTCCAAAGTAATGCTGCTGTTACTTTATGTGTTGTAAAAATGTAATTAAGATATGGCAGCTGTGCTATTTTTGATGAAAACATTAGTGAAAAGTAGAAGTAAAACAAAGATCAGGAATCGATACAATTAACCTACTCCACCCATCATAGACACCAAAGGGAAAGAAACACAAACATTAAGCGACCAGACCATAATGGAAACCTAAACAAAGGAAGGCCATAAGGACAGTTACTTTCCCACAAAATGGCCATATGGCCATCCAAAAATAAAAAGACACAAGTGATACACACAGTAAGTAACAAACAACACCATAAACAAACCGCCACAGAAGAACCGCCTTGGAACGGTCAGTGGAATGATTTCCACTGGGGGGCTTAAATCGATTTTACGTGGCCACAATCCTCGCCCTTACTTCCGTCGCGATTTAGACAAATAATTTGTTCAGTCTGCATGAAAGCCTCCTAACTCATCAGCGCAACATCTCCGTGAACACAAAAATCAAAGAATCACAGAGGTTAGACAAAGGTGAGAACGCGACAGCAAGAAACCACTGAAATGCTGGAGCAAAAGAAAACCAACACTTAGACCCCGATGGGCCCGACCATCAAAACAGCAAACAGCAAAGCTACTAGCATTTTTCTAGCCGAAGCTTGTTAACTTTACAACAAGGCCTTGAACAACTGGGCTCTATGATCTGGAGAGGGCAATGTTAATGATATTGTGGTTTATACGAGACTGAACTGAAAATTTATATCTGGTATATCAAGAGGTCTGCAAGTGGGGCATTTAATGCTCGTGGCAAAGTTTTATATGTTGGGCTGCAACGTCGAAATACAATGGATTCTGCCAACAACATGCGCTGCTTCACAAATATAAAAAGTAGAAGTACAACAAAGATCAGGAATTGATACAATTAACTTACTCCATCCATAAAAGACACCAAAGGGAAAGAAATACAAACATTAAGCGACCAGACCATAATGGAAACCTAAACAAAGGAAGGCCATATGGACAGTTACTTTCCCACAAAATGGCCATATGGCCATCCAAAATAAAAGACACAAGTGATACACACAGTAAGTAACAAACAACAACATAAATAAATCGCCACAGAAGAGCCGCCTTGGAACGGTCAGTGGAAGATTTCCACTGGGGGGCTTAAATCGATTTTACGTGGCCACAATCCTCGCCCTTACTTCCGTCGCGATTTAGACAAATAATTTGTTCAGTCCGCATGAAGGCCTCCTAACTCATCAGTGCAACATCTCCGTGAACACAGAAATCAAAGAACCACAGAGGTGAGATGAAGGCCTCCTAACTCATCAGTGCAACATCTCCGTGAACACAGAAATCAAAGAACCACAGAGGTGAGTTTATGCTACATCGAGGGTACCTGCAGGAGAAGTTAGCCACAAACAAAATGAGTACAGAAATGTTCATAGGGCATGCCACTTAATTCTTAGTTCTCAGTTACCTAAAAAAATATATGCTGCTCCACATTCTGGACACACTATATATCAAGTTTCAGCTTGATGAAAGGTTTACTGTAGGTGGACTTAGCCAAAAACAAAATTTTCGCAAAATTTGGTGGACTGTTACCTCGAAAAATACGTGCTGCTCCACCTCATGATCTAACTGTATATCATTTTCAGCTTGACAGGATTTAAATTGCATGCAAAGTCAGTCTAAACCAAATGTTTCCAGAAACTGTTAAAGGGTCATAACTTTGTTCTTATTTTGTGGACCAAAACCTCAAAACAAGATGAATGAGTACGTCAGAAAGGGCTTCAAATAAAGCTGTCTAGGAGGCAGGGTAGATTTTTTGTTTGGAGAATGTAGGTTATGTGATTGTATGTGTATAGATTTTCATGAGAGAAGGCAAGTACTTTTTATGTTATGATCAAGGTTAGGATTTTGGTTCAGGCAGAATGTAGGTCTTGTTATGTTAAGTATGTGTGTGTGAATTGTCACCAGAGTAGGGCAAATAATTTGGTTGTTATGACCAAGGTTTAGTTTATTGTTAAGGCGTGACAGGCACATACACATAAGCACTATAGCTATGACCCTTTGTCAGAATGTATGTCTTTTAATGGTTATGTGTGTGGAGTTTCATAAGAACAGGGCAAATACTTTGAAGGTTATGACAAAGATTCATTTTTAGCTCGGCCGAGGTATTGTCGTAGCTCTGGCGTTGTCTGCGTCGTGCAAAAACTTGGACATTTGGAAATATCTCCGTCATAACTGAACATATTTACTTGAAACTCGGATTAGTTGTCCATTATGAATAAGGGCACTCATATCAATAGGTGAGGTAACCCTCAAAATATTTTTGGCACAGTTATGCCCCTTTTTCAACTTAAAATTTTTGCAAAAACTTGGGCATTTTGTAATATCTCTGCCATTACTGAACGTATTTACTTGAAACTCGGACTAGTTGTTCATTATGAAAAGGGGAACGCATGCCAATAGGTGAGGTAACCCTGAAAATATTTTTTGGCACAGTTATGCCCCTTTTCGACATATGTAATTGAAACTCGGACTAGTTGTATATTATGAAAAAACGGAACTCATCCCAATGGGTGAGGCAACCCTCAAAATACTTTTGTCACAGTTATGCCACTTTTTTTTTTAATCTCTCTCGGAACACATATTCCGGGTGTTTTTACGCACGCGAGAGAGAGGGAGGCAGTGGCTTTTACACCACTGCTACCCATTTACACCTGGGTGGAGTGTGGTAGTGTCATAACGTGTCTTGCCGAAGGTCACACCTCGATACCGGCGGCCGGATACGAACGCACAACCTCTCGATCATAAGTCGAACGCGTTAACCACTCCGCTATCGGGGCTGACAATTTTTTAACAGTCCTTTCAAGATTACTTCACTCATATCGATGTGATTCTTAATCCAAGTTGGACGAAATCCTGATTTCCCAGAGAAAAACCGCCTGACCTTCCGTTTCAGAAATTGTTGTCTCACATGTGACCCAAGCCAAGTTAAAAACATCGGTGAGAGACGTAATGATTAACATATGTGCTACACCACCTCAAAGTCATACTATCTGCCAAGTTTCAGCAGTGTAGGAGGAGCTATTCAAAAACGAAACGTTTACAGACGCACTGAGAGACGGACGTCGACACCATATATGACCGTTTTTACAAAGCGGCCGTATATAACCGTTGACACAACTCATCTAATGACTCATTAAGAGAAGAACAACCCCTACCAGTTATCAAACTACCCTACAACCCCCTAATATTTATGTCATATTGTTTACAACTGCCTGTTTGTATCGTGTCACTGTTATTGAGATTAAAAACTTTTCCACATCCATTACATTTACACTTGATGATACATGCCAATCCATGCCTATCTTCACTCACGAGAGAGGTTGGTGATTGTCCTTTCAGTGCAACTTCTTTTGCTTTCGGACAAAACGCACTATGATGGATTGTTGAACATACATGGTCTTTTAACAGGTTAAGATTTATAATTCCATTACCACTCGTTGGCTTTTCAACTTGTACAAAATTTCCTTGTGTGTTCTTCTCTGACTTATTTATGAATTTGTATTCAAATCTTTTGACATTCACATTAATTCTCCTTACTACAAAACATACTCGAGGGTTTCCAGATAACTTTGGTTTGACCAATTCTATTTGATAAGCTGGTCCTTTAAATTTTCTATATTTCACATTTTACAGATTCAAACCTCCCTTATATTATTTCCTCACTTTTTCTCTATATTATTGGCTGTGTTTTCCGCCCGCAGCATTTAATTTCTTTGATGCTATCCTATTTCTATTTATCATGTCCCCCATGGATGATATATACTCTATTCAAATACAAAACTGACTTTGAATGAATCAAATGATGTTATTTTTTTCAATTGCAGATGAATAATCATTAAATGCTAATTACATTTGTCACAATGCAAATACATGTACATTTTCATTACCCTCTAGAGCAAGTGTAAGGCACTTTAAAAATTATGTCAAACTAACCCCTATATGAATGGTCTGAATGGTTAATGTGATATAGTGAGTGAGTGTTTCAGTTTTACGTTTCACCAACAGCTAAGGTCATTTGTGTGTGATGCGTCTATTTATGTGACTGCGCCTGTTTATGTGGAACTACGCTCATATGTGTGTAGTGTGCCTGTGTGGGAGAACTTACGCTCATTATTGTGTGATGCCTCTGTTTATAAGACTGCGCCTGTTTCTGCGGAACTACGCTCATATGAGTGGAAGACGTAAATTCAACTTTGTGCATGGGACGCAACATTCACTAATCTTCCAAACACATCTGTTTATAGTTTACAAAGTCTGAGACACTTTTACAAATAAAAATCTAAAATGAGTTCCTTTAAGAGCAATGAAAACATTCATAAGAAAGAAGATGGGTCATACTACATAGTTTCGGCTAATAAAGCCTCATCAGTGACCCTGTAATAATCCGGCAACGAAAGCCAGAGGAAACGTACTGCAATTTTGCGAATTTCGAATATGCAGTCGATTCAAAGACTGATATAAATCAAAATGGGGTCCAAATAATTAAAAACCTGTCTAGAATATGAGTCTAAACCAAGAATTTATTTCTTATTTCTCAGAATATTTACGCTGATCTCAAAGGACCAAAAGTAAAATATAAACTGCACTATGGTTGATGTATGGGGAGACGTTTTACGGCCGCCACACGGCACAACACCGTGTCTGTCTGGGACAATGCAGTACGAGACGTACTCTCGGCAATCTGTCTTCACTCATATGAGCGAAGTGCGATGAAACCAGCGCAAAAAGAAATATATTTGCTTAAGCACTGTCACCATTGAATTGACTCCTACACTCATATTTATTAAATAAAATTTCACACACTTATTTCTTAAATTAAACATGTGCAAACTTTTCCTAAATGAGGGGAGCGATAGAAAGTACAATTTTCCACTCAAATGGAGTGCAGACTCCAAGATGGGTGAAGAGACAGGTATCTGCAAATGATAAAATTATGAGACCTGGCTGGGGCCTTTCTTTGGTCTGGGTAACTTTGTGTGAGGTGAGCTGCTGTAACAAGCGCCGATCTAAGTCATCTCGGCTCCGATTTTGGCGAGCGTTCTTTTCTCAATCTCAGCTGAGGCTTACAAGCGCCGATCTAAGTCATCTCGGCTCCGATTTGGGCGAGCGTTCTTTTCTCAATCTTGGCTGAGGCCAAACGTTCTGGTTGCTATCCACCGACAACAACCCGATTCTGACAGCAGACGTTGTTATTTATACTAGTCATGCGCGTGCGGTACGTCGCCTAGTTTCCAGTCATGCGGAACATTTCGGTTATTATGGGCTGCTCTTTGAAATAAAATCAACAATGGCTGAACGGGAAAACAAGTTTTTGAAGAGATAGAAACGGGAAATTAAGACATAAAAAGGAGCTTAACGCACAGGACACAGCACGATAAGCTCAATATAAATTAATAGTCAGTGATCAATCGTAGAATTCTGTATGACAATGGGTATTAATGCTGTAAATAATATGAAAAGTTAGCACTTGTTCGTTCGGCCTCGGAATGATCCGTACCGAAGATAAAGGTTTACAGTATCAGAAATCATTCATGTTTGTCATCTAGACAAACTGTGATGACTGACAGCCATAGAAATAACAGACAATAACCAGGTGCCGTTACAACAGCCCCTACCCAGAAAAGGCATTGGCCCCATGAAGAAAGTAAGTAAGCTATTACGTGCAGCTTGGAAAGTTGGATTTTATTAAAGAGGCAACCGGCTTTTACTGTTAATCCTTGGCATCTTTACAAGATACATGTACATGGAAAAGAAAATTGCAAGTTAAACATTTGACTAGAAAATACAAATCAACATATTGTAACTGCACAAATGTTCGCCGTACATTTATATGATTACACATTAAATTTCCGCGATTCCTAGCAAAGAGTGAATGGACTCGCTTAAATGACATAGAGAATGCTTAAAAATCTGCGAACGTTTGTACATGTGAATATAGAATCAATTATTATGTTGGGAGAACTTTTAAGATCATTTCAATAGTATTTTACTATTTTGTTAACTTTAACACATTCATGCAAATGATAATTCCTTTTATTTCATTTGTATTTCAGATAAAAGTAGCAGCGAGGGATGATTCAATGTTAAGGCAAAAAGCAGTTCTTTAAATTTCACCAACCTAGATTGAGAGCGAACTCGGAGTGTCGCCTGTTACTTACTATGTGTACGCGTTCATTCTAAACCAAGGTAGGTAAAAGGAATCTGGCATATTTATAATGAAACATCGTCAGCACTCACTCAAAAAAAAATGAAATATAAACAATACTGCTCATCCTTATACAAGGAAACTGCTCAATTTCCCCTAAACATTATAGTAGTTATATTACAATTTATACTAATATTTCAATCACATTACTTGTCATTAGAGTCAGCAGAAAACATTTGAAAAGACATACTCTGCTTGTTGAACACTTGGAACATCACAAAAGTTTTCATTAAACATTAATAATAGAACAAATTTGGCTGTAAGATAGTGTACTTCCAACAACAGAAGCCCTCTTGGTTAAGTTTTTCATCTCACAATACATTGGCTGTGGGTTCAATTTTGGAATCTCAAGAACTTTGGGTGTATCTTTAACCCGAGATCCCTTCTCCATATGACCTTTAATGTTGAATGGCTGTAAAATTCACATACAAACACTTCCCACAACACTTGACAGAATTGATAATAATAGAGTTCTGAAGAATCTGGGCTCCCGAAATTTGCATGATAGATATCCCGAGCCAGAAATAGTATTACAGACCTCAGAACTTCAAATCGTAATAGTACGCTTTCCTCTTATGAAACATTTTTGTGGATTTTATGCAAAGAGATGCACAGTCAAGGTGAACAGACACACTCCTTGGAGAGTTCCTAATTCAAACAGGAATATGCTATCTCCCATGAGTATATTCAATGGGACAACTGACATAGAGTGGAACGGTTACCAAATATGGAAACGCATACATTCACCCCAAAACTAAGCATCCCTCACATAAAAACACACATCTACAATTGAAAGTTAATTCCATTACTCTTTTAAAGCTTTAAGTGGTTCGAGTTCATTCTTATTTTTTTTTATTAAAGTAGAAGAGAATGGTACTTTCTGGACATTAATTGAAAATTTTCATTGAAGTATAATATGACATTTATACATGTATCTGTCAGCTGTAAGATAATTCTCAAATAAAATGAGTCAGTATTTAGACCCAAATTTTGATTGTTGCCAATATTTAGCCCCAAATAGTGACTGTTAAGGTAATGAAATTGACTTAATACTGACTTTTTCAAAATTCATAAAAATGTTGGCCAGACATAATTGGAAACATATCTCATACTTTATACAGATCAAAAACTTCAAATCGTACAGCAAAGACAGAAGCTATGAGACTACAATTAAACTTATTCTTACCTAACTATCTTAACTAATAGTCTGTTGTTGTTTTTTTACCTCTTTTGATCTTCACGTTTTAATTAGCCTTTAAAGTTAATTATATATTATTATTATTAAATAGATGCCACTGTATATTGAAAAAGTTCTTAAATGTCCATGTTATTCTTATAAACTAAACGCGATAACAAAGTTACTGCATCTCTCCAGAGGCTGTATCTGGCATTGTAAACATACTTTTAAAGATCCACAATCTTCTTTAAGCCCTTGACACGATAATAGGCACATTCACTTTATAGTCCAATCTGATATCTCCTTTCCCTAGACATATCTGCTAAACTAGGTAGCTGACATTCATTTCTTAAGAGTAATGAATCAAACGAAAATGTGATTGATCATGATCTATATAAATACCATTTTCTTATTATCTTTATGTTTCATTATACGAGGACTGTTTAAATATGAATGCAACTAAGCACATACAAATGATTCCGTGATAGATTTCGATGAAAAATTTATTTTGTCCCTTCAAAGTATTCCCCTTTAACAGATATACAAACTTTCAATCTTCTGATCCAATCATTGAATACGTTTTGGTAGTCTTTTCGAGGTATACTATGAAGGCACTGGAATATTGCAGTACAGAGGTGTTTGCGCTGTACAAATTTTCGACCAGAAAGGTATTTTTTCAGCCGCGGGAACAACAACAGTCACACGGGGCAAGGTGTGGGGAATACGGGGGCTGAGGGAGTTCAACAACCTTTTCCTGCTTCAGATAGTCTTGCACATTGAACGCCTTGTGCGATGACGCATTGTCATGCAGCAATCTGACATTGGCCAAACCAGTTGCGGGTCTTCGTTCTTTGAAATATTTCTTCAATTTTCGAAGAACTTTATTCTTGTAAAACTTCGCATTTACAGATTTGCCTTTAGGCACAGCAACCTGAATAGCAGGGCCCTGATTTGAAAAGAATATGGCATACATTACCTTCTTGACGCTCAAAGTCCGCTTTGCAATGCATGGTCTTTTGCAATACTTGTTGCCCATATTTTGTTCTGAATCTTTCGTTTTGGCTCAAAAAGTGAACCCATGTCTCGTCACCTGTGACGACATTAGCGAAAGACCGTGCATTGTAATTTGGAAACTTTTTAAGCAACTTCTTGGCACACTGAACGCGTGTCTTTTTCTGCTCATCTGTCAACAGATGGGGAATCCATCTAGCACAGATCTTTCTCATTTTCAAATCCCGTTTCAGAATTGTATGAGCTGCTCCTAATGAGATGCCAACCATACTAGCTATTTGCCTTGTGGTGTATCGTGCATCGGTAGCAACTATTTCTTTCACTCTAGCAACCATCTTGGCAGATGTTGCTCTTTTCAGCCGACGATCATGTGGTGCATCTTCTGTTGAGCCTAGCCCACAGCGGAATTTCTTCCACCAACAACAAACTATTGGAAAAGACATTTCATTATGCCCATAAACCGAACTTATTTCATCAAAAATGTCTTTGCACCGTATACCAAGAATACAACGATTCTTAATATAGGACCGTATTTCAACGGCGTAATCTGACCTTCTTCCAACCATGTTTTGTATTAGTATACAAGAGTAGAGAGTGTTTATCGAACGATATACATGGCTAAAGTGGACGGATTTTAACAGGTTTGGTATCAATGTATAGGTAAAATGTTTTTCTACGCTGTGATATTTATTTCCAGGTGATTTTCGCATTAGTGCATGAGAAAACGTTCTACTTGCATTCATATTTGAACAGTCCTCGTATTTTAGCAAGACGTGAAGTTGTGTCTTTCTGAAGAGGCATACGACTGGTCTCAAATTGGACACCACATATCCAAGATAACACGATTACTTTGAATCTTACGTAAGTGAGAAATTTCTTCATATCATCATCATCACTACAGCCTTCTATATCTATCTCAACATGTTTTCTATTCTTACTTTCCGTTCTACTTTGCATTTCACTTTTTTCCTGCTGCTGTTTTTCTGCCGCTCTCTCTCTCTCTGTCTTTCCATATTAAGTCTTCGTTCTTCTGCTGCTTCCAAACTTAGATCTAAAATACTTTCCCTAACTACATTCACTATTTCTGGTTCAAATTCCTACTGGTAAATATCATCTACTTCTTTTTCTATTACTTGCGTCTCTGAAATTACTGATCGACTCAAATTGGGTGAAATGATCTGACGGGGCCATAAAAACACATTTTTCGAGACTGTTAAATTTAGTAAAAAAAAAAAAAAAAAAAAAAAATCCTGCCGATCGCAATCTTGATATGTTTTCAGGATTTGATTATTCATTGGGGGTGTGAAATTTATTTTTAATGCTGATAAATTCTATCATTGGAAATCACTTATTGACTTTAAAGCCGGTAGTTATTGATCTTTAATGGGGATAAAATTGATACGGGTCCAAAATATTACATTATTATCCCTGGATCAGCAGTTCATGTTTGTACATAACATTGTAGTGATAGCCAAAATGCTGATAATTTGACCAGTTGATTTTGAGACAGCACCTGATTCTATATTCTTGGAGTTTTATCAATGAAAATGTATTACTACACCTGGGGTCAGAGCATTAGAAAAGTTATCTAATGCCATATTAAAAAAAAACAATACATTTAGCTTTATTGACCTAAATTGATCGAAACAGGTTTGCAGTTTTGGGGTATTTGGGTCTTTATTAGAAAAGAAAAAAAAAAACAGTATTAGTTTGGTAGTTTTCTCTCAAATTTACACCTTGAATTACTGTTTTTCTGGAATTAGAGTTTTTTGTCAGTGGACTTGACCCAGATTCATTCTGAGGTGCAAAACACATAATGATAGCTTGGAATGGCTTGGAATTTATATGCAACATGTAGAATGTTGGAAATTTAATGTGCAGTATGCACTAAACAGGCATATCAAACAATTGAAGCTAAAGGAAAATGCACTGTAAATTTATCAGAGCAATATGGCTGCCATTTCTGGACAGAGTGAGGCATTGAGAATTCTATATAATTAGTTTAAGGAAAGCCTTGTCAAATATGCAGTCAAGTAGTATCCAAATTTTGATGAAATCTATCCTTAGAAATGATTTACATGTTAAATAGAATGAATGCTACTGAAATTACGTTTTGTCATGACTTGTCCACATATTGGAATCAGTCTAGTTGAAAAGTTCTTATAAGTGGTATAATTTAGCCATTATCATATCCATATGATGTATAAGTGTTTCTATTCCGTTTTGATATGTAAAAAAATCCAAAACCATGTTCATATTTTGTATAATTCTGTTGCAGAATTCTTTGAACTGTGGAAAAACTTCCTGTCTACCATTTTGGTAATAAATTAACATAATTAATACGTATTCTTTAAAATCTGGGTAGGTATAGGTTGTATGTTGATAAAATACCTTGTATTTCGATAGTAGATACTAAATTTGAGCTTATAACATCAAGATTCAACATTGTTTATTCATCTGTTAAGCTTAGATGTTGGGACTATTTCTTGAAGCTATAAATAGATATTTGTTTTCAGTCTGAGAGAGACTGATGAGGTTTTATACCTAGTTTACCAAAATTCCTGTAAAATGGAAGCGGAGGCTATGGTCAGGAATCGTTACAATTAACCCACAGCTCCCATCAGAGACACCAAAGGAAAAGAAACACAAACATGAAACAACAGACCATAATGGAAACATCAATAGCGGAAAGCCAAAAGGACAGTTACTTTCCCACAAAATGGCCAATAGGCTAACCAAAATAAAATAATATAAGCGATACAAGCCCCCAAAGACAAACCATAACAAAAATAAACCGCGACAGAAGAACCGCCTTGGAACGTTCAGCGAATTCCACTGGGGTGGGGGGCTTAAATCGATTTTACGTGACCACAATCCTCGCCCTTACTTCCGTCGCGATTTAGACATCTAATTTGTTCAGTCGGAATGAAGGCCTCCTAACTCATCAGTGCAACATCTACTTGGACACAAATAATCAAACAACCACGGAGATGAAACAGCGGTGAGGACACGACAGCAAGAAACCACCGAAATGCTGGAGCAAAAGAACACCAACAGTTAGACTCCGTTGAACGGGTTTTAGTGTTCTTTTTTTATTATAAAATGGTTTAACAGGTAGTCTGAACAATGCTGGAATATTTGTTGGTGCATAGCGCATGGTCAGCAAGTTAGAAATGTGATTTATTGTTACTTTTCTGTAATTGATAGACAAAAAGGCTTTATTTATAAGCTGCTAGGTTTTTAGGTCCTTTAATGCCTAGCAGACTCCTGCAGTATTTTTCCAGCCAATCCAAAAGCCTCGATTATATCACATGATGTAACTTGCTGTTTTGGTAAATAAAAATCATAAGAACAGCCAGCAGGGATTATTCCGTTCAAAATCTTTTAAGGGCAAACTCCAAGGTTTGGACTTTAAAAATTAATTAATTTATTTTTAAGCCTTTTAGAAAGAAGTCTAAATTCAAAGTAAGGAGCAATTTTAAATGTTTCTGGAAAAATAATTTTAATTAAAATCCTATTTTATAATGGCAAGAGGATTTTAAGCAATTTTATAAGTTGATTTTAACTTCAAAATGTTGCGGGTATTTGTTATAGATCTGGAGTCTAAATCTTACGGTTCTCCGAAAGGGTTTTTCTGGCAGTTGCATACTATGTGCATGCAAAAGTATGCACTTTTACTCATGTAAATGTATAGCATGTTGTCAAGTAAG
The DNA here is from genome assembly GCA_963580285.1 of Lucinisca nassula. Classification (NCBI taxonomy): domain Eukaryota; kingdom Metazoa; phylum Mollusca; class Bivalvia; order Lucinida; family Lucinidae; genus Lucinisca; species Lucinisca nassula. The sequence goes on from OY757021.1 coordinate 47,948,297, forward strand.
ACCTATTTGAAATCTTTATTGTGATGACTGTGGTGAAGCAGAACTACTCAGTTTAACTTCACAATAATTATGAAGCATACTTCCTTGCTTCCAAAGGATAACCCTTTTATAGAACATATTTAACTTCACTACAGCTGGTGTGTGGGAATGTGTGGCGGCGGTAAAACGTCTCCCTGCCCTACATCATAGTGTAGATTATATTTTCTTGTCCTTTGGGATCATTGATTCCATTGTGGAATTCTGAAAATATCTGAGGGTCACTGATGAGGCCTAATTGGCCGAAACTAGCTAGTCTGGCCCAGAAAACATGTACACTCCATATTTTTCACTTCTGTGGTGTATTCCTTGCTTCCAAAGGATAACCCTTTTATAGAACATATTTAACTTCTCTACAGCTGGTGTGTGGGAATATGTGGCGGGGGTAAAACGTCTCCCTGCCCTACATCATAGTGTAGATTATATGTTCTTGTCCTTTGGGATCATTGATTCCATTGTGGAATTTTGAAAATATCTGAGGGTCACTGATGAGGCCTAATTGGCCGAAACTAGCTACTCTGGCCCAGAAAACATGAACACTCCATATCTTTCACTTCTGTGGTGTATTCCTTGCTCCCAAAGGATAACCCTTTCATAGAACATATTTAACTTCACTACAGCTGGTGTGTGGGAATGTGTGGCGGCGTTAAAACGTCTCCCTGCCCTACATCATAGTGTAGATTATATTTTCTTGTCCTTTAGGATCATTGAATCCATTGTGGAATTTAGAAAATATCTGAGGGTCACTTATGAGGCCTAATTGGCCGAAACTAGCTAGTCGTGCCCAGAAAACATGTACATTCCATATTTTTCACTTCTGTGGTGTATTCCTTGCTTCCAAAGGATAACCCTTTTATAGAACATATTCATAAATATCATAGATATATACCTTCAAGTTTGGAATATTAGCAAGATTCTTGCGACGTGCACAAAAGTGACACCCAGATTTGAGGTATATCTTTCGACCTAATTCCAGACTCTACTTGTTCAAGATTTCTTATAATCGTAATCTCGTATCGAGGACAATAAAAGAAAAAGAACCAAGTAAACCCATTCTGTCCTCTACCTTTTTTTCCTTTCTTTTAAGTACATACATTAAAAGTTTAGAGGTTTTGACCAGTGGATACATTTTCATACAATGATGCAGTCTGTGGAGTCCTGTAGAATTTCAAGGAGCATATAGACCGAGTGTCCAAATATCCCTTAATGGTTCTCAGTATAAGAATTATCGCAGCAAGCATTAGTTTAGCCCCGCCAAGCGAATTTGTGTCTTCGAGCATTCTGTCATGATAAATTTTAACTGCGCATGCCCAGCCATTCGGAGGGGCTAGGGATATGGCTTTCTGTCTTAAGGTTCCTCTTGATTCACTGCTTGTATGAGCGAGCAGCGAAGGTTCTGGCGAGACTGCACGGATGCGCAGGCTCGCCTGAACCTTTGCTGCTCGCATAGGCGATAAGTACCAAAATCCCTTGACGGGGCCCAGTTATTAGTAAGGTTCCGTTATATTTGTATGTTTTTAATTTAAAGAAATTCTCTATAAGTTGAAATGACTTTCATTATTCTGCATGAAATTGTAATGAAACTTTGACCAAGGATGAATTCAGATTATCAGCAGAACAGTCTGTCTCTGATTTCCAACCCCATTAATTCAACAAAAAGAAATGAACATATGCATTCGACGCCTGCTGATGAACGAGAGCGTTAATCCTGTGACATAGTACATCTATTTCCTGATACAGTTATCTATATTGGGAACATATTAGCCAACTGGGCTTATCAATTGGTGGTGTCAGAATTATTTTAAAACTAAATGATCCAGTGGTAGAAGCACGGACTTCGAAAACTCTTGCCCTGTAGTAAGTAAGTCGGCGCGGGATGTGGACCCAGTTTTACTACAAATGCAAAGGCTTGAAAAATGTCTTGTTCATTTTTTCATATGGGTTCTCTTTCAAGTGCTGCAGTGTGTTTAACTCTTTTACAAAAGAACATGGCATTTGTATGGGTTTTTGGATGGTATGCATGCATGTATGCAACCACACTTGCCTGTTCACATGCATGCATGCACACTTGCCTGCACACATGCATGCATGCACTCATGCATGCATGCACACATACACACAAGTGACGCATGCACTCATGCATACATGTATGCATCCACACATGCATATATGCATGCATGTTCACACTCATGCATGCATACACATATATGCATGCATGCACACAATGCATGCTTGCACACAAATACATGCATGTACACGCATACATGCATGTACACGCATGTACATGCACTCATGCATGCATGTACACATGCATAAATGCACCCACTCACGCATGCACTCACACATGCATTCATGCACTCACACATGCATGCATGCACTCACACATGCATACATGCACACACACACACACATGTATACATGCACTCACACATGCATGCACTAACACATGCATGCACGCACTCACACATGCATGCACGCACTCACGCATGCATGCATGCACACACACATGCATACATGCATGCATACACTTGCACACCCATACATACATACACACATGCATGCACATTATGCATTCATGCATATTTTCACACACACACACATACACACACATGCATGCACACATGTATGCATGTCACACGTGCATGTATATATGGACTCATGCATTCATACACATAAACATGCATTTACTCACGCATGCATGCATGCACGCACACAGTCACTCAAATGTTTGGTATAACAAATTGTTATCTCAAGCAATATCTACTTTAAGGGTCCCGAGATTAAGTTCAAGGTCACAGTCCATTTTTAAAACTTTTGGCAGCGCTGCAGTGTTTCATATAAATGTTGTGTTTGAATTGCTACAGTTTGTTGAACTCTTTTACAAAACAAAATATCATTTTGGGAAAAAAAAAATCCTGCATGTCACGTGATTTCCGGTGAGTGGGAGGTTGAGCTGGCCCGCGGCTCAGTTCAGCCTCACACACACCCAAAGGCAGCGTGTGTCAAGATAGACAAGGGTTGGTCTAATCGAGAAAGAACAAGGTCCAAGTAACACAAATATTTATTTACAACGTCACTCAGTAAAACCGTACACAACACACACTCACAGGAAAAATGAAGTTATGTATGGCCATGCGCATAATGCTCTTGGGAGGCTTAAGTTAATTCCTTAACGATTCATCTTTGAACTCTTGGAATTCAACTGTTTATTTTTAACGTTACTCCCGCGTGATTATAACTACGCCTTTAAGGAGTCCTCCCTGAAGTTATTCGCGACGACTGTATGCGTCCTGCATGCTGGAGATACGTTTGTCTGACCCTACCATAGATACGTCAAGTATGGATTACCATCCTGGCTTAACGAAGTAGTGGATTAGATGCCACTATTGGCCACAGGCCATGGTAGATCTTATAGCCCTTGTAGATGTCTGAAATTAACGAAAATCTAATAATAATCTCTGCTAACCTCAACTTTCCATTTGGCCCCCGCCAATTGGGGCTTGAATAAATAGATAGACTGCATGATGCTTCCACGCAGAGCTGAAACCGATTGCACACGAGTACTGGTAAACCGTTTAAGAGGATCTAAGCCTGCCCAGGCAAAGCGGTGCGAGTCGAGTCGGACCGTTCATGCTTATAACTATACTATTGGTTTCATTGGGCGACAGGGCTTGAGATGTCTTTTCATCTCAATGTCGGGTAAAAGTCCCACAAAAATGGAAACAACGTCTCCAAAATGACCTATACAGTGTTGACGGGGACGGTAAACCTTAAATCAAACAAACAAAAATCAACTTCCCATGTGTGTGTGTGTGTGAATTCGGGTTTAACGTCGCTTTCAACAATTTTTCAGTCATATCAAGACGGTGTCTGGTTGCGACAAGGAGCTCAATGCTCACTTTTATAGTGCTGCCTCACTGAAGTATCATATCCCAGACACATCACACGATACAACATCCAGTCACATTATCCTGACACTGGATCGACCTGTCCTAGCTCTTCCCCGTAAATCTGAGTGCCAAGCGAGGAGCAGCTAGTACCATTTTTAACGACTTTGGTATGTCGCGGCCCGGAATCGAACCCGTGACCTCCCGTTCCCCGGAGCGGACCCAACTTTCCAATATTCTCTCCCTGATGTGTGATGCCATGCCCGCGCAAGTGTGGGGGGGGGGGGGGGGTGTGAAACTTCAAGATAATTTGACCTTCGACAAATGCGATAATTGAAAGCCAACCCTCATTGCACGGGAAACCTGCGTACACAGATCACTAGGAGCGGGCAAGCGAGCGTTATATCAACGTATATTCGACGTCAACGGTCATGACGTCAACGTCAATTTGACGTCACGACGTTGCGGCCGAATACACGTGGGGGGACTGATATAACCTCGGCGCACCAACGCTTACTACATTTAAGACAAAACCATCACACTTAAGAAACGAGCTTATACATGTACAAATAAAATACAGAAACATTACACTTTTAAATGATTGAAATTGTCCCTTAGATCGCCATTGCACAAACAACCAATGCGTTACCATAAATATAATGTTCTTCTAACAAAACATATGGCTCAAAATGACGGTGCAAAAGTTTGCCATTGTTCCCTACTTCTGCCCAGAATACGGACCGCGCCCACACGTACGAACAGTATAACTGCGCGAAGTTGTTCTGACGAGCACCCACAATCCGCATGCCAAAGCAGAAACACGGAAAAATGAATGCATCAACGTCATATTAACATTGCAGCGACAACGAATCGCTGCGAGTACTCTGATATAAGTACACCGATTCAAAACTAAGAATGAAGGGTACCCCCTCATGATGACAACCAGCCGTATATGCTGGGACTCCTCGCCTTGCCAACCGACGACGAGTAAAGGGTATCATTTTGTCAACCATCATCGAGTACAGTATGCCCGCCCAGTCTTACAGGCTAGACCGGCGAGCACAATGTACTCCCCTCAAAATAATAACTGAAAAATCTGCTTGAAGCCATATGATTGATAAAAAACATATCGCGCATATGGTTGATAAAAAAACATATCGCGCATAGACGCAAGTTAGAAAATACGCCCTCTTAACAAGATCTGTCTGATGTGATAGACGTAACTTCCATCAAGAACATATGTTTAGTTGTGTGCAGGTCCGAAACCGTCCGAAAAGAACGAAGAAACCTACGTTTATCAAGGAAAGAATAATTGGACAGTTTTCTTGACAAGGCCTAGCTACCGTTGCACAAAAATATAAAAAAAATTGGTTAACTTGTAAACATGTCAGTATTGCTGTCTTGTAAGAGAACAAGTAATTACATGCCTATAAGTTTCGGGCTGAAAAAATAAAAAAACACCTTGTCGTGACACTGCATAATTGAAATTTTATTTGGTCAGGCCCCTATAGGCGAGCTATGCTGCTTTCTGCCAACTCTTACTACATATGCAGGTTGCAGCTTTGCTGACGTCAAAACTGTACTGGAAAACCCGTCCGTAATGCCGTTAGGCATTTTCCTTGTTTCGAAATCGGTTCACTGGTTAATGGGGGAGAAGTTGCCGCTGGATGGTTTTTCTTTTGTTAGCTCTGGCATCCATTTGTACACCCGAGCGAAAGGGTTTGGACAATTGTGGTAACAATAATAATATTAATATTAATAATAATAATCGACCTTATTTATAGAGGGTAACACATTTAGTAAACTAGTACTAATCTTCCATGTGGCCCTCTTTTCCTGGGCAGAAACCAGTACTACGCAATGTGGATAAAGTCTCTTGCTCAAGGAAACAACACTTGCCGCTCGTGGGGACCTTTCGATATCGAGTCCGATACTTTATTACTGCACCACAGCGCTCCACAGCGCTGGTAGAGAGTAACCCAAAGAATTTTCTATAAAATTATTTTGAAATAAACAGAAATCGATATGTCGTTTTAAATCCTTCTAATTTTAGCTCTGATGACCATTTTGACCGGCGTATTGGAACTATTTAGGCAATTGTGGTTGAGGGTCTTCCAAGAAACTTTCCTATTTAGAATATATCCAAATCAATTCATCGGTTTTTAGCTCATCGTCACGTAGTGACGAGGTGAGCTTTTGGGATCACTTTTTGTCCGTCGTGCGTGCGTGCGTGCGTCCGTGCGTAAACAATTTCTTTAAACGACATCTCCTCCTAAACCACTGATCGGATTTTGACCAAACTTCACAGGAATGATCCTTAGGTGGTCCCCTTTCAAAGTTGTTCAAATGGTTCCGGTCTGTTGCACATCTAGGCCACAGGAGCCAAAAATAGATTTTTTTCACCAAAAACTTAAAAAATCTTCTTCTCTGAAACCACAAGGCCTAGGTCTTTGATATTTGGTATGAAGCATCATCTAGTGGACCCCTACCAAGATTGTTCAAATTATAGTGCTGCGGCCAAAAATGCCCCCGCCCTGGGGCCCTTTGGTTTTACATAGGCTTATATAGGGAAAATCTTTAAAAATTTTCTTCTCTGAAACCACAAGGCCCAGTTCTTTGATATTTGGTATGAAGCTTCATCTTGTGGACCCCTACCAAGATTGTTCAAATTATAGTGCTGGGGCCAAAAATGCCCCCGCCCCGGGGCCCTTTGGTTTTACATAGGCTTATATAGGGAAAATCTTTAAAAATCTTCTTCTCTGAAACCACAAGGCCCAGGACTTTGATATTTGGTATGAAGCTTCATCTAGTGGACCCCTACCAAGATTGTTCAAATTATAGTGCTGGGGCCAAAAATGCCCCCGCCCCGGGGCCCTTTGGTTTTACATAGGCTTATATAGGGAAAATCTTTAAAAATCTTCTTCTCTGAAACCACAAGGCCAAGGACTTTGATATTTGGTATGAAGCTTCATCTAGTGGACCCCTACCAAGATTGTTCAAATTATAGTGCTGGGACAAAAAATGACCCCGCCACGGGGCCCTTTGGTTTTACATAGGCTTATATAGGGAAAATCTTTAAAAATCTTCTTCTCTGAAACCACAAGGCCCGGGTCTTTGATATTTGGTATGAATCTTCATCTAGTGGACCCCTACCAAGATTGTTCAAATTATAGTGCTGGGGCCAAAAATGCCCCCGCCCCGGGGCCCTTTGGTTTTACATTGGCTTATATAGGGAAAATCTTTAAAAAATTTCTTCTCTGAAACCACAAGGGTCAGGACTTTGATATTTTGTATGCAGCTTCATCTAGTGGACCCCTACCAAAATTGTTAAAATTTAAGTGCTGGGACATAAAATGCCCCTGCCACGGGGCCCTTTGGTTTTACATTTGCTTATATAGGGAAACTCTTTAAAAATCTTCTTCTCTGAAACCACAAGGCCCAGGTCTTTTATATTTGGTATGAAGCTTCATCTAGTGGACCCCTACCAAGATTGTTCAAATTATAGTGCTGGGGCCAAAAATGCCCACGCCCCGGGGCCCTTTGGTTTTACATGGGCTTATATAGGGAAAATCTTCAAAAATCTTCTTCTCTAAAACCACAAGGCCCAGGTCTTTGATATTTGATGTGAAGCTTCATCTAGTGGACCCCTACCAAGATTGTTCAAATTATAGTGCTGGGGCCAAAAATGCCCCCGCCCCGGGGCCCTTTGGTTTTACATAGGCTTATATAGGGAAATTCTTTAAAAATCTTCTTTTCTGAAACCACAAGGCCCAGGACTTTGATATTTGGTATGAAGCTTCATCTAGTGGACCCCTTCAAATTTTAGTGCTGGGACAAAAAATGCCCCCGCCACGGGGCCCTTTGGTTTTACATTGGCTAATATAGGGAAAATCTTTAAAAATCTTCTTCTCTGAAACCACAAGGCCCAGGTCTTTTATATTTGATATGAAGCTTCATCTAGTGGACCCCTACCAAGATTGTTCAAATTATGGTGCTGGGGCCAAAAATGCCCCCGCCCCGGGGCCCTTTGGTTTTACAGAGGCTTATATAGGGAAAACCTTTTAAAATCTTCTTCTCTGAAACCACAAGGCCCAGGTCTTTGATATTTGGTGTGAAATTTCATCAAGTGGACCCCTACCAAGATTGTTCAAATTATAGTGCTGGGGCCAAAAATGCCTCCGCCCTGGGGCCCTTTGGTTTTACATAGGCTTATATAGGGAAAATCTTTAAAAATCTTCTTCTCTGAAACCACAAGGCCCAGGACTTTGATATTTGGTATGAAGCTTCATCTAGTGGACCCCTACCAAGATTGTTCAAATTATAGTGCTGGGGCAAAAAATGCCCCCGTCCCGGGGCCCTTTGGTTTTACATAGGCTTATATAGGCAAAATCTTTAAAAATCTTCTTCTCTGAAACCGCTAGGCCCAGGTCTTTGATATTTGATGTATAGCTTCATCTAGTGGACCTTTGCCAAGATTGTTCAAATTATAGCCTTTGTTGATGTTTGGTATGAAGCTTCACCTTTAAGACCTCCCTCAACATTATGCACATTAAAGCCCTGGGGCAAATAATGGCCCTCTCTGGGGCAAACTTGTTACACTATGGATCAGGTGAGCGATCCAGGGCCATCATGGCCCTCTTGTGTTTTATATTAGGATCACTTTTTGTCTGTCATCCGTGCGTAAACAATTTCTTCAAACAACATCTCCTCCTAAACCACTGATCGGATTTTGACCAAACTTCACAGGAATGATCCTTAGGTGGACCACTTTCAAAGTTGTTCAAATGGTTCTGGTCTGCTGCACATCTAGGTGACAGGAGCCAAAAATAGATTTTTTTTCTGAAAACTTGTAAAATCTTCTTCTCTGACATCACAAGGCCCAGGTCTTTGATATTTGGTATGAAGCTTCATCTAGTGGACCCCTACCAAGATTGTTAAAATTATAGTGCTGGGGCCCAAAATGCCCCCGCCCTAGGGCCCTTTGGGTTTTCATAGGATTATATAGGGAAAGTATTTAAAAATCTTCTTCTCTGAAACCCCAAGGCCCAGGTCTTTGCTATTTGGTATGAAGCTTCATCTAGTGGACCCTTACCAAGATTGTTCAAATTATAGTGCTGGGGCCAAAAATGCCCCCGCCACAGGGCCCTTTGGTTTTACATGGGCTTATATAGGGAAAATCTTTAAAAAGCTTCTCTGAAACCACAAGGCCCATATCTTTGCCCATATCTTTGATATTTGGTATGAAGCTTCATCTAGTCGACCCCTACCAAGATTGTTCAAATTATAGTGCTGGGTCCAAAAATGCCCCACATTCGGGGCCCTTTGGTTTTACATGGGCTTATATAGGGAAAATCTTTAAAAATCTTCAAGGCCCAGGTCTTTGCTATTTGGTATGAAGCTTCATCTAGTGGACCCCAACCAAGATCATTCAAACCATAGTGCTAGGGCCAAAAATGCCCCCGCCCTGGGGCCCTTTTGTTTAACATGGGCTTATATAGGGAAAATCTTTAAAAATCTTCTTCTCTGAAACCGCAAGGTCCAGGTCTTTGCTGTTTGGTATGAAGCTTCATCTTGTGGACCCCAACCAAGATCATTCAAATCATAGTGCTGGGGCTAAAAATATCCCCGCCCCGGGGCCCTTTGGTTTTACATCGGCTTATATAAGGAAAATCTTTAAAAATACTTCTTCTCTGAAACCGCAAGGCCCAGGTCTTTGCTATTTGGTATGAATCTTCATCTAGTGGACCCCTACCAAGATTGTTCAAATTACAGTGCTGGGGCAAAAAATGCCTCCGCCCTGGGGCCCTTTGGTTTTACATGGGCTTATATAAGGAAAATCTTTAAAAATACTTCTTCTCTGAAACCGCAAGGCCCATGTCTTTGATATTTGGTGTGAAGCTTCATCTTGTGGATCTCTACCAAGATTGTTCAAATTATAGCCTTTGGGCCAAAAATGCCCCTGCTCCGGTGTCCTTTGGTTTTACATAGACTTATTTTGGGAAAATCTTTAAAATTCTTCTGTGAAACCACTAGGCCTAGGTCTTTGATATTTGGTGTGAAATTTCATCTAGTGGACCTCTATCAAGATTGTTCAAATTATAGCCCTGGGGCCAAAAACGCCCCAGCCCCGAGACCCTTTGGTTTAACAAGACTTATATAGGGAAATCTTTAAAAATCTTCTTCTCTGAAACTGCAATGCCCATGTCTTTGATATTTGGTATGAAGCTTCACCTTTTTAGACCTCCCTCAACATTATGCACATTATAACCCTGGGGTCAATAATGGCCCTCCCAGGGGCCCACTTGTTACTCTATGGATCATGTGAGCGATCCAGGGCCATCATGGCCCTCTTGTTAAGTAAATGTCTTTTAAGCTTTTACTTAATAAGAATCAAAAATGAGTTCCTTAAAGAGCAATGAAAAAATTCATAGGAAAGAAGATGGGTCATACTACGCAGCTTCGGCCAAAAAAGCCTCTTCAGTGACCCTGTAATGATCCGGCAACTAAAGCCAGAGGAAACATACTGCAATTTTGCGAATTTCGAATAAGCAGTCGATTCAAATACTGAAATAAATCAAAATGGGGTCCAAATAATTAAAAAAAAAAAAAAACGGCTTAAGTCTTGTTAAGGTTGGCGATATCTTGTTTAACGCAGCGGAGAAATTTTGTTAGGGGGTCAGCCACGGAATATTCATGTGAAAATATCATATGACTTTGCGTCAGAGAGTGTAATAACGTCATGAAATATTTTCGATAATCCACTAGAGATTAAATATGCAAATTTGCTAGATACGTCCCGTAACGTTACATGTACGACGTCCTTAACGACTTAGCGTTTACTAATGGTGGAATATTGATATTTTTGTTAAACAACCGTGAATAAAATGCGTTTAAATGTCATATGATAAACAGAATCTTGCATTCGTGCGAAGCCTCGCATTTTATCCCTATTCCTCAACTCGTTTAATAAATTCAATAATACATGAACACTCATGTAAGATCCTCTATATCAATGATTTATTAAACTAGTTGAGTAAAAGGGATGAACACTCATGTAAGATCCTCTATATCGATGATTTATTAAACTAGTTGAGTAATAGGGATAAAATGCAAAATGCTCGGCAAAGCCTCGCATTTTATCCCTATTCCTCAACTCGTTTAATAAATTCAATAATACATGAACAATCATGTAAGATCCTCTATATCAATGATTTATTAAACAAGTTGAGTAAAAGGGATAAAATGCTCGGCACAGCCTCGCATTTTATCCCTATTCCTCAACTCGTTTAATAAATTCAATAATACATGAACAATCATGTAAGATCCTCTATATCAATGATTTATTAAAAAAGTTGAGTAATAGGGATAAAATGCTCGACAAAGCCTCGCATTTTATCCCTATTCCTCAACTCGTTTAATAAATTCAATGATACATGAACACTCATGTAAGATCCTCTATAGCAATGATTTATTAAACAAGTTGAGTAAAAGGGATAAAATGCTCGGCAAAGCCTCGCATTTTATCCCTATTCCTCAACTCGTTTAATAAATTCAATAATACATTAACAGTCATGTAAGATCCTCTATATCAATGATTTATTAAACTAGTTGAGTAAAAGGGATAAAATGCTCGGCACGGCCTCGCATTTTATCCCTATTCCTCAACTTGTTTAATAAATTCAATAATACATGAACACTCATGTAAGATCCTCTTTATCAATGATTTATTAAACTAGTTGAGTAAAAGGGATAAAATGCTCGGCAAAGCCTCGCATTTTATCCCTATTCATCAACTCGTTTAATAAATTCAATAATACATGAACACTCATGTAAGATCCTCTATGAAATTGGGCCAGTGGCCTTCGAGATGTCGTTTGAAGTTTCTTTTTCTATTTTTGATGGCCATTTTCATCAGCGGACCGAAACAATTTAGGAAATTTGGAAGAAGGGCACCCAAGGAACATTCCTGTAATATAATTAAAAAATCCTTTAGCCGGTTTAGGGGCAAATGCCTTTTAAGTAGATTGTTGACAGACGAGATGTTTTCAGTTTGTTTTGTTTTTCATTTTTATCTATTGTGGTCATCTTGTTTATCCGAACAGAACGGTTCGGTCACTCTTGATAGAGGGTCAACCAAGGATACTCGTGTGAAATTATATTGAAATTGGACAAGTTGACCTTGGAGAAGATGTCGTTTTAAGTGTTTTTTATGCCCCCCCCCCCCCCGCCACATTTTCTGAATGGTGGAAAGGGTATATAGTGTTGCCGCTGTCCGTCCGTTCGTCCGCCCGTGCGTTCGGCTGAAACATAAACACAGTAAAAAAGTTTCTTTGTGGATGGATTTTGAAATGTTAACAACTATGAGACGATGTGTGAGGCGCAAAACCCAGGTCCGTAGCCCCAAGGTCAAAGTCGTACTTAGAAGTCAAAGATGAAAAAGGGCCCTAAACTTTAACGCAGTCATAACTTTCTTATTTCTGAATGGATTTTAAATTTAATTTATTTGGCATAAATGTTCATCGCCATGAGACAACAACTCATTCGCAAAACCCAGGTCCATACCTCCAAGGTCAAGGTCGTACTTAGAGGTCAAAGATCAAAAAATGGGTGCAACACTTTCAGTAGCATTCTTATTTAGAAATTACTTGGAAGAAATATTTTCAATATCATGGGACGATACGTCGCTTGCAAAATCAAGGTCTATACATCCAAGGTCAAGTTTGTACTAAGAGGTCAAATGTAAAAAAATGGACCAAAACTTAAACACAGTCAATAACTTTCTTATTTATGTATGGATTTTTTTACTTACTTTGCAGAAATGTTCACCATCAGGAATCGATGTGTCCTGCGCAAAACCCATGGCCATACCTCCAAGGTCAAGGTCGTACTTAGAGGTCAAATGTCAAAAAAAAAAAAAGATGCAAAACTTAAACAAGGTCAATAATTTTTCTATTGATTAATACATAAGTCAACCTATTTCCAGGCGGGGGCATCCCTGTTATGTGAACCCATTTCTAGTCTATTCTTACCTTAGGTGGCCATTTTATGCAGTGGAGCGGAACCATTTATGAAATTTCGGCAGAGACCCCCCCACCCCCACACACACACACAAATCCAAGGATCTTTCCATTGAAACTAATTAAAAATCTGCTTTCCGGTTTAGGAGGATCTATTGTTGACAGACAAGAAGCCGTTTAAAGCTTTTCCATTTTTAGCTCTGGTGGTCATCTTGTTCAGCAGAGTGGAACGGTTTGGTGTCTTTGATGGGTGGAGTAAGTTAATTGTATCAATTCCTGATCTTTGTTTTACTTCTACTTTGGGCAATTTTGGTAGAGGGTCACCCAAGGAATATTCCTGTGAAATTAGTTTGAAATTCGGCCAATGACCATGGATGAGATGGCGTTTTTTTAGACTTTTCTATTTTAGCTTTGGCGATCACTTTGTTGAGCGGATCGAAACCATTTGAGCAATTGTGGCAGAGTGTCGCCCAAGAATTTTCCTGTAATATTATTTCAAATCCGTTCACTGGTTTTGAAGATCTCTTTTAAGTAAATTGCTGATAGACGCATGGCGCACGACGGAAATCGCGCGGTCACTCAGGCTCAACCTGAGCTTTCGGCCATGTTGAGCCAGAAAGGATGAGATCGTAGATGTAGAGCTATTAAGATATTTTCTAGATTAATTTATTTATCGATTACATAGAGGATCTTACATGAGTGTTGATGTATTATTGAATTTACTAAACGAGTTGAGGGAAAGGGATAAAATGTGAGGCTTTGCCGAGCATTTCATCCTTTCCTTCAACGAGTTTAATAAACAAAATAATACATGAGCACGAATGCAAGATTCTGTTTATCATATGACATTTAAAACGCATTTTATTCACGATTGTTTTACAAAAATGTCAATATTCCGCCATATGTAAACGCGACGTCGTTAATGACGTCGTACATTTAACGTTGCGGGACGTATCTAACTAATTTGCATATTTAATCCACTTGTGAATCATCGAAAATATTGCATGGCGTTATTACACTCTCAGACGCGACGTCATATGATAAATATATATTCAAAAACTGGCATTCAAGTCCTTTTTTTATCCCCCGACCGAATAGGTTCGGGGGATATAGCGATCAGCCTGGCGTCCGTCCGTCTGTCCGTCCGTCCGCACGTCCGTCCGTCCGTAGACGCAACCTTGTGATGGCCATAACTCCTATACCCTTTGAGATTCATTGATAGTTCTTGGCACAATTGTTCACAAGGCTGAGACGGCGTGTCATGCGCAAGAACCAGAACTCTGGATGCCATACTTTTTTAGTTATCTCCCTTTTAATAAAATAGAATGACTACTTTGTGATGGCCATAACCCCAATACCCTTTGAGATATATTGATGGTACCTGGCACAGTTGTTCACAAGGCTAAGACAGCGTGTCATGCACAAGAACCACAACTCTGGCTGCCATGGTTTTTGAGTTATCTCCCATTCCAATAAAATAGAGTTACTACCTTGTGATGGCCATAACTCCAATACCCTTTAAGGTATATTGATGATACCTGGCACAGTTGTTCACAAAGCCGAGACAGTGTGTCATGCACAAGAACCACAACTCTTGCTGCCATGATTTTTTTAGTTATCTCCCCTTCCAATAAAATATAGTGACTACCTTATGATGGCCATAACTCCAATACCCTTTAAGATATATTGATGATACCTGGCACAGCTGTTCGCAAGGCCCAGGCGGTGTGTTGTGTACAAGAACCACAACTCTGGGTGCCATGGTTTTTTTTAGTTATCTCCCCTTCCAATAATATAGAATCACTACCTTGTGATGGCCACATCTCCAATACTCTTTGAGATATATTGATGGTACTTGGTACAGTTGTACATGACGATAAGCAGGTGTGTCACGTGCAAGAACCACAACTCTGGGCGCCATGGTTTTTTGAGTGATCTCCCCTTCCAATAAAATAGAGTGACTACCTTGTGATGGCCATAACTCCAATACCCTTTAAAATATATTGATGATACCTGGCACAGTTGTTCACAAGGCCGAGACGGTGTGTCATGCACAAGAACCACAACTCTGGCTGCCATGGTTTTTGAGTTATCTCCCCTTCCAATAAAATATAGTGACTACCTTATGATGGCCATAACTCCAATACCCTTTAAGATATATTGATGATACCTGGCATAGTTGTTCGCACGGCCGAGGCGGTGTGTTGTGTACAAGAACCACAACTCTGGGTGCCATGGTTTTGAGTTTTCCGCCCTTCCAATAATGTAGAATCACTACCTTGTGATAGCCATAACTCCAATACCCTTTTAAGATATATTGATGATACCTTGCACAGTTGTTCACAAGGCCGAGACGGTGTGTCATGCACAAGAACCACAACTCTGGCTGCCATGGTTTTTTAGTTATCTCCCCTTCCAATAAATATAGTGACTATCTTATGATGGCCATGACTCCAATACCATTTAAGATATATTGATGAAACCTGGCACAGTTGTTCACAAGGCCGAGACGTTGTGTCATGCACAAGAACCACAACTCTGGCTGCCATGTTTTTTATTTAGTTATCTCCCCTTCCAATAAAATAGAGTGACTACCTTGTGATGGCCATAACTCCAATACCCTTTAAGATATATTGACTATACCTGGCACAGTTGTTCACAAAGCCGAGACGGTGTGTCATGCACAAGAACCACAACCCTGGCTACCATGGTTTTTGAGTTAACTCCCCTTCAAATAAAATATAGTGACTGCCTTATGATGGCCGTAACTCCAATACCCTTTAAAATATATTGATGATACCTGGCACAGTTGTTCGCACGGCCGAGGCGGTGTGTTGTGTACAAGAACCACAACTCTGGGTGCCATGGTTTTTGAGTTCCTTCCAAAAATATAGAATCACTACCTTGCGATGGCCACATCTCCAATACTCTTTTGAGATATATTGATGGTACTTGGTACAGTTGTACATAGCGTTTAGCTGGTGTGTCACGTGCAAGAACCACAACTCTGGGTGCCCTGGTTTTTTAATTATCTCCCGACAATATAACCTTTTGATGGCTATATCTCCAATACCCTTTGAGATATATTTATGGTACTGGGCACGATTGTATACAAGGTTGAGACGGCGCTTCATGACTAAGAACCACAATTTTGGGTGCTATGATAAATATTTGAGTAGTCTACCCTTCCAATATAACAGTATGACCAGCTTGTGATCTCCAACACCCTTTGAGATATATGGATGGTACTTTGTACAGAAATGCATGAGCTTAAGCAGGCATGTCATGCGCAAGAACGACAGTTCTGAATACCCTGGTTTTTAGCTCACCAGAGCCGAAGGCTCCGGGGGAGCTTATGGGATAGGCAGTTGTCCGTCGTCGTCTGTGTCTGCGTCTGCGTCGTCTTCGTCAACATTTTCAAACGACATCTCCTCTGAAGCCACTGGGCCGATCCAGCCCAAATTTCATCTATAGCATCCTTGGGCAGTGGGGGTTGAAAGTTTGTGTTTTTTTAATGAAAATCCGCTCATTAGTTTGGTTGCTATGGCAACTTAGAGTTTCCATAGACTTATAAAGGGGAAAATAGAAGAATGGCATTTACTGCCAAACCTTTGCAGATATTTTGACAAAACTTTCATAGAAATGTTCCTTAGGCCATATTTCTCAGAAACCATTTAGATCCCCACCCCAAAACCATATATATTCTTGTTCCTTATTCTAAGACGCATTCAGTGACACCAACTTGGGGGTCCCCCGGGTTGTGCCGGGGTCATGCCCCACCCCCTCCATTTCATAAAAGGCCCAATATCTTGGAAACCTTACAGATCCCCACCCCTAAACCCTATATATTCTTGTTCCTTATGAAGAGACTCATTCATTGACACCAATTGGGGGGGGGGTCTTCCTGGTGCGCCGGGGCCTTGCCACACCCCTCCACTTCACAAAAGGCCATCCATTCAGATCCCCGCCCCCAAAACCTTATATATTCTTGTTTCTTATGATATGACGCATTCATTGACACTAACTTGGGGGTCCCCAGGATGTGCCGGAGTAGTGCTCCATCCCTTCATTTTATTAAAGATCAAATATCTTGGAAACCTTATAGATCCCCACCTCTAACCATATATATTGATGTTCCTTATGATAAGACACATTCATTGACGTCAACCTGGAGGTCTTCCAAGTCAAGCAAGGGCCTTGCCCCACCCCACCACTTCACAAAAAGCTATATATCTCAGAAACTGTTCAGAGCCCCACCCCTAAACCATAAATAATTATCTTCTTTGTGATAAGACACATTCAAATAACACTAGCTTGGGAGTCATCCGGTCTGCCTGGGTCATGCCCCACTACTTTACTTCATTAAAAGCCATATATCTCAGAAATCATTCAGATCCCCACCCATAAACTTGTATTTCAGTAAAAAACCATTCAAATCCCCACCCCATAATCATATATGTTCTTGTTCCTTATCAATAGCACTGTTAGCACACCCACTTGGGGGTCGCAGGGGCCATTCCTCTCCTCTCCACGTCATAGAAGGGCCTCATATATCAGAAACCATTCAGATTCCCACCCATAAACCATATATATATATTCTTGGTCCTTATAGGGACAACAATCTTGGGCTTTCCTGGGATCAACAGGACATGCCCCAACCCCTCCACCGCTTAAGAGGCTTTATAACTCCGGTATACAGATCCCCACTGCTACAACATATATATTCTTATTCCTTATGATGAGACGCATTTAGTTATACCGAACAGGGCTCCATTGGTTCCATGCCCTACACCCTCTACTTAATAAAAGGCCTAATGTTTTAGATACTGAGTCCATATGGATGCTCATTTGGATATAGGGGTTCATTTGGGAGACATTATAATTGGTAGATTAAAATGGTATCATGTTAAATACATGGCTGTCATTTGGCAGTGCCCACCTGAGCTCTGGTGAGCATAGTGGCCCATGGGCCTCTTGTTTAGTTATCTCTCCTGAAGTATAATCTTGTGATGACCATAACTGCAATGCTTTTGTGATACATTGCTGGTTTAATTCTGATGCACTTTCTATTGGTGAACAATCTTCTGAAGGCCATATTGGCTTTTGGTCGGGGGATTTGCCATCTCTTCCGATGGCTATTTTTTCATATCATTTTCGACTAAAACTCACTACAGCCTGTATGTTTCTGCAAAGCGACGACCCAAGCGCCTTACAATTTATTCTAAAACGTGTGCCTTATTTAAGAAAAAGATCTGCTGTAGCTGTGATTTGTTGAGTGATAGAACAGTTTAAAGGTTAGTTGTAAAGTAGATCAAATCACCAGCGCGTTGATTTTCAGGGCTAGAATCGGGAAAGATCAGCTGATCTATCCCGATTCTAACACTGAAAATCAACTATTATGTCGTTATTCCCTTCAAAATCTTCAAACATTTCCAAATTGTTAGAAGAAGAAGAAATCACGCCAAAATTACTGACTGTAACGATTGTATTAATGTCCTTTTGTAACTTTTTCGACGAGTGAAAAAGGACTTTACATCGTCTAATGAAAAAGCATCTAGAAAATGACGTCAGAAAATGGCGGCTTTTCGCTTTACGCTCTTCTTCCCTATGATTTACTGCAGAATAGTTCACAGATCCATTCTGTTGCCTTTAACGCCCTTCTTCCCTATGATTTACTGCAGAATAGGTCACAGTTCCATTCTCTTGCCTAAAGCCAACAGAATAGTTCGCATGTCCTTTTTATTGTCTTAAGGCAATAGAAAGGAGCTGTGAACTTTTCTGTTGCCTATAGGCAATAGAAATGAACTGTGAACGTTTCTGTTGCCAATAGGTAACAGACATGAATGTGAACTATTCTTTCGCCCATAGGATGTGAACTAGTCTGTCGCTATAGGCAACAGAAAGGAACTGTGAACTATTTTTCGCCTATAGGCAATAGAAAGGAACTGTGAATTATTCTGCAGTAAATCATAGGGCAGAAGAGCGCAACGCGAAAAAAACACCGTTTTATGACGTCATTCCTAGATGTGACAGCCGTCCTAGATGCTTGACCTGTTAAATGAAGGTCAAAGTAACCAAGATGCAAAACGGTAAGCACAAATAATTGTGGTAAATGTGGTGCTTTTTGTTTCGTAAAAATTTGTAAATAATTTGTGGGCCACAATGCAGATTAGTTACTATTCTAATTGTGTTACCCTCTTGAAATAAAGACATTATTTTTATTATTATTAGCCTAACATTCGAATATGTCCTCTGAAATATCCGTTAAAAGGTAGTTTCACGAGAATGCTAAAGCAGTTTGTAAATGCCCAACAGGAACTGATAAGTAACAAAAGGAATCGTTCATGAGTACAATGACCCGTATCTCACAAATATACTTTCTGTTTACAGATTTCTTTTAATATTTCCTAATTTTAAA
Source organism: Lucinisca nassula (assembly GCA_963580285.1). NCBI lineage: Eukaryota > Metazoa > Mollusca > Bivalvia > Lucinida > Lucinidae > Lucinisca > Lucinisca nassula. The sequence goes on from OY757021.1 coordinate 47,967,655, forward strand.
ACTACTGACATCTAGGTGTTAACTGTAACACCATGAAAACACGACTATATAATTTTGACCCCCGTGAACCCCAATTTTATATAGTAAAACTGAGGTTCACAGGGGTATAGCTTATTTTTCTTATTCCTGCTCTAAGATATAGATTGTGGGTACTCGTTAGAACCGCCCCGTTGAGGCGGTTCGAACGAGTAACCACAATCTATATTTTGAGCAGGAATAAGAAAAACATCATAATTTTTCATCTTAAAATTTTAGTTTTTCGGCGGTAAGCTTTCAATGTATTTGTATAGGCATGTTTTCGTAATGAACAGAGAAGCTGAATTAGATCTGAATGTATTTTCCAAAAATGGTGAGAAGTAATATAATGGTAAATCCTAGCACAAGTCCCAGATTCTGTATGATGAACGTTAATAGTGGGGACTCTATACCCTTGTCTACTACGTGTTTGGCCTGTTCACTCATTTCTGGCAGCTGAAAAAAATTAAACAACAAAAAATGACAATTATGCTACAGTGTTATGACACTGATATAGGGGAATATTGTCTAGAGTCGGGATAAAAGACACTCGCATCCAAACTAATTACAAGAATCACCACTATCAGTACAATAAAGCGGATGTCCTTTGGCATTCCAGGATGACAATATTCACCAAGATCAGCACAATAACCCTATTGTTATACAGCTATAATTATTTTGCGCCATTTCCAAGGTGCAATTGTATCAAGTTATGTACGAGTGCGAAACAACTAGACGACATCAGACTAAACGTCGCCGCTCGAAAAATTTCAAATGGATCTGAGTGCAATTTATCTGATAACAAGTTCGTATTATGAACACCCCTCTAAATCCCACTTTATACAGAGAAAACTGGGGTTTACGGGGGTTAACAATATTTGGGTTATTTCTGCACTAAGGAATAGATTGTGGCTACTACTCATCACAGCAGCGGCATTGAGGCAGTTCCATCGAGCACCAGTGTTTGGAATATAAGTAAAATATGACGACATGCCATCAGAAAAATAACCGTTTTCGGGGTATGGTATCAAAGAATGCACTACACCAGCCGCTTCACGAAAACACGCCTATATAATTTTGCCCCCCCCCACCCCCACCCCACACCCCACACCCCCATCCCCTTCTAAACCCCATTTTTATTAGCTCACCTGTCACGTAGTGACAAGGTGATCTTTTGTGATCACTTTTTGTCCGTCGTGCGTGTGTGCGTAAACTTTTTTTTCAAACGACATCTCCTAAACCACTGATCGGGATTTGACCAAACTTCACAGGAATGATCCTTAGGTGGTCCTCTTTCAAAGTTGTTCAAATGGTTCCGATCCGTTGCACATCTGGGCCACATGAGCTAAAAGTAGATTTTTTTTAATGAAAACTTAAAAAATCTTCTTCTATGAAACCACAAGGCCCAGGTCTTTGATATTTGGTATGAAGCTTCATCTAGTGAACCCCTACCAAACTGGTTCAAATTATAGTGCTGGGGCCAAAAATGCCCCCGCCCCGGGGCCCTTTGGCTTTACAAAGGCTTATATAGGGAGAATCCTTAAACATCTTCTCTGAAACCACAAGGCCCAGGTCTTTGATATTTGGTATGAAGCTTCATCTAGTGGACCCCTAACAAGATTGTTCAAATTATAGTGCTGGGGCCAAAGATGCCCCCGCCCCAAGGCCCTTTGCTTTTACATAGGCTTATATAGGGAAAACCTTTAAACATCTTCTCCTCTGAAACCACAAGGCCCAGGTCTTTGCTATTTGATATGAAGCTTCATCTAGTGGACCTCTACAAAGATTGTTCAAATTATAGTGCTGGGGCAAAAAATGCCCCCGTCCCAGGGCCCTTTGGTTTTACATGGGCTTATATATAGGGAAAATCTTTAAAAATCTTCTCTGAAACCACAAGGCCCAGGTCTTTGCTATTTGGTATGAAGCTTCATCTAGTGGACCCCTACCAAGATTGTTCAAATTATAGTGCTGGGGCAAAAAATGCTCCCGCCCCGGGGCCCTTTGGTTTTACATGGGCTTATATAGGGAAAATCTTTAAAAAATCTTCTTCACTGAAACCGCAAGGCCCAGGTCTTTGATATTCGGTATGAAGCTTCACCTTGTGGACCTGTACCAAGAGTGTTCAAATTATAGCCCTGGGGCTAAAATGCCCCCGCACCGGGACCCTTTGGTTTTACATACCCTTATATAGGAAAAATCTTGAAAAATCTTCTTCTTAAACCACAAGGCCTAGGGCTTTGATATTTGGTATGAAGCTTAATCTAGTAGACCTCTACCTAGATTATTCAAATTATCGCCCTAAGACCAAAAATGCCCCCGCCTTGGGGGCCCTTTGGTTTTACATAGACTTATTTAGGGAAAATCTTTAAAAATCTTCTTCTGTGAAACCACAAGGCCTAGATCCTTGATATTTAGTGTTAAATTTCATCTAGTAGACCGCTATCAAGATTGATAAAATTATAGCCCTGGGGCCAAAAATGCCCCAGCCCTGCGACCCTTTGGTTTTACATTGGCTTATATAAGGAATTAATTTTTAAAAATCTTTTTCCCTAAACTGCAAGGCACATGTCTTTGACATTTGGTATGGAGCTTCATCTAGTGGACCTCTACCAAGATTGTTCAAATTATAGCCCTCGGGCCACAAATGTCTCCGCCCCGGGGCCCTTTGATTTTAAATAGACTTATATAGAGATAATCTTTTAAAAACTTCTTCTCTGAAACAGCAAGGCCCAGGTCTTTGATATTTGGTGTGAAGCTTCATCTAGTGGACTTCTCTCAAGATTGTTTAAATTATAGCCCTGAGGCCAAAAATGCCCCCAACCCGGAGCCATTTGGTTTGAATATCTTTAAAAAAAATCTTATTCTCTGAAACTGCAAGGCCCAGGTCTTTGATATTTGGTGTCTAGCTTCATCTTGTGGACCTTTGCCAAGATTTGTTCAAATTATAGCCTTTGTTGATATTTGGTATGAAGCTTCACCTTTTTAGACCTCTCTCAACATTATGCACATTATAGCACTGGGGTTAATAATGGCCCGCCCTGGGGCCCACTTGTTACTCTATGGATCAGGTGAGCGATCCAGGGCCATCATGGCCCTTTTGTGTTTAATATTAGGATCACTTTTTGTCTGTCATCCGTGCGTAAACAATTTCTTCAACCGCAATCTCCTCCTAAACCACTGATCGGATTTTGACTAAACTGCACAGAAGTGATCCATAGGTGGTCCCCTTTCAAAGTTGTTCAAATGGTTCCGGTCCGTTGCACACATAGGTCACAGGAGCCAAAAATAGATTTTTTTCACCGAAAACTTAAAAAATCTTCTTCTCTGAAACCGCAAGGCCCAGGTCTTTGGTAATAGGTATGAAGCTTCATCTAGTGGACCCCTACCAAGATTGTTCAAATTATAGTGCTGGGGCCAAAAATGCCCCCGCTCGGGGCCCTTAAGTTTTACATGGGCTTATATAGGGAAAATCTTTAAAAATCATCTTCTCTGAAACCGCAAAGCCCAGGTCTTTGATATTTGGTATGAAGCTTCATCTAGTGGACCCCTACCAAGATTGTTCAAGTTATAGTGTTGGGGCTAAAAATGGCCCCGCCCCAGGGCCCTTTGGTTTTACACGGGCTTATATAGGGAAAAACTTTAAAAATCTTCTTCTCTGAAACCGCTAGGCCCAGGTCTTTGATATTTGGTATGAAGCTTCATCTAGTGGACCCCTACCAAGATTATTCAAATTATAGTGATGGAGCCAAAAATGCCCCCGCCCCGGGCCCTTTGGTTTTACATAGGCTTATATATGGAAAATCTTTAAAAATCTTCTTCTTTGAAACTGTAGGGCCCAGGTCTTTGATATTTGGTATGAAGCTTCATCTTATGGACCTCTACCAAGATTGTTCAAATTATAACCCTGGGGCCAAAAATGCCCCCGCTCCGGGGCCCTTTGGTTTTACATAGTCTTATAGAGGGAAAATCTTGAAAAAAATCTTCTTCTCTGAAACCACAAGGCCTAGGTCTTTGATATTTGGTATGAAGCTTCAGCTAGTGGACCTCTACCCAGATTGTTCAAATTATAGCCCTGAGACCAAAAATACCCCTGTCTCGTGGCCCTTTGCTGTTACCTAGACTTATTGTGGGTATTCCGATGGGTACGAAGTGCGCACCTCAAGTGGCTGATCTGTTCTTGTATTGTTATGAAAGAATCTTCATTTGGAGGCCTTCATGCGGACTGAACAAATTATTTGCCTAAATCGCGACGGAAGTAAGGGCGAGGATTGTGGCCACGTAAAATCGATTTAAGCCCCCCAGTGGAAATCTTCCACTGACCGTTCCAAGGCGGCTCTTCTGTGGCGATTTATTTATGTTGTTGTTTGTTACTTACTGTGTGTATCACTTGTGTCTTTTGGTTTTGGATGGCCATATGGCCATTTTGTGGGAAAGTAACTGTCCTTATGGCCTTCCTTTGTTTAGGTTTCCATTATGGTCTCTTCGCTTAATGTCTGTATTTCTTTCCCTTTGGTGTCTTTTATGGGTGGAGTAAGTTAATTGTATCAATTCCTGATCTTTGTTTTACTTCTAATTTTCATGTTGTCGCTTTCCATTGATAACCAATCTGAAATTATTGAAGCTTTTAGCTCCACTTCTAGATATTTAGATGATTTATTAAATATTGATAATACCTATTTCGATGGTTTGATCAGTCAGATTTACCCCTCAGAACTTCAGTTAAATAAAGCAAATTCTTCTGATACAGAGGCCCCGTTTTTGGATTTACATCTATCTATTGTAGATGGGTTTGTTTCGTGCAAAATTTATGATAAACGCGATGACTTTGATTTTGAGATTGTAAATTTTCCTTTTTTGGATGGTGATATTCCTCGTGCGCCATCCTATGGCGTTTATATTTTGCAATTAATTCGATTTGCTAGAGTGTGTAGTCATGTCACTGACTTCAACACTCGTAATAAATTATTAACGGCTAAACTCCTTAATCAGGGTTATCGGTACCATAAACTACGCAAAGCATTTTCAAACTTTTATAGACGCCATTCTAATTTAATTTCAAAATTCAATATTGGACTTAAATCTCTTCTGCAACAAGGTCTATCGGAACCCGAATTTTATGGTGACTTAGTATATAAATTCAGAAAAATATATAACCGCAATGACTTCAGCACCCAATTTCGTAAAATCATTCTTCGATATAAAAAGATTGGGCACAATATGGATGTTATACGACAGACTGCATGCATGGTAGTTAACCCAATCACGGTTGGCAACTTTGCTTCCCTCTTTAATTGCACGCCGGTGGGTCAGGCCTCAGAATCTATGACGGCTCCAACGTAAAGGCTTATTGAGAATTAGAGAGATCTAATTCTTGGTAATGTTGGTTGGTGCCTGATGCTCTGTCTCTGGTCGGGCCCATCGGAGTCTAACTGTTGGTTTTCTTTTGCTCCAGCATTTCAGTGGTTTCTTGCTGTCGAGTCCTCACCGTTATGTCACCTCTGTGGTTCTTTGATTTTTTGTGTTCACGGAGTTGTTGCACTGATGAGTTAGGAGGCTTTCATGCAGACTGAACAAATTATTTGTCTAAATCGCGACGGAAGTAAGGGCGAGGATTGTGGCCACTTAAAATCGATTTAAGCCCCCCAGTGGAAATCTATCCACTGACCGTTCCAAGGCGGTTCTTCTGTGGCGATTTATTTATGTTGTTGTTTGTTACTTACTGTGTGTATCACTTGTGTCTTTTAATTTTGGATGGCCATATGGCCATTTTGTGGGAAAGTAACTGTCCTTATGGCCTTCCTTTGTTTAGATTTCCATTATGGTTCTGGAGGCTTCATGTTTGTGTTTCTTTCCCTTTGGTGTTTTTGATGAGTGGAGTAAGTTAATTGTATCGATTCCTGATCTTTGTTTTACTTCTACTTTAAAGCGGAATTTTACTGTATATATTTTGCAGTAAAAATACATATCTGAAACAAATAAAAATGATTTGTTCGTTTGTTTGATTTGAGATTTAACGTCCCCGTCAACATTGCATAGATCATTTTGGAGACTTTGCTTCCGATTTTGTGATGTCTTTTTCCCGACATCGATATGAAATGACATCTCAAGTCCTGCCCGCCCAACGAAACCAATAGGATTTATATATAATGGATGATCTGATTTACACTACTGTGCCTGGGCAGGCTTAGTCGTTCTTAGTCTTAAGCTGTTTACCAGTACTTATGTGTGGTCAGTTTCAGCTCTCTTTCTCCAAGCCCCGATGAGCAAAATGCAAAAGCTACTCACATTTTCTCAGCGAAAATACCAAACTTTTAGATATTGTCCTTGCCAGAAGAGTTAACAATATAACCACTATCGAGCTCGTTGAGCTTACGAGGTTTTGAACAACTGGTCCTAACGACGTCGATAAATGATCAGTTAATATAACAAACAAACTTGTAGTTTTGCTAAACATTAGTTCTGTATTATATTGTTCATTCTTGTGCGCTTCACATTTTGACAGTTAACGATTTCGCCGGTGTTTTTAAACACTTGAGTAATTCTATTATAATATGTTATTTTCTCTAAATACTATTGTTCAGCTAATTGAGTATTTTAAGATGGAGGACTGTTTAAAAAATGACGGAGGGAATTGTTTTTCACTCTTTATCAAAGGCGAACCACACGTCAGGAAAGAATTCATTCATAAACGAGTTAATCACATGACGTCGCTTCTGAGAGTGAAATAATACCATATAATAAATTCGGTAATCCACGAGAGGATTAAATATACAAAATATTTAAGAGCGTTTTGTTATACACAAACTGGTTTCGGTTTCGGTTTTATTGGTTTCAGCGGTTTGACAAGAACCGAAATGGGTTTTGCAAAAACCGAAACTAGTTTAAGCTGATGCACAAAATACACGGTTTCTTTTTTCAGTTTCAATATGGCATATAAGATATCTTATATCTCACTAAATCTAATGAAGTCTCCTCATAAGTTGTGTTTCAGTTTAGCTCCGTCGGGCATTTTGATCACCCTGGAGTGTCAGGGAGCGACTATAAGTTGCAATGATTTTACCCCCCCCCCCCTCCAAATTATATAAGATACCTAATATCGTAATTAAGATATCTTTATATAATTCTGCATATAAGATATCTTATATATTAAATAAGATATCTTATATAATATATATCTTATTTAACATATAAGATATCTAATATAATATATATCTTACATGTTCAAATATATCATATATCTTATATAGTATGTAAGATATCATATATACTATATTAGTTATCTTATTTAACATATATAAGATATCTTATATATTGGCACAAATAAGATCAGAATCAGAATCATAATTGTTACTGGTGACACGTCAAATTACATTCATACACCAGGACCTGTGATGTGGGAAGTTAGTCCCTAGCTCTAACCAAAGAGGTAAATTTAGCTACACAATCATCAGCAACTTCAGCTGTCGAAATAATCGAATCAGGAAGGGCATTCCAATCTCTAATGGTTCTGGGGAAGAACCAATCTTTATAAATGTCAGTTCTTGCGCTAAGGGTCTGAAACGCCAACGAATGGTGATTTCTACAGTGTCTAGCTGGGGGAACAAGGTCATCTGTTGGAATGCTGGCAGCACCCTTTAGACCTTTGTATAAAAGGATTAGCCTACTGACTTTTCTCCTTTTCTTGAGAGACTCCCATTTTAATTTTCCAAGTATTCCAGTCGTGATCCCAGTTTCAAAGCAGTAATTGCCTGTTACAAATCTAGCAGCTCTATTCTGAACTTTCTCAATTTCATCGTTAAGGACCACTCCACTGGGGTCCCAGATACAACTACCATATTCACAGATTGGGCGAACAAGACCTTTATATGCTGCCTCTTTTACATCCTGAGGGCACTGATGAAGATTTCGCCTCAGGAAACCAAGCGTTCTATTTGCCTTAGTACACATGTTGCTAAAATGATATTCCATCTCAAGTTGTGTGAGATTGTCACTCCAAGGTATTCAATGGCGTCCACATTCTCGAAGACCGTTCCCTCTAAGGTGTAAGAAGCCTCAACTTTATTAGATCTCTTCCTAGTTATCTGCATAATATTGCATTTAACTGGCTGAATTATCATGCCCCATTTACGTGCCCAACATCCTAATCTATCTATGTCAGCCTGAAGTTTCAATGAGTCATCTGTATATCTAATTTCCCGGTAACAAACACAGTCATCTGTGAGCAGTCTTATTTCTGAGTCAATGTCAGTGGAAATAAAATTGATGTACAGGGAGAACAAAAGTGGACCAAGAACGGTCCCTTGCGGGACTCCAGACAAAACTGGGACCCACTCCGAAGATTCACCATTAACAACAACCAGCTGTTTTCTGTAGCAAAGAAAGGAATCTATCCATTTTAGGGATAATATACTTATATACTAATTTAAATTTTTCGTCCCCGTCAACACTTTAAGGGTCATTTTGGAGACGTTGCTTCCAATTCTGTGGAACTTTTACCCGACATTGAGATGAAATGACTTCTCAAGCCCTGTCGCCCAATGAAACCAATAGGGTTTATTAGCATGGACGGTCCGCCTCGCACCGTGGTTCCTGGACAGGCTTAGATCCTCTAAGCGGTTAACCAGTGCTAGTGTGCGGGTCTGATTCAGCTCTGCGTGGAAGCATCATGCAGCCCATATATTTCTTCAAGCCCATATGGGCGGGGGCCGTACTTAATAAAAAATGGCAGAAGTTGAAGACCGTGCACAAATGAAGCTCGACACATATATTAAATAAGATATCTCATATGGTATATTAAATATCTTATATTTTATATAAGGTACCTTATTTGGCATACTAAATAAGATATATTATATGCTAAATAAGTTACCTTATATAAAATATAAGATATTTAACATACCATATAAGATATCTTATTTAATATATTTGTCGATGGCGAACTTCAGTTGTGCACGGTCTTCACCTTCCGCCATTTTTTTCTGACTGTGCATATATTCGGACAGAGCGAAACCGGCGAAACCACCTCCTTAGGTGGTTTCGTTAGTTTCAAAAAATGGTTTCGGTTTCAGCCAAAAAAATGTGCAAACCGGTTTCGGTTTCAAAAAAGTTTCGATCAACAAGTGGATAGTTTTTGAAACCAAGTCAGAACCGAAACTGGTTTCTGTACAACAAAAACGCCCAAAGTATGCCTCGTAAAGTTACATGTACGATGTCCTTAACGACTTCGCGTTTACTAATGGGGGAATATTAACATTTTTGTACAAAAATCGTGAATTAAATATGTTTTAAATGTTATGTGGTAAATAGAAGCTTGCATTCGTGCTATGTATTATTGAATTTATTAAACTAGCTGAGGAAAGGGATAAAATGCTCGACATAGCCTTGCATTTTATCGTTTTCCTCAACCTGTTTTATAAATTCAATAATACATGAGCACTCATGTAAGATCCTCTCTAATATCCGTCAGTTATAGCAGGGGTTCTGTCTACAGGAAAGCAAAATACAAATACCAAAAAAAAGTTCAGAGGAAAACCATGAATAAACTGTCTAGAGGATCTTACATGAGTTTTCTTGTATAATTGAATTTATAACTGGAGTCAAGGAAAAGGGATAGAATGCGAGGCTATGCCGAGCATTTTATCCCTTTTCTTCAAGAGATAAATCCAATAATACATGAGCACGAATGTAAGTTTCTATTTAACATATGACAATTAAAACGCATTTGATTCACGATTGTTTTACAAAAATGTCAGTTATGTGCCGCAAGTAAACGCGACGTCGTTAAGTACATGGCCTATGTAACGTTACGGGGCGTATCTAACTAATTTGCATAGTTAATCCACCAGTGGATTATTGCATTTATTACATGCCCGTATTCACTCTCAGAAACGACGTCATATGAAAAATGCTCTTTTTAAACTGGACGAAGCAGTATACCATGTGAGTTGAATACATGTGGCACAAAATCCTATTGTAAGGGTGATGTGGTATCCAGAACGCGTTCAGTACAAACAGATTATCCTACATTGATGTACTGTGTGATATGAATCACACATGCTCGTTCTGTCTTCGAATGTTTTATGTTAACATGTCCCTTATTCCTTCGTTGGCATAAACCATTCAACTTTGCACTCAACTTTGCAGACAAGTACAAATAATAGGCAAACTGTGTAGATCCTGGTGAGAAGCATTCTATACTGTTGTTGTCCGTTTATCTTTTTGAATGTAAACCCATGCTTACCCAGCAGGCACATGGCGTAATTGTGACGTCACATCAACGTCAGTGCGACGTCATGACGTTCGTGCACCGTCACATCAACGTCGGTGCAAAGTCGTGGCGTTGCACCGACGTTGATTTGAGGTTGCCCTAGAGACGTGTGCCTGCTGGGTACAAAATTGGATGTGTCCAATGTAAAAGTTAGCAAATAGAAGTGACGGCAATGATCCGGAATCGATACAATTACATCCCACCTCCCATCGAAGACATTAAAGGGAAAGAAACACTTCAGAAACGTTAAAGGGAGAGAAAAAGATGGCAGCCCTTTGACCGTGGCTTTCTCGAATACCATGTATTGTTTGTATATTCATAACTGAGACATCGAAGAAAATATCTTTAAGATATTGGTGTGAGTGAGTCAGTGTTTTAAGTTTTACGTCCCACCAACAGCTAAGGTCATATGGAGACGGGACCTCGGTTAAAGACGCATCCGAAAGTCTGGAGAAGCCCGGGATCGATCCTGCGACCCCTGGTTCACAAAGCGAGTAGCGTAACCACTACACCTAGGCTACTATCTAAGATATTGGTGTAGTACCGTTTAATATACAGTAAATATCGAGGCATATTAAAATGAAACAGTAGGGATAAATCTTAAATATACCATTATCAGATAGGACAGACAATAAATGTGACGGTATCACACGTAAACCTTCGATGGATCAAACACCGACGGTCCGTTTAGCATACCAAATCCAAAGTCATTCTTCAGCCCCTAGGTATTTTCCCTTGGATTCCCTTGAAGGGTATATATGTAGTTAGAATAGTTGATATTGACTTTTGTATCTTGAACATTATGTGAGTTTATTCAAACAAAACTTTTTAATTACAGAAGACCATGCAGCCCAACCCACCCTGGCACTAATATTGGCCTCGGCGCCTCTATCTGGAATATTTAACTCATATAGGCCAAGCATCCCATTTTTAAATAGTGTATATCCTGATCAGGCGCTTATCTGGGTATAGACTGTTTGCTCAAAGTACATGCATCTGTGCAACTTACCTCAAACCAAACAAAATAGAATTGAAGGCAATGCTCAGGAATCGATGCAATTAACTCACAGCTCCCATCAGATACATCAAAAGGGAAAGAAACACAAACATGAAACAACCAGACGGAAACATCAATAGCGAATTGCCAAAACTCGGGTAAATGAATTTTGAAATCCAAATGTGTTTTTAGCTCACCGGAGCACGAAGTGCTTATGGTGAACTATTGTGATCGGTCAATGTCCGTCGTGCGGTGTGCGTCGTGCGTCGTCAACAATTTGCTTTAATTGCCAACTCCTCCTAAACCATTGGGCCAATTTGATTGAAACTTCACAGGAACAAATGCAAACTCCTCCTAAACCCTTGGGTCAATTTGATTCAAACTTCAAAGGAATGTTACCGAGGTGACACCATACCAATAAAGCTAAGATCGGTCCGCTCTGACGAACAGGATGGCCACCAGAGCTAAAAATATAATGTACTGGAGACAGTGACAATCGGGTGAGCGAATCAGGGCCCTCTGGGCCCTGTTGTATAGGTAGTGTGTCTGATACCCTCGGACATAAAATGGGTCTGAAATCTATAACACAATACAAGCGGGTTACTGCATAAACATAAGTGTCAAAATTGTAACCGGTCATGATCATTTCTTTAGCGGTAGATGGTTCAAGTATGTTAATGATTCGGGATTCTTTCCTTGCCGTCTAGGCCAGAAAAAAACTGTACACTCCATACTTTTCCGTTCTGTGGCGTATTCTTTGCTTTCAAAGGATAACCCTTCCGTAGAACATTTAAACGTCATTGCAGCTGATGCGAAAAATAGAAGTGAAGGCAATGATCAGGAATCGATTCAATTAACCCACACCTCCCATCAGAGACACCGAAGGGAAAGAAACACAAACGTGAAACAACAAAGTAGAAGTAAAACAAAGATCAGGAATCGATACAATTAACTCACTCCACCCACCAAAGACACCAAAGGGAAAGAAACACAAAACATTAATCGACCAGACCATAATGGAAACCTAAACAAAGGAAGGCCATAAGGACAGTTACTTTCCGACAAAATGGCCATATAGCATTCCAAAATTAAAAGACACAAGCGACACACACAGTAATTAACAAACAACAACATAAATAAATCGCCACAAAAGAACCGCCTTGGAACGGTCAGTGGAAAGATTTCAACTTGGGGGGGGGGGGGGGGGCGGGCTTAAATAGATTTTACGTTGCAACAATCCTCGCCCTTCCTTCCGTCGTGATTTAGACAAATAGTTTGTTCAGTCCGCATGAAGGCCTCCTAACTCATCAGTGCAACATCTCCGTGGGCACAAATAATCAAAGAACCACAGAGGTGAGACAACGGTGAGGACTCGACAGCAAGAAACCACTGAAATGCTGGAGCAAAAGAAAACCAACAGTACGAATCTGATGGGCCCGACCAGAGACAGAGCATCAGGCACCAACCAACATTACCTTGAATTAGATCTCTCTAATTCTCAATAAGCCTTTACGTTGGAACCGTCATAGAATCTGAGGCCTGACCCACCGGCGTGCAATTAAAGAGGGAAGCAAAGTTGCCAACCGTGATTGGGTTAACTACCATGCATGCAGTCTGTCGTATAACATTCATGTTGTACCCGATCTTTTATATCGAATAATGATTTTACGAAATTAGGTGCTGAAGTCATTGCGGTAATATATTTTTCTGAATTTATATACTAATTCACCATAAAACCCCAATGGAAATTCCAAAAGCGGAAAGCCAAAAGGACAGTTACTTTCCCACAAAATGGCCTATTGGCTATCCAAAACAAAATAATATAAGCGATACAAACACTCAAAGAAAATCCATAACAAAAATAAACCGCGACTGCAGAACCGCCTTGGAACAGTCAGTGAAACGTATTCCACTGTGAGGGGGGGGGGGGGGGGGCTTAAATAGATTTTACGTGGCCACAATCCTCGCCCCTACTTCCGTCGCGATTTAGACAAATCTCTCTGCCCTTCAGTCTGCATTTCCTTGTTCTTTGTGATCATTGGTTCCATTTTCGAATTTGAATCTATTTGAGGGCCACTGATGAGGCCAAATCGGCCAAAACTAGCTAGTAGGGCCCAGAAAATCTTTACACTCCATATTGGTCAGTTCTGTTGTGTATTCATTGCTTCCAAAGTATAACCTTCTCAAAGAACATTTATACCAAACAATAACTTTTACTGTACTTCTACTAATCGAATCGGTAGATTTAGTGATTTATGTGCTTTTTTGTTAACACTAAAATGACCTTTCCATTGTCAGTGGAACGTCTGTGCTGGACAAGCTTGGTAATATACCCAAAGTAACAAGATCTTACTAAAGCAATGCGAGAACATGATGGCACATTAAGTTACTGTAGTATTGTAACAGTATATTTACATGATACTTTTTATGGTTTTGTTTGGTTTGTTTGTACTTGAGTTTAACAGCCCATTATTTAGGTCATTTTTGAGCCGGTCAGTTTACTTATCCACACTTTTCCTGGACAGGCTTATACTTAAAGGCATTTATTCTGTAACAGTAGAGCACAACGTGTGTTTATAATTGTTTTATTGCCCCCTGTGATATACTGACTATAGCAGATCAAAGGCGGCCCTTGATAGGGTGATTTGTAGCTCTTGTTGTATCTCCTAACTGAGGCACTTAAAGGGAAAATCAATAATGTACACCAGTAAACAGTAAGTAATTTATTGATTTTCCCCAAGGAAGCCCCTTACCTGTTGAAGACAGAGGACTTCTCTACAGTCAGCTCTGGGGGCTACATAATATTATGTAATGAAATGATAGTCCTCAATAATCAAGAATAAATGTCTTTAAGCTGTTAACAAGTACAGTGCGTTTAACGGCCCAGTGAACACTATTTAGGGCATGGTTACTTATCCACATTTTTCCTAGACAGGCTTATACGTAAGCTGTTAACCAATACAGTGCACATTCTTTCACCAGAAACGGACCTTTTATGGTGGAATTTAAAATTATCATTCATTATGACTTTACAAAAACTGAAAATCATGGATACCTAAATTAACTACTTACTGTTTTACAACAGCTTGAAATGCAATACCTCTACTGATTGGTTTTCAATTTCGAACTTGATTATAAAATGCACATACATTTACACTGCGCGCCGGGCACGATAGCTCAGTCGCTGGTGATAAGGAGGTTGAGGATCGGCAATATAATTCCATTGTCAGCCTCGATAGCGCAGTGGTTAGCGCGTTCGAGTCATAATCGAGAGGTTGTGCGTTCGAATCCGCCACCGGTATCGAGGTGTGTCCTTGGGCAAGACACGTAATGACACTGCCCCACTCCACCCAGGTGTAAATGGGTAGCAGTGGTCTAAAAGCCACTGCCTCTCTCTCTCTCGCGCGCGTGAAAACACCCGGAATGAGTGTTCGAGAGCGATTCAATAAGCTTAAAGCTTTCATCGCAATCGAACTAAAATAAATTAGTATAAACTAATATAATTCCATTGAGATTTATCATGAAATCCTTTCTACAGACACTCACTCCTTCCGCTGATTCACGAAGGGCAATGGACAGTGTCTGGCCGAATAGAAGTGAAGGTATTGATCAGGAATCGCTACAATTAAACCAAAGCTCTCATCAGAGATGCCAAAGGGAAAGAAACACCAACATGAAATAACCAGATCCTAATGGAAACATCAATACCGAAAAGCCAAAAGGACAGTTACTTTCTCACAAAATGTTCAATTGGCTATCCAAACCAAAAACATATAAGCGATACAAACACTCAAAGACAAACCATAACAAAATAAACCGCGACGGAAGAACCGCCTTGGAACGGTCAGTGAAACGAATTTCACTCGGGGGCTTAAATCGATTTTACGTGGCCACAATCCTCGTGCTTACTTCCGTCGCGATTTAGACAAATAATGTGTTCAGTCCGCATGAAGGCCTACGGGTGAGGACTCGACAAAACTGTACACTGAACTTATTAACTACATATGTATTCTACCGACATATCGATATGATCTAAATATTTTTTGGTAAACCTCAAACAAACAAAACACCAGCGCGATTTGTTGGCATTGTTAAGTAAAATGCTTGGCCTGATCATTTTTCTTACCGTTTCACCTTATGTAAGAGGTATAATGAAGTTGCAATAGCGTTAAGTACACATGTACGAAATCCAGTAACGGATATCTATATCCGTTCCATTTTCATCGCCGTGTCGTCGGAGTGCAGTATTTAGAGTGTTATGTGTAAAACCTTGAATGGGTCCACGTGCTTGGTTTTACTTGTCAAGAAATATGTTAATCTTTGGTTTATTTTAATATTGAATTAATTAACAGGTAGATGCCAAGAGTCCTTAATGGGACTTAGTAAACAGTGCCTAAAGAGACACATTTGAAACTGGCGAAAGTACCGGAATATTGAAATTAGTACCATTCCCAACCTACAACAAGTGCTGTCAGTGCTTTAATGTTCTTTTGTGCTGCAAGATCAAGATTAATTACAGTTAATCAGGGTTTAGGACTCAAAATGCCTGATTTTCAAGCCACAGTTAATCAATCACGATTACACACCTGTATAATTGTGACCCCCTTATACCCCACTTTTATACAGTATTACTGGGGTTTACAGCGGTATGTATTTGTTTTCCAATTTCAGCTCAAAACATAGATTGTGAGAACACATTGGAACCGCTTCGTCGAGGCAGTTCTATCGTGTATCCATTATATGTGTTGAGAAGAGATTAGAGGAATGTCAGAATTTTATCTTAAAAGTTACATGCTTTGTGGTAATACTTTCAACACATTTCAATAGACGTATTCTCGTAATATCAGGGATTTGTCAAAATCAATCATAGTCAGGTTACGCTTATGTTTATTACCATGACTTTATCTGGATGTAAGAAGCCAGAAGTTGGACCAATAAACTATTGGTTATGCGTACATCTTGTATAAGGGGCGAGGGTACTTTGTGCTGAAGCATCCAAATGACCATCATACAAAGGCGGAAATTACTTAGAAAGTCCTCGTACTTTAAATGGCTTTTCGTGCTACTGTTGTACTCACTCTCTCTCTCTCTCTCTCTCTCTCTCTCTCTCTCTCTCTCTCTCTCTCTCTCTCTCTTCATAAAAACTGGTTTGAAATGGCTCTTTTTATAAGGGATTCATTGACTGTTGTCAAAAATATTCTTGTTACAATCAAAACCGAATGATTATAGGCAACGGTCAAACATTCCTTTTCATCACAAAAAAACACCTATATTTTGACCCACATGAACCCCACTTTTCTAAAGTCAAACTTGGGTTTACAGGGGTAAACTTAATTGTCTTGTTAATGCTCTAAAATATTGATTGTGGGTATTCGTTAGAACCGCCTCGATGAGGCGGTTTTAACGGATACCCAAAATCTATATTTTGAGCAGAAATAAGAAACATATCACATTTTTTCATCTTA
The DNA here is from genome assembly GCA_963580285.1 of Lucinisca nassula. Classification (NCBI taxonomy): domain Eukaryota; kingdom Metazoa; phylum Mollusca; class Bivalvia; order Lucinida; family Lucinidae; genus Lucinisca; species Lucinisca nassula. Next base: position 47,984,399 of record OY757021.1, read on the forward strand.
AAATTTTCATTTTTTAGGCGACAAAAGTTACTATTTATTTGTATAGGCGTGTTTTCTTAATGTTCGTGACGTTTTAGTTTTATATTGCCTGTTAATTCATACGCGTATATAGCTAAAAGGAGGCATCAGTTTGAAGCTGATGCCCGTAAAGTATGTGAATGATCCAAGGTTATATACAGTTTCATATGACGTGTTATGGGTGAATCTGAAAACAGTATCACTGACAGGGATATACTATTACCATCTTCATGATCAAGGGTTACATTTTGCAACGCAGAAATAGAAATCAAAACGTCATTATACATGTCTTCAAATTATATAACTAACCATTTCACCTCTAACAAACACCAAAAATAGAAATAAAATACAAATATGCTTGTATTAATTTGTAAAGAGATCATTTTTCATTTACATATTTAGTCAATAAACAGGTGTTCAATGATTTGAAAATGTATACAGGATTGTCTGTTTCATTTGAAATTTAACGTCCCCCTGAACACTATATAAGTTCTATAAAAGGGTTATCCTTTGGAAGCAAAGAATACACCACAGAAATGAAACATATGGAGTGTACATGTTTTCTGGGCCAGACTAGCTAGTTTCGGCCAATTAGGCCTCATCAGTGACCCTCAGATATTTTCAAAATTCCACAATGGAATCAATGATCCCAAAGGACAAGAAAATATAATCTACACTATGATGTAGGGCAGGGAGACGTTTTACTGCCGCCACACAGTCCCACACACCAGCTGTAGTGAAGTTAAATATGTTCTATAAAAGGGTTATCCTTTGGAAGCAAAGAATACACCACAGAAATGAAACATATGGAGTGTACATGTTTTCTGGGCCAGACTAGCTAGTTTCGGCCAATTAGGCCTCATCAGTGACCCTCAGATATTTTCAAAATTCCACAATGGAATCAATGATCCCAAAGGACAAGAAAATATAATCTACACTATGATGAAGGGCAGGGAGACGTTTTACTGCCGCCACACAGTCCCACACACCAGCTGTAGTGAAGTTAAATATGTTCTATAAAAGGGTTATCCTTTGGAAGCAAAGAATACACCACAGAAATGAAACATATGGAGTGTACATGTTTTCTGGGCTAGACTAGCTAGTTTCGGCCAATAAGTCTTTTTGGAGATGTTGCTACCCATTTCATGGGCTTTGACCCGATTTTGAGATGAAATGACATCTCAAACCATGTCACCTAATGAAAAGAAATAGGGTTTATAGAGAAGGATGGTCCGACTAGCAACATTTTGCCTGGACAGTCTTAGACCCTCAAATGGGTTTACTCTGTCGATTTGTGCTCTGCCTGGAAGCACCATGTAGCCCAATCTACATTATTTTTCTCCAAGCCGCGATGGAAGAGGGCCAGTATACAGGATAGAACCAAGCCAATTTTGCCACTGAAAACAAGGTAATGAAAAAGACGGAAGTAATTGTAAAAAATAATGAAAGCTAAACATCTTGAAAGCCCATTCAGACAAAATCCACAGAGCTACACTACAACTCAACACTTTCATTAATCAGCTTTAATTAACTTTTAAAATATTTGTGAAACTAATGTAAGCAGAGTAGCGTAAAAAGCATGTAAATCAAACTATTTTCTGTCAAATATGATGCTTTTGTTTAGAACAAGAAAAAAAAAAACGTTTCATATAAGAACAAAATTTAGACTAAAACCACAAGGAGCCAGGTCGGTGCCCTAGTAGTAGAATTATACCACCAACAAGGGGATAACTGTACTCAAAATTGTAACCAGCGGTTTTACGGTCGAAAATGTCGTTTAATGGCGATGCGTAAGTGTAGGCGTATAACGTGATTTGCGACCATAAACCCAACGACTGGCCTAACCAACTGATAATTTCTAATACAGTATTCCCGTTCTAATGCACTTGTATGGGTGAAAATTAAAAAGTGTACTATGTCGCACAATCTGACAAGCACAAAACAAGAATTCCTTTATTACATAATGTAATGGACTCTTTGGCCATACGGAAAGTTTGAAATAAAACATATGAGGCTTTATGCATGGAGCTTCACTGTGTCAAAGTTGCGATACTTTTGCATGTAAATGGTGTGTGAATACGTCCGTCAACCATGGAATGGTGGAAACTAAGTATGCTACATATCATACAACACGTTGATTTGACCAACTGTAGTAATTTCCTTTGCATCCTGTCCCTTAGTAAAATAATGTGAGCTCGATCCAAATTGCAAAGATTTGAATGTATCGCGCCGGGCGGTATTTTTCTTTGCATCGTGTCCCTTAGTAAAATTATGTGAGCTTGATCAAAATTGCAAAGATTTGAATTTATCGCGCCGTGCGGTAAGGAAACATGTATAAAGTGGCCTATTCATTTTGATACTTATATTTGTTATGTTTTCAGCATTTTTATTCAAAAATCTAACTGTTATCAAGACTGCTGTTCGAAACAATGCACGCAATGAAATAAAAACTGAAGTAAACACCTTTTAAGACGCTTCATAAATAAAACAGTAAAATAGAAGTGAAGGCAATGATCAGGAAAGTACGACAAACAGAAATTAAGGCAATGATGTTTTATCGCCACCATACGAAATTTATAACCATTCGCAGTGCCTCGAAACAATATGAACTGCTCCACATTGCGTTCAAACTATATATCAAGTTTCAATTTGATCGAATGTTAGTTAACCAGAAACTAATTGTTTACGACAGTTTCCAAAGGGTCATAACTATATACCAAGTTTTAGGTTGATCCGATGAAAGCTGTAGGAGGGGTTAACGGAAACATTTTTGTTTTTACAGAAATGTTTAAGGGGCATAACCCCTTGAGTATTTGGTTGAAAGTAACATTGAAACTTTACTCGATACTCCAACTCATAATGTTACTATTTATAAGTTTCAACTTGATCCGATGAAAACTGTCTGAGGAGTTATCCTGAAACGAAAATGTTAACAGAAATTTTCGAAAGGGTATAATTGTGTAAAAATTTTCTGTGGAGGATTAAACTTTACGCGCCACTCCGTATCATAGCCTTATTATCTTCCAAGTTTAAGCTTGATCCCATAAATACTATAGGAGTTATCTGGAAACAAAAAAGTTTAATGAAATTTTCAAAGGGCCATAATTTTGTTAATATTTGGTGGACGGTTAACTGAGATCTTAACGCCCTACTCCACATCATAGTCTTACTTTTTAAGACGTTTCAAATAATCCGACGAAACTGTCAGAGGAGTTATTTGGAAACGAAAATGTTTACAGAATTTTTCGGAGGAGCATAACTGTGTTAAAATATTTGGTAGATGATTAATTTGGAAACTTTAAGCGCTACTCCGCATCATAAACTTACTATCTGCCAAGTTTCAGCTTGATCCAGTGAAAAGTGTAGGAGTTATCAGGAAACAAAAAAATAAGATTTGATGTGGTTTAATCTCGAAACTTTACACGCTACTCCACACCGCTGTCTTATTATCTGTTTAGTTTCAACTTTAACCAATGGAAACTCTAGATGGAGTTATCCGGAAACGAAACAGTTTACTGACGGACAGATGGACGGACGCCGACCCCATAACATACAAGGGCGAGTCAATGAAAAACCAGCCTAACTTATTTCTGAGTGAGATCGATCTCTTCTTTTTCGATATAATCGCCCTCTAGAATAATACACTTGGACCAACGCTGTTCCAGTGCCATCAGCCCAGAAAGGAAGAAGCCTGTGACTCACTCCTCAACTGTCGCCGCGACCTTATCGTTGGGCCGGAAATGACGTCAGCGGATATCCTTTTTTCAAGTTTGTAAACCTCAAGGACATTGTTACATAGAGGTCGTACTTACAATATCAACTAGGGAGATGTAGATAAACATTCCTCCGGCACAAGCAAAGATCCATGTGTTTGCTTCAGTGTTCTCTCCCAGCACGATACCAATGACTAACCCTAATATCACAGTGAGGGCAGCGAAGAAATTGTACAGTAGGGCTTTTTTCATGCTTAAGCCTGCGTGGTGTAAAATTGCTATATCACCTGAAATAAAGGCAAACACTTATTGTCCTAACATATTTTGGACCATAAAAATCTGTTCGAAATTAGGATTGCACAAGTTACTTACCAGGGCCATTGAAAGCGTTACAGTAAAGTCAGGAGGAATAAAAATAATTATTTTATCATTTGTTTTGTTTTGGAGTTTTATGGCCCAGTCAACACTATTTAAGTCATTATTATTTTATCATATGACGTCGCGTCTGAGAATGTCATAACGTCATGTATAAATTCGATAATCCACTAGTGGATTGAACATGCAAATTAATTAGATACGCCCCGTAACGTTACATGTACGATGTCCTTAACGACATCGTCTTTAGTAATGGCGGTATATTGACATTTTTGTTGAACAAACGTGAATAAAATGCGTTTTAAATGTCATATGATAAATAGAATTTTGCATTCGTGCTCATGTATTGTTGAATTTATTAAAACCCCGTTGAAGAAAAGCGATAAAATATGATCGAAGCCTCGCAGTTCATCTGTGTTCCTCACCTCGTTAATAAATTCAAAAATACACGAACACTCATGTAAGACCTTAATTAAATTAAACCTTTCCGTAAAAAGATGAAACAGGTAATTCACCAGCAACCCAGATTACAGCCATTCCATGCCATCCAAGAGAATAAAAAAGTGGCATACTCTTAGAATATCACTGCCTTAAACACAACTTTATTGATTTGGCTGAGGCCCGTTCACGAGAAGTGATGAGCATAAAAGTTCACGCGAGGCTTGTTCAAATGAAAGCCTATCATAGAAATTGTGATGTTAGTCTTGGGATGAAACAGGTTATTATTTATTGGGGTATTATTCTTTTTGTTGTTCTTGTCAAAACAGGTTATGGGTGTTATAACCGCCTTAAGGATGTAACTCTGACAAAGACCCCCAATCTGTCTGAAACATAAAAACAATAATATAAAACAAAATCACCAAAAAATCAATGTTTTGAAGCTATGAAAATTATTTGTGGTACTCAGTTTTCGCAAAAACAACTATAGATTATGCACCGACCGGTTCCTTTTGATGGCAGGGCTTGAGATGTGATTTCATCTCAGTATCGGGTAAAAGTCGCGCACAATTGGAAACAACGTCTCCAAAATGACCTAAATAGTGTTGACGGGGACGTTAAATCTCAATGCAATCAATCAGTACACTGTTTGCCAAGCCCAACCTATGATTCCCACTTATGCGGCACTGACGGAAGTCACTGCAGCTTTTTTTTTAATAACAAATCTATTCCGACAAAGTAGAAGTAAAACAAAGATCAGGAATCGATACAATTAACTTACTCCACCCATCAAAGACACCAAAGGGAAAGAAACACAACATGAAGCGACCAGACCATAATGGAAACCTAAACAAAGGATGGCCATAAGGACAGTTACTTTCCCGCAAAATGGCCAAATGGCCATCCAAAATAAAAAGACACAAGTGATACACACAGTGAGTAGTAACAAACAGCAACATAAAAAAAAACCGCCACAGAAGAACCGCCTTGGAACGGTCAGTGGTTAGAATTCCACTGGGGGCTTAAATCGATTTTGCGTGGCCATAATCGTCGCCTTTACATCCGTCGCGATTTAGACAAATAATTTGTTCAGTCCTTATGAAGGCCTCCTAACTCATCAGTGCAACATCTCCGTGAACACAAATAATCAAAGAACCTGAGAGGTGAGACAACGGTGAGGACTCGACAGCAAGAAACCACTGAAATGCTGGAGCAAAAGAAAACCAACAGTTAGACTCCAATGGGCCCGACCAGAGACAGAGCATCAGGCACCAACCAACATTACCTTGAATAAGATCTCTCTAATTCTCAATAAGCCTTTACGTTGGAACCGTCATAGAATCCGAGGCCTGACCCTACGGCGTGCAATTAAAGGGGGAAGCAAAGTTGCCAACCGTGATTGGGTTAACTACCATGCATGCAGTCTGTCTGTCATCCATGTTGTACCCAATCTTTTTATATCGAAGAATGATTTTACGAAATCGGGTGTTGAAGTCATTGCAGTTACATATTTTTCTGAATTTATATACTGTCACCATAAAATTCGGGTTCCGATAGACCTTGTAGCAGAAGAGATTTAAGTCCAATATTGAATTTTGAAATTAAATCAGAATGGCGTCTATAAAATTTTGAAAATGCTATGCGTAGTTTATGGTACCGATATCCCTGATTAAGAAGTTAAGCCGTTAATAATTTATTACGAGTGTTGAAGTCGGATACTTGAATACACACTCTAGCAAATCGAATTAATTGCGAAATATAAACGCCATAGGATGGCGCACGAGGAACATCACCATCCGAAAAAGGAAAATTTACAATCTCAAAATCAAAGTCATCTCTTTTATCATAAATTTTGCTCGAAACAAACCAAAATGACCTAATAGTGTTGACGGGGACGTTAAATCGCAATTCAATCAATCAATCAATACACCGTTTGCCAAGCCCAAAAGTCACTGGCAGTCACGTGGACTGTATCAATGAAGAGCTGTTCTGCCTAGTAACTCAGGGTCTATTTACAAACAATCGACCGAAATAGCCGTGTTATTTGTTCCACAATGAGGTCAGAGTGTTGCGCTTACATGAAAGAGAGTTATTCTATACTGAAAACATATGTAGCGTTTGGCATCTAATCAGGTTCTACACTGCTTTCATTAAGTATAAGAACTTAAGGATGTACCGCAACAGCCCAAGTCCTCGTTCATGACCGTTTCAAGCCTGCACTCAGAGACACTTGGCCAATCAGTTTTGTCGGTGGTTTGATTTATTTACCTTCAAACCTTCTCATACTTGAGTTTCTGGAGTGCACTCTTCCATTACTGAAGTTTGACACGTCCATTCTACTAAATAGGGCGTTTAGCTGAATGGTAAGCAGTATATATCCCGATAATATGGCTCAGAACCATCACATCAGGAACAGCACTGTTAGCATAAATATCTTTATCGGGTTTAAGAGTTGTAAGTGATCGTAACATAATTCTATGTAGGAATATTTCAATTATTTTAAACATGCATAGACATACCGTCATCTTTTTCAAGCACTGACTTTTAATTTTTAGACAATTCCACAGCAGCCGGCTAAGCAGACGCCAACTTCGCGGCATTTGATCTGGGTCAAACGCAACTCTGACCTACGAGTATATACATCGATAAAAATAGCGCGATCTTTTGCTATTTATAATAATAACCTTGACCGATTTAAAGTGTGGCTATTGTTTATTAATAACTGCAACTTTGTTCTCCCTTTATAATTTTTGGTCGATTGAAAAACTATCGACCCAAAAAGTTAAAACCCCTGTTTTTCCTTATAAAATTGGGGTTCAAGGTCGACAGACTAATTTTATTGGCGCCATTTTGTGAATAGTTAATGATAGAACTGTGTTCTAAATGGATAGATAAGTTTGTCAGTTACCCCCTATATATATTGCATTGTAACGCATTGACCTGATAAAGATATGCTATCTTAGGACAATTGAGATTTATTACATCAACGCGACATTGCACTTTTATGAATGAACCGGACTACTGGAAAAATGACAAAAAAAAATGTTGAAAAATGTACAAATTGCTTAAAAATATCATAGAAAAAATATGGTCCGCTGATACTAAATATATCGACCGCCAGAATGCTGGGACGCACTGAGGACCATCAATAACTTATTGTAAATTGCTAATTTAAAAGTATACAAGGGGATAAACTGATAAATAGAATACCAGATTCGTATCATTTGATATCAAATTTATCCGGCTCGGCTTCGAGAACGCATGTAGAATCACTCGGCAAGCCTCGCGATTCTACAAGCGTTCTCGAAGACTTGCCTGATGAACTTGATATCAAAAGACACTCACCTGGTATTCTCTATATTTTGGTGCAGGCATAAAGAAGATGGAAAGGAAACATACCTAATTCATGCGGTAATTCCTCGCACAGTACAGCTAGCGATACACTTATCCCCGTGTAAACATTTTCTGTGAATGCTGCACCAATCGACATCCCGTCCACAAAGTTGTGTAGAGCATCGCCGACAAGTACCAGCCAGGCCACTGAATTTACCTTTGACAGGTTTGCATCTCTGCCTTCTAAAATAAGAAAAATAACTGTGAATCGGCGTTCGATTATCGTTGAAACAATGTTTGTAATACTCTTATAACATGATTTATTTTAATATAGGTTCGAAGAACTTATGGCGTAAAATAATTCGATACTTTTGACTAGCCATTTAAAATGTAGAGGAAATTTTATTGTTTATTTTTTCAGTGTACGATCTATTTTAGTTCACCGAACGAACGCCAAAATAAGTATTTACACGAGGGACGGAGCCACGAGTGAAAATACTTCATGTGGTGTTTATTGGTGTAAGAATAATTGATCCTACACAAAAAAAATGGATTTTTCGATTTATTTCATGCTTTAAATTATAACTTGTAATGCAGTATCACAGCGTTAGCCATCGTTACAAAGAGCAAACTTTTTCCAGAGGGATTTCGCGTCGATTTAGAAGTGTTCGGCGTGTTAACTGTAGTTTTGTTACGAGATGGAATAGGAAACCTCTCTGGTGCTTATGCACATCTAAATTATTTTAGTAGACATATGGTAGGGCGGTGTGAGTGAAATATTTTGGGTGAAATATGGTACGCAAACTATGCGGCTCCATGAACAAGTCATGCACATATCATACGATGTATGCATGAGTGGTTTATAGAGAGCTGTTTTTACAATACAGGGGGCCGCTAAAAGGCTGAGTTCTATAGAATTTGCCTAAAAATCGCCAACCGCCAAATTGTGCCATATATGATTTTTATTCCCGTCACGTGTTGTGTGGGTGTTCGTTTTGACAGGAGTCATGTCATTGATTATAGGGTCGTTTCATCAATTTTTCCTATGGGAAATATACTATTTGAAGGCAAATCCATTGTCTACTCGATTTTGCTATCTGGCTTTGTTTGTGGCCGGTATCTCCACTTCCCCACGAACAAAGCAAGGTAATACGAGTAGGCATGATTTTCCGGTAGTATTCATAGATATATAAACCCTGAAAAAAGCGGACACCTTAGCAGCAGGTCAAGTTGTAAAGAGTAAACACAACATTGTGACGGGGAAATAGAAAGTATATTGAAAGGTATGTTTAATCTATGTTTAGTATTATTTTTGTATGAACATGCTTGTAGGTTTTGGAGGGGTTTACTTCTAGTATACCCCAACTTTCTGAAGCCTATTCTGAATTCACTATTGAGGCCTGTAGTGATTAGGCTACTAGCTTTGCCAGCTAGACGTCGCAGGATCGATCCCAGGCTTCTCCAGTAGTAGAATGAGTCTTTCTAAGTGAGGTCCTGTCTCATGCTGACCCTAGATGTTGGTGAGACGTAAAGTTTGGACACCCGCTCATTCTAGATTCATTTAGGCTTTTAGACCCCTTTTGTAGAATGTAATTAATAAACGCCGGGTCACTTGTTTGATCCATGACTTGTGACTGGCTGTGGTTAGAAAACCGTGGTTCCGTCCCAATATGATATTAGGTGTAGAGGGGACGTAAACTTAAGACGGGTTTAACCACATCTTCATCATCAGGGCAAACTCATACAAGAGCCTGTTGGGTTATCCGTGATGATGAACCGTAATGAATTTTATTTTACAAGCATGTTCACGTTGATTAGAAATAATTTTGTTCAAGAAGAATTACGAGTTCATTTTGTAATGATGCCGTTTTGTCTGATAACTCAGTTTGTGCATGTATGTACATATAAAGAACGTGATGATGATAAGTGGGAGTATTTGGTCGCCACACGTCATAACGGCCTGAGCGGCGGGGATGACGTCAGCTGCGTCATCCGCGTCGCGAGGACGGTTGTGACGGGGTGCCTACCAAATAGAGAGAATTTACGGCAAACAGTGTTGGCCCATATGAGACACTAACAAATGTTGTAGATTATAGATGAAAATCTTCTGTTGTAGTTTCTATCTGTTATTAATGTATTGAATTTGTGAATAGCTATATTTGTGAGCCGTGTCGCGGAGAAGGATATGAAATAGAGATTGTTATGTTTCCTGTAATTGGCAGCTGACCAGGTAGCGCAAAGGCGTGGTCTGTTCAATTGCCTCTTACTTGTGATAATGTAGTGAGCACAAATTTGATGAGTATTATGCTCAGTAGTAGTGAGCATTAATTGATTTCTGTAGTGCTCAGTAAGGAACCATGAACTTTGAGTATTATTGTGTCAAGCGCTGGGTGCTGATAATTTGATGCACAGTCAAGTTGAGTTCTGCTGTACGGTTATTTGTCGCATGCACTAATCAGCCTGTATGTCTGGTCGGCGCATGCGCAATAACGGTATATGCATGAACATATTTTTACTTCTCCGGGAGGGGGATCATGATATAGCATGTATGTTTTGTGACTCGTTTCTAGTCCCGTTATCGTAATTTGCAGGCATAACAATGTGTGACCTGCTGCTCCCTGCTTCATAGCAGCAGGTACTGGTACGACGCTAGGCGTTAGGGTCCAGCAAGGGCGGACAGACCGCCGTAATCAGCGCCTACCAGGATAGAAGCAGATTCTTCTAAATCATTGTTCGTTGTAAACAAATGTGATCATGGAAGAGGTCAACTTACCTTATTTGGACGATCACTAAACGTTTGATCAGCAAACGTGGTCGCTAATCCTAGGATAATCAATTATGTTGATAGACTAGTTTTACTAGTTCGCGAGAAGAAGTGTCACGCGAGTGGGGGATTCACCCAAAGTTATAAACTGGCCAGTCGCGTTTTGTGTTGTTTCTTTTTTTGTTTTTCTTGTTGTTTTTGTTGTTTGCTTCTGTAGGTATTCACGTCACCCGTTCCGAGCACAGAACAGTGTTTTGCCTTCGGAGCGGACGTCGTGAGTTGGCTACAGAAGCAACAATTTGTGATGTTTTGTGTTAGTAAGTGTTGTATGTAGATACTGTAAATAATTCATGTCAATCATTTAACATCTTTCTTGTGCCTTACCCCACAGCTGCCCGTACACCTGTCAGAGATCACGCTCGGTTGTCTTGTCAGCATGGGGGTTTGCGGGACGCCGTAAACCCACATGTAACATTTGGTGTCAGAAGTGGGATTTGATCTCTGGCTGGTGTTCCCGGCTGTGGAACAGCACATTGATACTCTGAATCATCAATTTAAAAAAAAAAAATGTATTGACAGCCACATTTAGAAATTAACTTGAATCTTCCTTCCTGCGTTGATGAAGTGCGAAACCCATGTATTCAACTGAATGGATACTGACAAGTCGATAATTTCTGAGCAGGAAGGCAAGGCAAACCCCACTTTTTCTTGGTAACGAAAAATTTAAGTAGACCCCACTTAATTGTGTTACCTGACATTCTACTAAGTTAAATTGGAGCTACTAATTGATCTTACCCACACATGGTTCTGACGTAGTGACGTTAACAATTTACTGACGTTGACATAACGGTAGCGTTAATATTTACGCAGTGGCTTGAGGTTAGGTATGACGTAATAGAAACATTAATGGTGACTTGTTATGATCGGAGTTTTGTAATGTGATAAAACTTCGGATTGTAGCATTTTACTGTAAACGTCGTCAGTTTATGACGTCATATTAGACTACCAGTACGCAACGTCATACTGTGCTGAAAGCATTTGACATTTCAAATCGCGTGTGCTTTAATAACTAACGTTTTAGTTAGATTTACGCGTATAACACATATCTTAACGTTTTAGTTAAGCCCATTCAATCATCACTGATCATAACTGATCAGTTTATAGTGGTTTTGATAGTAACGTGAGATTTACGTTATCAATAATGGAGCGTTTAATGCAAATGGGAAAGGACTTAGGTTATGAGGGGAAGGAGTTACAAGGTTTTGTTAAAGAGCAGCAGGATATTGAGCGGGCAGAAAGGCAAGAGCAAAGGGATTTAGAAAGGTTAAGGTCTGAAGAAAAGGAAAAGGAAAGGGTACATGAACTAGCTAAGTTAGAGGAAAAGGAAAAGGAAAGGGTACATGAACTAGCTAAGTTAGAGGAAAAGGAAAAGGAAAGGGCACATGAACTAGCTATGTTGAATGTTAATAAGGAACTTGAAATAGCACGCATCAAGACTGAAAGGGAGGCAAAAGAGATTAGTGAGGCCCATTTAGAAAAAATAAAACATGGGTTTGAGCTACAGCACCAAGAATTAAGGAATCAGTTAGAAATGCAGAGAGCGAAGCTCGAGCTAGAATTTGAAAAGCAAAAAGCTGAGAAGGTGGCGCATGCCCGGGATCCTAAGTTACCTTATTTTGAAGAGGGTAAAGATAAAATGGATAGTTATTTATCTAGGTTTGAGAAATATGCTACGGCTAATAAATGGGATAAGAGTGTTTGGGCCGCGTATTTAAGTGCATTGCTCAAAGGGCGCGCACTTGATGTATATGACCGGTTGTCAAATGAGGATGCGGCGGATTATGAAAAGTTAAAGGACGCTTTATTAAAGAATTTTGACATGACAGAGCGCGGATTTAGGAAACAGTTTCGTTATAGTAGGCCCGAGAAATCAGAAACGTTCATACAGTTCAGTAGTAGACTGAGAAGTTATTTAGAAAAATGGCTTAATATGGCAAAGATAGAAAAATCTTTTCCGGCTGTCTGTGATTTCATGGCAAGGGATCAGTTCCTGGAGTCATGTAATAGAGAACTGTATGTGCATCTGAAGCCAAAACAGTTTGGTAATTTAGATGAAATGGCTAGGGAGGCAGATTTGTTTGCAGAAGCGCGCGGGGGCGTATATAGTTGCATTAATAAGGGGCAACGCGATAATAGAGGCGCAGCGCAGGGTAAACAGGACAAAGTTGACTCGAACAAACCGAGTGGTAGACCGGATATCAAGTGTAGCATATGTGGTAAGGGGCATTTAACAATTAAATGTTTTAAGAACCCCGACAGGAAACAATTGTATAGCGCAGAGGTAGGAGCAACTGGAGTTGGGGATAGCGGTGTTAAAGAAAATTTTAACACGCGCGTAGAGACTCAAGGTTCTCAGGTTAAGAATGAGAATACGCAGAATGTAGGTCGTGGTTATACACGTGGTCGTGGTAATTTTAGAGGGTCTTTTCGCGGACGCGGTAAAAATAATAGCACACCACGTGGCGCAGCACACCAAGTTAGTTTTTGTCAAACGGAAGTAACTAGGAAAGGTGATGAGATTGGAAGTATTTTTGAAAATAAGGTTGGTGATCCTTTGATTTCGGATAGGGAGGAGTGTAGTAAGGAAACTAGGGAAGGTGTCTGTTACTTCTTAAAGGCAAGGTTACCGACGGCACAAGGATTGGTTAATAATAAAAAGGTGGTTGTATTAAGAGATACTGGGTGTACAGGCTGTGTCGTTCGGAGAAGTTTGGTTTCGGATAGTCAGTTAATAGGGAAGGAATCAAATGTTACGTTGATTGATGAATCCACACAAAGGTATCCTTTGGCAATGATTGACATTGATTGTCCTTTTTTTACTGGGAAAACTGAAGCTTTGTGTATGGATGATACGTTGTACGATTTGGTTATCGGTAACATTGATGGATCAAAACTTCCTGATATGTCTCATTTCTCAGCTGCGGCTGTAACTAGGTCTCAAACTAGGCAGGATGAGAAGCCTTACAGAAAACTTAAGGTTCCCGATCAGATCATTAACGATGACAAGGAGGCTTTCAAGCAAGCTCAGGTTGATGATCCAACTTTGGAAAACATCAGGAAAAGGGTTGTATCTGGGAACAAGACTGTGAGTCGTGGTTTAAACCGAGGTGAAACTAGGTTTATTGAGAAAAAAGGGTTGGCATATAGGGAGTTCACCAAGGGTAACAAAGTCTCTTTCCAACTTGTGGTCCCTCAAAGTTTCCGAGGAAAGGTGTTGAAACTGGCTCATGAAACGCTTATGTCTGGACATATGGGTATTAGGAAGACATTGGATAGAGTTGTAACTGAGTTTTACTGGCCCGGTATTTGCGGTGATGTCGCTAGATTTTGTAAATCTTGTGATATTTGTCAGAGAACTATTCAGAAAGGTCGGGTCACTAAAGTACCTCTAGGAAAAATGCCATTGATTGATACGCCATTTAAGAGGGTGGCAGTGGACATAGTTGGTCCAATTGAGCCTCGATCTGATAGGAAATCTCGGTATATTTTAACCATGATAGATTATGCGACAAGGTATCCAGAGGCGATAGCTTTACCGAGTATTGAGACGGAACGTGTCGCGGAAGCGCTTATTGAAATGTTTAGTAGGGTTGGCATTCCTGATGAAATGTTGACTGATTGTGGATCACAGTTTACTGCTGAGGTAATGAAGGAAGTCAGCAGACTTCTTTCTCTTCAACAGTTAACGTGTAGTCCGAGACACCCAATTTGCAACGGACTGATAGAGCGTTTCCACGCTACGTTAAAGCAGATGTTACGTCGCATGTGTGCTGAACGTCCAAAAGATTGGGATAAATATCTTCCAGCCTTATTATTTGCGGTAAGGGAAGTCCCACAAGAGTCTTTAGGATACTCCCCTTTTGAGTTGTTATATGGACGTAACGTCAGAGGTCCAATGGCAATATTAAGAGAATTATGGGCTGAAGAGGTACGCGATGAGCAAGTTCTTTCGACGTATCAATACGTTATTGAGCTTAGGGAACGGTTAGAGCAGACATGCAAATTAGCGCGTGATAATTTAAAGAAGGTTCAGATTAAGCAGAAAGCTTATTATGATAAAGGCGCGAGGTCGCGTAAATTTGACGTCGGCGACAAAGTACTGTTGTTACTACCGACAGACAGTAATAAATTATTGCTTCAATGGAAAGGTCCTTATGAAGTGGTTGAGGTAGTGAACAAAATGGATTATAAGATCGACGTCAATGGAAATGTTAACACATATCACGCTAATATACTGAAGCAATATGTTGAGCGTCAGACTGTGACGTCTCATTGTCTGATCTCTAAACCAATTATGTCGACAGACAGTCATGACAGAAATGACGTCGACGAGTCTTCATTTGAAGACAGCAGTTTTCAAACTGCAGAGCAACCAGAAATTGACGGAGACGTTAGCGTCCCACACACACTAACGTCAGAGGAGAGTGAGGAGTCAGAAGGGCTGAGAGAACAGCGCCTTGCAGGACTGACATGTCAGACAGACCAAATTATATGTACCACATTTATGTCAGAACCTGTGAAAACTATCAAATCAGTTAAGCCAGCAAGGCCACCTCCAGTAAGATTAAAACGATATCCGTTTGCTAACAAACAACAGAGTGTCAGGGGAGCAGGAGAATTCTGGGGCAAACCACCATAGTTTAATAGCAATTTTACGTAAGAAAATTTGGGGGCAGACTACCTTAGTAGGTAATTCTTCGCACGGTTGTTGTGTAAATAGCTGTCTTGTTTAGATAGGTTCATCCTATTCCATCTCTATACACAAAGAAAAAACATTTCTGATTGTTTTTTCTCCAAAAGGGGAAACCTTTGTTACGAGATGGAATAGGAAACCTCTCTGGTGCTTATGCACATCTAAATTATTTTAGTAGACATATGGTAGGGCGGTGTGAGTGAAATATTTTGGGTGAAATATGGTACGCAAACTATGCGGCTCCATGAACAAGTCATGCACATATCATACGATGTATGCATGAGTGGTTTATAGAGAGCTGTTTTTACAATACAGGGGGCCGCTAAAAGGCTGAGTTCTATAGAATTTGCCTAAAAATCGCCAACCGCCAAATTGTGCCATATATGATTTTTATTCCCGTCACGTGTTGTGTGGGTGTTCGTTTTGACAGGAGTCATGTCATTGATTATAGGGTCGTTTCATCAATTTTTCCTATGGGAAATATACTATTTGAAGGCAAATCCATTGTCTACTCGATTTTGCTATCTGGCTTTGTTTGTGGCCGGTATCTCCACTTCCCCACGAACAAAGCAAGGTAATACGAGTAGGCATGATTTTCCGGTAGTATTCATAGATATATAAACCCTGAAAAAAGCGGACACCTTAGCAGCAGGTCAAGTTGTAAAGAGTAAACACAACATTGTGACGGGGAAATAGAAAGTATATTGAAAGGTATGTTTAATCTATGTTTAGTATTATTTTTGTATGAACATGCTTGTAGGTTTTGGAGGGGTTTACTTCTAGTATACCCCAACTTTCTGAAGCCTATTCTGAATTCACTATTGAGGCCTGTAGTGATTAGGCTACTAGCTTTGCCAGCTAGACGTCGCAGGATCGATCCCAGGCTTCTCCAGTAGTAGAATGAGTCTTTCTAAGTGAGGTCCTGTCTCATGCTGACCCTAGATGTTGGTGAGACGTAAAGTTTGGACACCCGCTCATTCTAGATTCATTTAGGCTTTTAGACCCCTTTTGTAGAATGTAATTAATAAACGCCGGGTCACTTGTTTGATCCATGACTTGTGACTGGCTGTGGTTAGAAAACCGTGGTTCCGTCCCAATATGATATTAGGTGTAGAGGGGACGTAAACTTAAGACGGGTTTAACCACATCTTCATCATCAGGGCAAACTCATACAAGAGCCTGTTGGGTTATCCGTGATGATGAACCGTAATGAATTTTATTTTACAAGCATGTTCACGTTGATTAGAAATAATTTTGTTCAAGAAGAATTACGAGTTCATTTTGTAATGATGCCGTTTTTGTCTGATAACTCAGTTTGTGCATGTATGTACATATAAAGAACGTGATGATGATAAGTGGGAGTATTTGGTCGCCACACGTCATAACGGCCTGAGCGGCGGGGATGACGTCAGCTGCGTCATCGGCGTCGCGAGGACGGTTGTGACGGGGTGCCTACCAAATAGAGAGAATTTACGGCAAACAGTGTTGGCCCATATGAGACACTAACAAATGTTGTAGATTATAGATGAAAATCTTCTGTTGTAGTTTCTATCTGTTATTAATGTATTGAATTTGTGAATAGCTATATTTGTGAGCCGTGTCGCGGAGAAGGATATGAAATAGAGATTGTTATGTTTCCTGTAATTGGCAGCTGACCAGGTAGCGCAAAGGCGTGGTCTGTTCAATTGCCTCTTACTTGTGATAATGTAGTGAGCACAAATTTGATGAGTATTATGCTCAGTAGTAGTGAGCATTAATTGATTTCTGTAGTGCTCAGTAAGGAACCATGAACTTTGAGTATTATTGTGTCAAGCGCTGGGTGCTGATAATTTGATGCACAGTCAAGTTGAGTTCTGCTGTACGGTTATTTGTCGCATGCACTAATCAGCCTGTATGTCTGGTCGGCGCATGCGCAATAACGGTATATGCATGAACATATTTTTACTTCTCCGGGAGGGGGATCATGATATAGCATGTATGTTTTGTGACTCGTTTCTAGTCCCGTTATCGTAATTTGCAGGCATAACAATGTGTGACCTGCTGCTCCCTGCTTCATAGCAGCAGGTACTGGTACGACGCTAGGCGTTAGGGTCCAGCAAGGGCGGACAGACCGCCGTAATCAGCGCCTACCAGGATAGAAGCAGATTCTTCTAAATCATTGTTCGTTGTAAACAAATGTGATCATGGAAGAGGTCAACTTACCTTATTTGGACGATCACTAAACGTTTGATCAGCAAACGTGGTCGCTAATCCTAGGATAATCAATTATGTTGATAGACTAGTTTTACTAGTTCGCGAGAAGAAGTGTCACGCGAGTGGGGGATTCACCCAAAGTTATAAACTGGCCAGTCGCGTTTTGTGTTGTTTCTTTTTTTGTTTTTCTTGTTGTTTTTGTTGTTTGCTTCTGTAGGTATTCACGTCACCCGTTCCGAGCACAGAACAGTGTTTTGCCTTCGGAGCGGACGTCGTGAGTTGGCTACAGAAGCAACAATTTGTGATGTTTTGTGTTAGTAAGTGTTGTATGTAGATACTGTAAATAATTCATGTCAATCATTTAACATCTTTCTTGTGCCTTACCCCACAGCTGCCCGTACACCTGTCAGAGATCACGCTCGGTTGTCTTGTCAGCATGGGGGTTTGCGGGACGCCGTAAACCCACATGTAACAAGTTTGCAACCCGCCCCAAAAAGAAGCAGCTTTGAAGGTACTTTATTAATGGTTCAATTGAAAATTGCATTTTAATATTGTCCACACTTGTTACGCTCGTGTAGCTTCGCGAGCATTTTTCACGTTGCGTTGGTGCAAAAACCAAAAGTTGACGTCATCAACGTCTGACTGGCGTGAAAACATGCGTCACGTAATTTCTGTTACGCATGAATAATGATTAGCTGAGTGACTTTCCATAAACAGGGATTATACATGTATGTTAAGTTATATGATTCGAATTCACAAAGTAAAAAAAAATAAAAAATAGAATTTTCATAGTTTGAAAACGTGAAGTTCTCGATTTAGATTTCATTCGGAAATCTTTGTCATTCATTGAATAGCATGTGAGAAAAACGAGTTCATTAATAGGTTATTGCTCAGTGGGTATGCACATTACGATAACACATCCGTTTGATAAAGTGCATTTTTCAAACCACAAAAAAAGGTATTTTTTCTGATTAAAATTTGACATATTTTTCTTATTTGCACTCCAAACATAGGTTTCGGGTGCTCGTTAGAACCGCCTCATTAAGGCGGTTCCAACGAGTACCCACAACCTATGTCTTGGAGCAAAAATAAGGAAAATAATGTTTACCTCCCTAAACCCCAGTATTCTCTATATATATTGGGGTTTAAGGGGTGTTTATTTCACGGACTTGTTCACGTGATGAACTAACAAAATTTCCTCAGGTCATCATGGTAAAAAATGATATGAAACAACAATTTTATTAATAAAGGATCTTACATAAGTGTTAATTTATTATTGAATTTATTAAACGAGTTGAGAAAAAGGGATGATGTGAGGCTTTGCTGAGCATTAATCTGTTTTCCTCAATGTGTTTAATAAATTTAATAATATATGAACACGAATACAATACATTATTTATCATATGACATTTTAAACGCATTTTATTCGCGATTTTAAAACAAGAGTGTCAATATTCCGGCATAAGTAAACGCGACGTCGTGAAGGACGTCATACGTGCAATGTTTAGGGGCGTATCTTGCGAATTTGCGTATTTAATCGACTAGTGGATTACCGAATTTATTATATGAGCTGCGTCATATGATAAATGATATAAATAAAATTATCTAAGCAATAATTTTAAGCTATCCTCTACTTCTTCATGTGTCCATTTATTATTCTCGTTAACTGAAAGTGATAAATGCCTTAAAGATAGTAAATCTTTGTATTTAAGGGTCAGCTAAATACGGTCAAGAGAAAGAACATTCACTGTGTCAATTAGTATGCTCATCTTTATTTTTTTTACCACTGGCCTTTAGTAAATAACCGCCTAGTTAGGAACAGTCCAAAAGTAGTCCCATTACAATAACGCCTAGAACCGTCTTTCGTATCTTTAAAATGGTGAAAATGTGTGATATTCTTCTGATTTTTACTTCAATTATAGGTTGTAGGTGCTCGTTAGAACCGCCGAATTGTGTCGGTTCTAAGGGTACGCTCGACCTACGTCTTGGAACAGAAAAAAATATATATCCCTGTAAACCCCAGTTTGATCTACATAATGCTGGGTTTAAGGGGTGTTAAATAAGCGGACTTGTTAATGTGATGAAAAGACGTCTTAAAAACCGCTTTGTGACAGTTCGACGTCTGAATATGGCAACTGTACTGTGCTTTGATATTGTTCGGCTAGACCGTTGCATTATTTTATTCACTTTGCCACATACTTCTGACGTCTAGAGCTGTAAAATCATCATCGTCATCTTCAGGAACACGCGTGGTGATTTCCCCGTTAGCAAGGGCTCGAATTTCTTCTTCAGCGTGCCTTATGGTCTTCATCTCTTGATCTTTGCTTTTCTGCAACATTTTATATCCGTATAAGTCCATCTCTTCATCATGATATATATTTCGATCGATTTGATTGGTTGAAATGAAAATTTTATTCTTCGATAAAGTCAATGACCAAGAATCTCAGCACTTTGTTAAACAGCGACAGGTAGTAATCAAACGTGATGTCAAAGAGCACGTTTAGAACCCGCTCCTTACGTCATTGTTTTATGAAGTAACGCCAACAGCGTTCAACTAAAACATAGGAAACTATTGAAAACATAACTGTTAGAAGAGAAATAAATTGGATTCAAAGACTGGATTGGATTTCTTTGAAAGATGACCGCTTCTAATTGAATAAACATTCCCCCTGCGAATCACTCACAGACTTAGCATTACGTTTCATGTTAAGTTTGTGAGTGATTTGCCGGAGTTGACACATCGTTAAAATCCACTAAGATGTCATTCATTCTTATAATGTTGTCACAGCTAAACTTCGATGGCTCGAACAACTTTATGATCATGGCAAATCGTTCGACAGCGAAGTAGCTCAGTGGTTTGGGCACTTGTCTCTGAAGCTAGAGGTCCCCGGTTCGATTCCCGGCAGCGGTAATAAAATTGCGGTGTCATAAAAGGCTCCATTGGCATCATCTGCAGACCTTGTATGAATGCCACAAAATGCACCGTCTTTCGGATCGGGACATTAACTGAAGGCACGTGTAAGTAGAGTCATCCCCTGTACAGGTTGAAGATCCCTCCCAGAATTACATAATTACTATTATAGTTTGTCTTTGCGTTTTGTATTGTTTATAACATCTTTGTTGGACAGCCGTTTGGCCGTTTTGTGATAAAGTGACCGTCCTTTCCGTTGTCCGATAGTTATACAGTAGAACTTCGATGGCTCGAACACCGATGGCTCGTTTACCATGGCTGAGGCGAACCCGTTTTTGAGTCCCCCAGAGAATTCTACTGCATAAGAAGTAGGGTGGGATAATTAAGGAGATTTTCGAATTTTAACTTGCAAATGAATGCTGGGTGTACTCATTAGAATCGCCTCGATGAGGCGATTCTAATGAGCGCACACAACATTCATTTTTTTATAGAACACCCAAAAGATGTCCCAAAATTAACCCCGTCATGCTTCCTGGCAGTAACCCTCAGTGGCTCGAACTACCCCTGTCTCGAACAGATTTTCGTGGTCCCAAAGGTGTTCGAGCCATTGAAGTTTGACTGTATTTTCATAAGGAGTTTGTTGCTTCATGTTCGTTTTTCATTCCCTTTGGTGTCTCTGGTGGGAGGTGTGAACTATTTGGATTGATCTCTGATCATTGCCTTCACTTTTATATTTCACCCGTCAAATCCGTCAAATCTGAAGTGTATATAGTGATGATCAAATGTGACCGATCACAGTAGCAGTAGAGAGATCAGTTTAATAGAACGCTGTGACATTCACAATTTATTTGCAACGAATTCATTTACATAGTAATGTAGTTCTATTTGTACTGCAGTGCGAAGATAATTAGAAAGTGACATAATGAAGTATACCACCATAAATAGGTAAGACAGGCTATACCATTATTATTATCACAGCCATCATAGGTAGGCAAGACAGGTGGTACCGTTATAAGTATTATTAACTAAACCACGTTATTATTAATTAAGTATCGTTATCTTTTGACAGTTACTGTATTGGCTAAATAACAAAACATTCGCTGACGTCACTTTCTTCTTATCCTCGATCTATTGTACTGTCGCCAGAGGATAAGTTGAAAGTGTCGACAGCGAATGTTTTATTATTATTATTATTTATTGTTGTTGTTGTTCTTGCACACTGCCCTCTTTTATCAAAAGGTGGCGATGCTTCGGTAATGATAATTATAATGGTATAATCTGTCTTGCCAACCAATTATGGGTGTGATAATGATTACGGTGCAACCTGACAAACCTACCTGTTGTGGTATTTGACGCCACTGTCTTCTTATCCTCTGACAACAATATATACTCATCTATTATTTTTTATATTCTGTATTGTGTTTAACTACAGTTTCTTGTTGCTTTTATATAATCCCTGTCCAACGGGAAAAGGGATCGACTATAAATGGAAAGAATATGCTCCTAAGAAGCAAATTCTGTCCTTTGAGAGTTAACCCCTATTGACATGGGAAACAATAATACTGTTGCAAGAGTTGCCTCTCCCAATGTTGTATCAATTCCCCTTAAAGGGTTTGTCTTACACAGATTCGTTGATGTAATATTACTATAGCATATCCGTGGGTCAAAGTGCATTCTTTCATATCTCCGAAACGATTAGTTTGTATGATAAATTGTGTTATTATACTCATTATGCTCAAAGCATAGGTTGTTGGTGCTCGTTAGAACCGCCTCAATGAGGCGGTTCTAATGAGCGCCAACAACCTATGACTTGGGGAAGAAATCATGTTAATAATATATACCCCTTAGTATCCCAGTTTTCAATAAGGGGTTGGTATTACATGGGCTTGTTGACTTGATGACGGTTTGGTATGGTTTCTTTAATTTGAGGTTTAACGTCCCCGTCAACGCGGTATATGTCATTTTAGGGACGTTGCTTCCAATTCTGTGGAACATTTAACCGGCATTGAGATATAATGACATCTCAAGCCCTATCGCCTGGATGGTATAGTATGGAAATGATAACGTGCAAATGGATGGTCGTCCCCTAACCCCAGAACACAACGGACTTACCTCTTTTCTTTTCATGAACGTTTTTAGAAGTCTCTCACTGACGTAAAAGAAATAAATTCCACCTAGTGCAGTTGAAAGTTTAAAATGGTAATCTGGTATCGGGGAGTCTTCTCCTGTCAGCTGCATAGACTGCAAATTCAGAAAACACGCATGAAAAGGTAAATGTGACTAATTGGTATTAAAAGGCATATAAGCAGTACAAGGGAATTGATAGGTGTACATCAGTTTGCGGGGTCGACGGTTTATCATTAGTCCGAAGTTAATGAGCACAGAATATCTAAAGTTACAAGAAGAACCGATCAAAACTGAATGGGCTTCGGTGATGACAAGGTGAAAATGCGCATTTTCGGCAAAGAAGGGGACAAAACTCACTGTGTAATCAGCCGACATAAATAGCTTTCAAACTCACCCGAGCTGTCATTCTAGACTTTTTAAATATAAAATTTCAAGAAGATCCGATAAAAACTGAACGGGTACGGTTGTTTAAAGGTCACGAAAAGGCATTCTCAGCATTCAAGGGGAAGTAACTCTATGGTTCATGGGCCGACTTATCCAGTTTTCGGACTTCTTCGAGGTTTTATCCCCAGCCCTCTTACATCTATATTTTAGAAAGATCCGCGCTCCAGTGATGACAGGTATTTTCTATGGAGCTTTGTGGTTGCCATAACAACCCAAATTTGTACTCGACATCGCTAAAAAGCTTATGTCCTCAATCCCCAACCAGAAGCATACAGCAGATGAGAAATAATTGAGATCAGCCTGCATGTTGTAGGTATAAAACTGGTCGAAGGTGCTGACGGACGGACTGCGACGGAGGGATGACGGACGAGCCACTTCGGCCCTGGTTAGCTAAAAAAGCCGCGTTATTCTTCTTTTTTGATGTCATAGTGTTGCGTAAGAGAATTGTCTATAGTATCTGGCCTAGAATCGTGTTATCACTGGTAAGGCAAACAGTGTTTATCCAACTCAGATGTCACAGAATGCGGCGTCAGACATTGGTCTTTACGTTTGTATATAGTACAGGATTTTAAGAGTTAAATAAATCAGTCTTAAGTTCCTGTTCACTTGAGGACTTTTTTGCAGCCTACACTAAGAGACAACCGACCGAACAGTGTTGTCAGACAGTTCCAAAGCGGTTCTTCTGTTGCGGTTTATTTTGTTATGGTTTGCCTTTGAGTATTTGTATCGCATATCTTATTTTGTTTAGGATAGCCACTTGGCCATTTTTTGGAAAGTAACTGTCCTTTTGGTTTTCTGCTATTGATGTCTCCCATAACGATAACACACCCATGCGACATAGTGCATTTTTTCACATCTAAATGGCTACTTTTCTGAAAAAAAAAAAATCCGTGATATTTTTCTTATTTATACTGCAAACATAGGTCGTGGGTGCTCGTCCGAACCGCCTCATTGAGTACCCACAACCGATGTCTTGGAGCAGAAATAAGAAAAATAATGTATACCCCGTAAACCCCATTTTTCTCTATATAAATTGGGGTTTAAGGGGTGTTCATTTCATGGACTCGTTCACGTGATGATTAGGGTTTGTTGTTTCATGTTTGTGTTTCTTTCCCTTTGGTGTTTCTGATGGGAACTGTGGGTTAATTGTATCGATTCCTGATCATTGCCTTCACTTCTATTTTAATTCAAATCTTGTCCTCGACGCCCTGGGTTTTTGCAAACTCGAATCTGTTTCCAGTAGGATCGAATAATCTCAGGATTGTCTGGTTTTATCTTAAAGGCAGTTTAATGGACTTTGCTTAACAGAGCAACGTGGCAAGACATCATCAGAAGGAGTGCTGGCGAAAATGAGGCAAACTAAAATCTGTGACTCCAGAGCTAAGGCACCATCAACAGATCTCTCTTCCTACAACCTCTGTTGCTCTATCTGCAACAGATATTTTAGAGCTAGAATTGGTTTCATCGGCCACCTCGTAAGAGGCAAAGACTACACAAACAGTATCATTTCTCAAATATGTTTAAGATTGGTCATTTTCAGTAATGACAGACTATCTAAATATTATTTAAACTATTTGATTGCTGTTCGGACATTAGTCAGAACTATTTACCCGTGTTGTTGACAACCTGAAGAACCCTTGCCAGAGGCCGAAGGCCATAGTGCATGAGCCAAAGGGTAACTGACTTTTATCTCAACAGGAGTCAAATAACTGGTTTATCCCAATTCAGCATACAGACGTTATTTTTTATGAGATCTGAATTAATCGGACGGCATTGTTTGCATTTCTGTGAAAACGGTCACTGGAAATAACAACAGAAACAAAATATTTCGGAATGAAAGACATAACCCATTCAGCACCAGAAATCCCTAAAGGGGTACTTTGGCAAACAGTGCAGGCGTCTGAACAGGGCCTATACTGTTTGCAAAAAGATAAGCCATTTCCCGAATACATTTTAAAGAAAACACGGCGTGACACCCCTAAATTTTGAAATGGACTCCTGCTATATAAAAGGAGGAAGATTCCATTTGGTACAATAACGATTAAAGTACTTATATTGAGTATAAGACACTTGGACGGGGTTGTATTGTGGTATAGGGTTTGCAGTCATCGCATGAACAAGCCCGTGAAATGCACAACCCTTAAACCCAAGTTTCTATACAGAAAACTTGGGTTTAAGCGGTGTATACATTATTTTTCTTATTTCTACTCCTAGACATAGGTTGTGGGTACTCGTTAGAACCGCCTCAGTGAGGCGGTTCTAACGAGCACCCAAAACCAAAGTTTGCAGTATAAATGAGAAAAAATTCACCGATTTTCATCCAAAAAATAGCAATTTTGGAATAGTGAAAAACTGCACTATATCGCATGGGTGTGTCATCGTAACGATATATCGACCCAGTAGGACTGAAGATAAAGCTGCGGTGTGTTGCTAGCCACTTATAAGACGTATGCCTGAATCATGATTTACACAAATAAGTAGAGGGGCAGTTGTAACAGTATAGGCCCAAATCAGAACACGTCGTCTGCTGAGCCTTTTAAAAACCTGAGACCCTTTAATTTTGAAATGTACTCGAAGTATATATAAGATTCCATTCAGTCCAAAATAGTTAATAGAGGCTGAATGCTATACTGACACTTGTTACTCACCTCTGGAATTAGAACAAGGAAACCGGTACCAGCAAGGGTTCCAACAGCAAGTGCCACACAGAACATAAGAATTCTGTGGAAGAATCGCCTCTTTCTGAAGGGAACCATACATCCACCAATATTCGATATAATGACGACGAGGATTGAGAAGCCAAGGCCGTAGCTCCATGCTGAAATACGTGCAAGATAAGTATGAGAAAAAATTCCGTATTTTATGGCAGTATAAAAATCCCTTTTTAGCTCACCTGTTACGTAATGACAAGGTGAGCTTTTGTGATCACAATTTGTCCGTCGTTCGTGCGTAAACAATTTCTTGTCCGCACGATAGCACCTGCATTTATGATTTGATTTTAACCAGACTTGCACACAGCTTGTACCACCATGAGATCTGTTTTTTTTTTCTTGAACCAGCCATATCCCATCATGTGTTACGGAGTTGCGGCCCCTGAAAGGGCAAATATTGCCTATTTTGGGCTTGTCTGCATGATAGCTGTTTCATTTATGATTTGATTTTAACTAAACTTGCACACAATTTGTACCACCACAAAATCTTGGTCTCTTTCTTGAACCAGCCATATCCCATCATGGGTATCAGAGTTGTGGCTCCCGAAAAGGCAAAAGTTTCCCATTTTGGTATTGTCTGCACAATAGCCGTTTCATTTATCATTTGATTTTAACCAAACTTACACACAATGTGTACCACCACAAGATCTGAGTTCCTTTCTTGACTAGGCATGTCACATCAAGGGTACCAGAGTAATGGCCCCTGAAAGGGCAAAAATGACTGATTTGATATTGTTTGCATGATAACTGTTTTGTTTATGATATAATTGTAACCAAATTTACACACAACCTGGAGCACCAAAGGATCTTGGTTCCTTTGTTGAACCATCCATATCCCATCATCTGTTCCAGAGTTATGGCCCCTGAAAGGGCACAAATTGCCTACTTTGGTCTTATCTGCACAATTGCCGTTTCATTTATGATTTGATTTTAACCAAACTTGCACACAACTTAAACCACCATAAAATCTTGGTTCCTTTGTTCAAGTTTGAATATGGATCATGTCCGGTCGAAAATGAGGTCAGTGGGTCAAATCATAAAAAAAACCCTTGTGAACACTCTAGAGGCCATATTTTAGTCCAATCTTCATGAAACTTACTCAGAATGATTGCCTTGGTGAAATCTTGGCCAAGTTTGAATATGGGTTAGTCAGGTCAAAAAGTAGGTCAGTAGGTCAAATCATGGAAAAACCTTGTTAACACTCTAGAGGTCAAAGTTTTGGTCCGTCATCAAACTTGCTCAGAATGATCATCTTGACAATATCTCGGTCAAGTGCGAATGTGGGTCATGTCGGGTTAAAAAGTAGGTCAGTAGGTAAAACCTTGTGAACACTCTTGAGGCCACAGTTTTTGGTCCGATCGTCATTAAACTTGCTCAGAATGATCGTCTTTACAATATCTTGGTCAAGTTCGAATATGGGTCATGTCGGGTAAAAAAGGAGGTCAGGCCACAGTTTTGGTCCGATCATCATCAAACTTGTCCATAATGATCATTATAACAATGTCTCAGTCAAGTTCAATTATGGGTGTTGTCTAGTCAAAAAGTAGATCAGTAGGTCACATCATAGAAAAAAACCTTCTGAACACACTAGAGGCCACAGGTTTGATCCAATCATCATCAAATTTGCTAAAATGATCATCTTGATAATATCTTGTTCACGTTTGAATATGGGTCATGTCGGGTCGCAAAGTAGGTCAGTAGGTCAAATCATAGAAAAACCTTGTGAATACACTAGAGGCCACAGTTTGGGTCCAATCATCATCAAACTTGCCCAGGATGATCATCTTGACAATGTCTCGGTCAAGTTCGAATAAGGATAATGTTTGGTCAAAAAGTAGGTCAGTAGGTCAAATCAGAGAAAAACCTTGGAAACACACTTGGGGCCACAGTTTTGGTCCGATCATCATCAAACTTGCTCAGAATGATAGTCTTGACAATATCTCGGTTAGGTTTGAATATGGGTCATGCTGGTTCAAAAAGTAGGTCAGTAGGTCAAATCATAGAAAAACTTTCTGAACACACCAGAGGCCACAGTTTTGGTCCGATTATTATCGAACTTGCCGAGAATGATCATCTTGACAATATCTGGGTCAAGTTTGAATACGGGTCATGTCGAGTCAAAAAGTAGGTCAGTGGGTCAATCATAGAAAAACCTTGTGGACACTAGAGGCCACAGTTTTGGTCCAATCAGCAAACTTGCCCAGATGATCATCTTGACATTATATCAGTCAAGTTCAAATATGGGTCATGTTGGGTCAAAAAGTAGGTCAATATGTCAAATCATAGAAAAACCCTCTGAACACACTAGAGGCTACAGTTTCGGTCAGATCATCATCAAACTTGCTCAAAATAATCATTTGACAATATCTCTGTTACTTTCGAAAATGGGTCATGTCTAATCAATATGTAGGTCAGTAGGTCAGATAGTTGAAAAACCTTGTGAACACACTAGAGGCCCAGTTTTGGTCCGATCATCATCAAACTTGCTCAGGAGGATCATCTTGACAATATTTGGGTCAAGTTTGAATATGGGTCATGTCGGGTCAAAAAGTAGGTCAGCAGGTCAAATCATAGCAAAACGTTTTGAACACTCTAAGAGGCCACAGTTATAGTCAAATCATCATAAAACTTGCTCAGAATGATCATCTGGACAATATCTTAGTTAATTTCGAATATGGGTCATGTCAAATCAAAAAGGAGAGTTATTTTGTCATAACTTCATATTTGGCATATAGGTTCCTTGTGACAAGGGTTTCCCTCTCATATAAAGATATGACTTGTGACTTTGACCTGTGACCTATTTTATCATACCTTTTGAACCATATGAATTAGAGCCTTCATATTTGGCATGTATGTTCCTTGTGACAAGGTTTTCTCAACCATTCAAAACTTTTACGAAAAAATACATTCTTTCATGGCTCAAAAACTACAATTTTACTGATGAACAGCTATAATAGTGATCCCATTGAGGCTTCAAACATATATTTTGGGTATTTGATAGAAACCAGCCACTATTACAGTATTTTGAAAAAAAGTGAACTTCGATGGGTCGAACCTCTTTTGGACAATGAAAAAATGTTCCATACAAAGGCAGTTCGAGTCACTGAGGGTTATTGTAAGTGCCATATCGGGAATCATAATGCAAATAATTTCGGTGTATCTGTGTTAAATAAATGTATGTTGTGTATACTCGTTAGAATCGCCCCATCGAGGCGATTCTAATGAGTACATACAGCATACATTTGCAAGGTAAAAAAGAGTACCTACCAGTAATTTTTACTGACCGGTCCAAGTCGGTGCTTTTGCTGTGGTTCTTTCATGTTTTGTGTTGATGTTTCTGTTTTTACTCAATCATATATGTTGTTACTTTGATTACTCTGTTTCTTCCCTCCCCCCCCCTTTTTTTTAATTACGTTTATCATTCTAGTTTAATGTTTGTCGTGTTAAAGATTCAGATTCTTTCCCCTATTATGTGTATTGCTCCTTTTTAGTAAGGTTTGGATATTCTGAGTCCCCACTTATTTGGGAAAGAGCTGCTGACTCGGGTCGTTTTGTTTACTCTCGTCGTTTCGACTTCTTTTCCTTGTGGTATCGTTGGAAGAATTTGGGATCTCGTTTTATCATATGACGTCGCGTCTGAGAGTGTAATAACGCCATGCATTATTTTCGATAATCCACTAGTGGATTAAATATGCAAATGAGCTAGATACGTCCCGTAACGTTACATGTACGACGTTCTTAACGACGTCGCGTTTACTAACGGCGGAATATTGACAGTTTTGTAAACTATTGTGAATAAAATGCGTTTCAAATGGCATATGATAAATATAATCTTGCATTCGTGCTCACGTATTATTGAATTTATTAAACTCGTTGAGGAAAAGGGATAAAATGCTCGGCAAGCCTCGCATTTTATCCCTTTCCCTCAACTCGTTTAATAAATTCAATAATACATGAACACTCATGTAAGATCCTCTAAATCAATCATTTATTAAACTCGTTGAGGAAAAAGGATAAAATGCTCGGCAAGCCTCGCATTTTATCCCTTTCCCTTAACTCGTTTAATAAATTCAATAATACATGAACACTCATGTAAGATCCTCTATGTATCATTTCCTGATCGCTTCTATTTTAAATTCTACTTTGATTATCCCTCACTATTTCGTATATGGAAGCATTTCTCTAGTGACACAAGAACGGGTTTGACTTATACATCGGTGTTTAAGCCGTTGAAGTTCTACAGTAGAACTTCGATGGCTCGAACACCGATGGCTCGTTTACCATGGATGAGTCGAACCCATTCTTGAGCCCCTAGCGAAATCCTCTACATACGAAATAGTGGGGGATAATTAAGGACATTTTAGTCTTTTATCTTGCAAATGCATGCTGTGTGTACACTTAGAATCGCCTCAATGAGGCGATTCTAATGAGTACACAGAGCATACATATTCATTATAGAACACCGAAAAGATGTCTAAAAGTATCTCGTTATGCCTCCTGACAGTAACCTGAGTGGCTCGAACTACCCCTGTCTCTTACAGATTTTCGAGGTCCCAAAGGTGTTCGAGCCATTGAAGTTCGACTGTACTTTATTATGTTATGATTGTCACGTAGGACTCTTTTTATACATTGTTTCTCATTTCAAACAGTTTCGAAAGAAAAAGGAATGAAAGAAAGAAAGACAATCATCAGTTTGAATTTTGCATAAAATACCTGTAATTGATGATGGCTTTTGGTGTCCTTTGTTGAAGGAATCATCCGCGCCCAAGCACGCATTGCTAACACGGTGGTATACCAGTGCCGGAAATACATCCGTCCAGTCGGCAGCATCGGTGGAGGCATATATACTCGACAGAACATGACTGTTTAAACACTACAAAACATAACGAAATTTATATCAGTTGTATGGTACTTTTTCACATCTACAAATCCACATTCGTGCAACTGACACAGACATAGGCGAAACCCCGCCTAATAGTGAGGTATAGAAAGGTATGCATTGCTATTTCATACAATTTTGAACATAAATTGAGTTCCTTTTAAAAGACGCCTCAGTGTGTGGTTCTAACAATCAGCAACAATAGGTAATGCTAATTTACATCATTGGTGGGGTTCTCACATACTTACTCAATCCGATTTGTTGATACCCCAGTGACGCGTTTCAAAGAAAAAAAAACTACTACATATGAGGTCGCTGTTGCCTTCGAAGTTACAACAAACACCCACAAACTTCAAAATGATGCAGCTCTTACAGATATACTGACTGACAAAAGAATCGCTACATCTGCTTGATTCATTTAAACAATTTATCCATTTCAGATAGTATTTTACGAATAAGATATTCGATTATCCAGCAATTACCACAACAAACAGAATGATCGTAATCCGCATGGTTTTGAACAGTGTCGTCGAACGTCAGCCTGGTCACAAATCAATTTTTACCCAAGTCAGCATCTCCTAAACCCACCTCTGCTGTTGATCATTGCAACACATCGTCATCGCATAGACGCAATAAGTCTGTTGATTGTCATTTGCGGGGCACCTTGCCACTCTTTAATAAGCGCAGTATGTAACTCATTCAACTTCTGTAGCTGTAGACATTGCTGACGAATCCCCCTGTCCAAGTGGTCCCATAAATGCTCTTTCGGCGACTGCGCTGGTCAGTGTAACACATTAACGTTGTTTTATCTCAGATAATGCATTATTGTTGGGTTGAGACATTTGGCGAGCGGCTTTTTTCCAGACTGCAGTTGGTGATTTAATTTATATTGATAGATCAACTGCATGCATGAATATCTGACGGGTTGTTCTGACTCTAAAAGGACTGATTCATCGCTATGTGCAATTTTCAAGTACAGGTGCCAATTTAATACTGTCAATGAACGTTTTCACGAAACTGCTGGGTTTCCGAATGTCATGGCTTGTATTGAAGGAACGCATATATATTAAGTGACAAGCCACTTGCACAATAAATCTTTTTATCATATGACGTCGTGTCTGAGAGTGTAATAGCGCCATGTAATATTTTCGATAATCCACTCGTGGATTAAATATTCAAATTAGCTAGATACGTCAGGTAACGTTACATGTACGACGTCCTTAACGACGTCGTGTTTACTAACGGCGGAATATTGACATTTTTGTAAACAATCGTGAATAAAATGAGTTTTAAATGTCATATGATAAATAGAATCTTGCATTCGTGCTCATGTATTATTGAATTTATTAAACTCGTTGAGGAAAAGGGATAAAATGCTCGGCAAGCCTCGCATTTTATCCCTTTTCCTCAACTTGTTTAATAAATTCAATAATACATGAACACTCATGTAAGATCCTCTATAAACCACAGTTTGAACTTGAAACCCGAGTTCAAGTTCCTCCTCAAAACTGAATTTCGAGTTTAACATCTCAACATTTCCTTATAAAGGGTCGATGGTCCGAGGACTTCGCTTTCTTTAAGTTCGTGTGTTCCCCATTACGATAACCCATCCGTGTGAAATAGTGCATTTTCCAAACCTAAAAAAAAAAAACGTATTTTGTCTGATGAAAATTTGTGATATTTTCCTTATTTCTGCTCCAAACACAGGTTTTGGGTGCTCGTTAGAACCGCCTCATTGAGGCGGTTCTAACGAGTACCCACAACCTATGTCTTGGAGCAGAAAAAAAGGAATATAATGTTTACCCCCGTAAATCCCAGTGTTCTTTATATAAAGTGTGGTTTAGGGGCGGTCTTTATTTCACGGACTTGTTCACGTGATGCTGACAAACATTTTTCCAGAACATGTACGGTAGATGTGTTGTACATTAATTTCATATTTCCAACGCTTAAAGAGTGTTTATCCTGTGAATCGTTTGTAAAGATGTAACATGTTTATTTTTTCGCACATGATAAACATTTACTGCTATAGACTAGTCGTACTCTAGTCACGTCTAAGTTCAATGTATCCCCGCTTTATGCACTCCAAGTTTAAGACGGTCTTACGCTGACCTATGTTTTGCCAATGTTCATACACTGTAACCTACGCCGGCGCAAACTATGCCGCCTTTATGCACTCGGTCCCAGAATCAGTAGAAAGGTAAATCTGCACAGTGTCACTAGAATTTGTCTGGGAACACAAATCTACACTCTAGAATAAGTCTCGTAAGACAAATTTCAAAAATGCAACTGTGAATGACTGTCGACGCAAGTTTCTGTTGTTTTTTTTTTTTTTTTCTTGGCGTTAACGGCGTAAAAAGCCAGTAAAATAAATGGACTTCATGAATATAAATATGACGAATGGTGGTATTTCTTGATGGATGTTTGTCCTTGAAACAATTATGGGTCATTCATAAAACGTGTCATCTAA
Source organism: Lucinisca nassula (assembly GCA_963580285.1). NCBI lineage: Eukaryota > Metazoa > Mollusca > Bivalvia > Lucinida > Lucinidae > Lucinisca > Lucinisca nassula. Next base: position 48,017,525 of record OY757021.1, read on the forward strand.
CTTAGAGAATTAAATCTTGCATGGTTACGAAAATTTAAGATTCTACCAACATATTTTACGATTATATCATACCTGTGCGAAATGATCTGCTTAAGGCGCCTTTAGATTATAACGAATTTAGATCACACACCGTGAACGAACGGCAACAATACGCACAAAACGCGACGAGTATGTTCATCTGGGCTTAACATAACGAACTGAAATCGAATTTGAAACGACACCAGAACGTGTTCATAACGTTTGAGTTACTACATATTTAGGAGAGAGAATGCGAAACAAATATCAGCGAATGTCAACGATCTTTCAACGTGCTCTGCGCGCTCTCTGCGTCCGCTCTGCGTATAGAGTGCATATTAGAACCGATCATGTGGCGTATTGGTATATAAACGCTTCGACAGATTATTTTGTACAATTGTTCTGATTTTGAGTTCTAAATTACAAAATCGCCAATGAACTGCTCATTTTACAGGACAAAGGGTTTTCCTTCGGGGCGCTTTGTGCAGGGATTTTAGAAAATGGGATTGACCTACTTTGCACATCCTCTGCGACAAAAGTCACTTTTTTCCCATCGGCTAGCTGACAACTGCCAAATTGGCAGGAGTTAGCTCACTGACAGCCGCAATGGGAGAAGAACAGTTAACAATCCCAGTTGGCGAACTAGGGTACATGTAGCCCAAGTGTGCTTCTAGCGTCCGGTTACCTTAAAACAAAACCAATCAATCATTTCTGTACAAGATGGACAAGAGAATTCTCCAGGTTCAGAGTCAGTGTAAAGGAACAGAACACCCATCTCCGCTACCCTAGCTCTGTCACTTGAGGAGAAAACAAAAACGCTGGCGCCGTAGTCTCGAGGCATATTCCATATACATATTGACTCTTTGGGCCAATAGTCGAAGTGGTACTAAAATATGTTCTATATACCCGAAATGGTAGGTCAAAAACCCTGTGCACAAATATGCAAGTCGTACGCTAGCGATAGGGTACTCATAAGTTAAGCCGTTTAGAAGTCGCAGCAGCAATGGTAATCTATTTTAATTCGTTTGTTTGTTTGTTTGAATTGCGGTTTAACGTCCCCGTCAACACTATTCAGGTCATTTTCGAAACGTTGCTACTTTTACCCGATATTGAGATGAAAATCATCTCAAGCGCTGTCGCCCAATGACGCCAATAGGGTTTATAAGGATGGGCTGGCCGACTCGCACTGCTTTGCCTGGATAGGCTTAGACTTCTATTTAGATCCTCTAAGCGATTTACCCGTACTCGTGTGCGGTTGGGTTCAGCTTTGCATGGAAGCATCATGCAGCACATCTATTTCTTTAAGCCGCGAATCGCGGGGGTCGTATTTTAAATCACATGAAAAAGGTTAAAACAACGCTGTAAATACCTTATTATATCGTTACTAATACGTGAGAAGCCTGAACGAGGAACCGAACTTTGATTGGACGAATGCCACCGCAGCGGTAATGAACCGTTGCCTTACTACAGGCGACAAACCTTTTGAACTGCGTTCATCGAACGAACTCGCTGCGTATAGGCTGTTCTTTGGCATTCGTCAAATAATTTTGTGCATGCACAATTTTTCCACGTACTTAAGCGAACAACAACGTACGTGAAACAACTACAACGAACTTAAAAATCTTCCAGATAGAAATGAACGTTCAAACTTAGAACTATGAGCTTACGTACATCAGCGTATGCGCACATATGCCGACGGATGCCAAAATATATCCGCTCTCTGGCAACCGCCAAGATAATTCGTTAAAATGTAAATGCCTAATGTTGAATATACAAGAATAGATTTGACATGTGGTAGAAATTTTCCAGGGGGGGGGGGGGGGCACATGCAAACACAGACTCTTGCATGCACATGTGCACCACACATGCATGCGTACAAGCACACACTCATGCAAACACACACACATGCATGCTCATATGCAATCACACACACATGCATGTACCCACAAATAAACACATGCATGTAGACATGCTTGAATGCACACACATGCATGCATGCACACACACAATTTTTCACAGGCATGCATGCGCATAATCATGCATGCACACACATGAATGCATGCATGTATGCACACACTCATGGATGCATGCACTTACACATCCATACATACACAGACTCAGGCAGCTGACCGAGGACCTGTAACTGGGTCAATACGAAATTACTTGATTAATGACAATTTTATTAATTGGTGCAATTAAAAACATGATTTATGATTTTTGAATATTGATTGACCTTGTGTAATATAGTCAATTAATAAATCACGTGGACAAGTTCGTAACATGAAAAACCCGTATAAACTATATAGAGAAAATTGGGGTTTACTGGGCATACAGTATTTGTTTTATTTTCGCCTTCGGCCTCGTGCCAATACAGCAGACCTCGGACCTGTAACTGGGCCAATACGAAATTACTTGATTAATAACATTATATTATTAATTGATTATCCTGTATTGCACCAAGTAAACAAATATTCAAAAATCATAAATCATGTTTTTAATTGCGTCAATTAATAAAATTGTCATTAATCAAGTAATTTCGTATTGGCCAAGTTACAGGTCCTCGGTCAGCTTCATTGGCCTCGGCCTTCGGCCTCGTGCCAATACAGCAAACCTCGGACCTGTAACTGGGCCAATACGAAATTATTTGATTAAGAACATTATAGTAACGTTCCTAATATGTTCCTTATCTGTTAATCAGACTTACCTTACTTGAGATAACTTCCTTACACACGGTTATATTGCCTTCGTCAGAGCATGCTTGATTTATTTCCTCTACATCGACATTGCTTGCATTCACACTCTGAACACTGGATTTTCCAACGCTTGCTTCAATAAGCTCTTTCAGCTGTTTTTCGTCGATAGCGCCATTACTTCCGTTGTACTTCTCAACCAATATCGAAATAACGGCTTTTTCAATATTTGATCTTAAAGTGTCCTTTTCTGCTAGGGAAATAACACAGCCAAATAAAAGAATAAGGATGCAGAAGCTGAAGTAATGTACTAAATTCTGCATGTTTTATGGCTAGACAATTTAATGGTTGTGACTTAAGATGTACCCGTCTTTTAATATCAATTTTCACTTGCATATCAAATTACAAAGAACATTTGATAGTGGACCTCACGTTACACATACAGTAATGGTGTCTCTTTGTTCATGTATGGTTTGTGTTTCTTGCGGCTTTAAATCTTTTTGCACTTTAAGGAAACTTCCCTCATCATATATAGTATTCCATTTCGAAATTTGGTTTTATTTTCAGTATCTTTATGATATTTATTTGAATAAAAGTAACAACAAACAGTATAGATTCTCATCAGAATGCGGCGAATGACATCACAAAAACACGCCTTTGTAATTTTGACCCCTGAAATCCCATTCCTATACACCTTACTTGATATACATTACGAAAGCACGCCTATACAAATTCATTGTAAATTTTACCACCGAAAAAAACGAAAATTTTAAGAAGGCAAATTCAGATATATTTTTCTTATTTCTGCTCAAAATATTGATTATTGAGGCGGTTCTAACGAGTACCCACAATCACTATTTTAGAGCAGAAATAAGAAAAATACGGTCTACCCCTGTAAACCCCAGTTTTACTGTCAAAAGTGTCAGAATTATATAGGTGTGTTTTCGTGATGAACTGGGGTTTACAGGGGTATACATTACTCATATTTCTGCTCGAAAACATAGATTGTGAGTACTCGTTCGAACTGCCTCGTTGAGGCGTTTCTAGCGAGTTCCCACAATTTGTGCTTTGAGCAGAAGAAACAACGAAAAACAACAGAAGTTTCAATCTGAAAATTTTCACTTTGTTGTGGTAAAATTTCAATACATATACATTTTTGAATAAGCTTGTTTTCATAATGGATTGTCCGTGTACCGTTTTAGGGCTTACCGTACAAATAGGTTAATTATTTGATTTAGGACGAATGGATACCCTTTCAGGGGAGGAAACTCTTGCACACTTATTTTGTTTCCCATGTCAATAGGGGTCAACTCTTAAAGGAAAGAATTTGCTCCTGGGGAGCAAATTCTTTCCTTTAGGTGTAGACCCACTTTCTTCCGGGACAGAGTTTATCGAAAAGCGAATAGGAAGTCCCGAACGTTATCTCCCTTTGAAACAATGATGAGAAAAGTTACCAGATGTATCTATTCTCCTGAAAACATCTTCATATGTATGATAGTGAATAAATCTAAACCCATAACCCCGTAAAAGCAAATGAAATTCATTGTCATTTATATGTACACGCACACATACGAGGACTGTTTAAATATGAATGCAAGTAGAACGTTTTCTCATGCACTAATGCGCAAATCACCTGGAAATAAATATCACAGCGTAGAAAAACATTTTACCTATACATTGATACCAAAATTGTTAAAATCCGTCCACTTTAGCCATGTATACCGTTCGATAAACACTGTCTACTCTTGTATACTAATACAAAACATGGTAGGAAGAAGGTCAGAGTACGCCGTTGAAATACGGTCCTATATTAAGAATCGTTGTATTCTTGGTATACGGTGCAAAGACAGTTTTGATGAAATATGTTCGGTTTATGGGCATAATGAAATGTCTTTTCCGACAGTTTTTCGTTGGTGTAAGAAATTCAGCTGTGAGCTAGGCTCAACAGAAGATGCACAACATCTGCCAAGATGGTTGCTAGAGTTAAAGAAATAGTTGCTACCGATGCACGATACACCACTAGGCAAATAGCTAGTATGGTTGGCATCTCATTAGGAGCAGCTCATACAATTCTGAAACGGGATTTGAAAATGAGAAAGATCTGTGCTAGATGGATTCCCCATCTGTTGACAGATGAGCAGAAAAAGACACGCGTTCAGTGCGCCAAGAAGTTGCTTAAAAAGTTTCCAAATTACAATGCACGGTCTTTCGCTATGTCGTCACAGGTGACGAGACATGGGTTCACTTTTTTGAGCAAAAAAACGAAAGATTCAGAACAAAATTTGGGCAACAAAGTATTGCAAAAGACCATGCATTGCAAAGCGGACCATGAGCGTCACGAAGGTAATGTATGCCATATTCTTTTCAAATCAGGGCCCTACTATTCAGGTTGCTGTGCCTAAAGGCAAATCTGTAAATGCGAAGTTTTACAAGAATAAAGTTCTGTGAAAATTGAAGAAATATTTCAAAGAACGAAGAACCGCAACTGGTTTGGCCAATGTCAGATTGCTACATGACAATGCGTCATCGCACAAGGCGTTCATTGTGCAAGACTATCTGAAGCAGGAAAAGGTTGTTGAACTCCCTCACCCCCCGTATTCCCCTGACCTTGCCCCGTGTGACTTTTGTTCCCGCGGATGTACAGCGCAAATACCTCGGTTCTGCAATATTCCAGTGCCTTCATAGTATACCTCGAAAAGACTACCAAAATGCATTCAATGATTGGATCAGAAGACTGAAAGTTTGTATATCTGTTAAAGGGGAATACTTATAGGGGACAAAATAAATTTTTCATCGAAATCTATCACGGAAACATTTTTATGTGCTTAGTTGCATTCATAATTGAACAGTCCTCGTACAATGTACAAATTTCGGACTGCATGGTGCTTCCACGCAGAACTGAAACTTACTGGTAAACCGCTTAGAATGATAAAACCTGCCCAGGCAAAGTGTTGTGAATCAGACCTTTCAATGCATATAAGCTTTTTGGTTTCATTGGACGACAGGGCTTGGGAAGTCATTTCATCTCAGTGTGGGATAAAAGTCCCGTAAAATTGGAAGCAACGTCTCCAAAATGATCCATTACGAAAACACGCCTATACAAATACATAGTTAGTTTTATCACCAAGATAACGACAATTTTCAAATGAAAAATTGTGATATTTTTTTTTATTTCTGCTCAAAATATTGATTGTTGGTACTCGTTTGAACCGCGGTTCTAGCGGGTAACCACAATCACTATTTTAGGTCAGAAATAAGGAAAATAAGGTTTACCCCTGAAAACCCCAGTTTTACTATATAAAAGTGGGGTTCAAGGGGTCCCAATTATATAGGCGTGTTTTCGTGATGCATTTTGATGTGCGCGTTACATACAATTTTATCATATGATGTCGCGTCTGAGAGTGTAATAACGCCATGTAATATTTTCGATAATCCACTAGTGGATTAAATGTGAAAATTAGCTAAATACGTCCCGTAACGTTACATGTACGACGTCCTTAACGACGTCGCGTTTACTAATGGTGGAATATTGATATTTTTGTAAACAATCGTGAATTAAATGCGTTTTAAATGTCATATGATAAAAAGAATCTTGCATTCGTACTCATGCATTATTGAATTTATTAAACTCGTTGAGGAAAAGGGATAAAATGCCTCGTATTATATCCCTTTTCCTCAACTCGTTTAATAAATTCAATTAAGAAATGAAATTTATTTTTCTGCTGTTAATGGAAGTATGAACGCAGTGGGTCGCGTGCAAAGTAAATGAAACCCCGAAGTTCATGTAAACTTTGCTAGCGACCCACTGTCGTTCATAATTTCATGAAAAGCAGAAAAATTAAGTTTATTATTTGCATTATTTGTCCCTCATCACTGGTCGAAAACAAGCTTGTAGGGCAAATTTTTAAAGCTGAAAAAAAAAACATGTACACGCTGTTTTTCTACATACAGCGGGACAGCGTTGACGTCATCAACGCCCGTAGAGAACAATGGTTTAGAATGACGTCATTTAACGTCACTGAAAATCATGTGATTCGATGCGTTCATGGAGGTATGAACGCAATTGTTTTCTATAGGTTTACATTAGACGTTACAATCGAAATGTAAATATTAATACATGAGCACTCCAGTAAGATCCTCTATTTTCATCACATAAATACCCTTTTTTAATGATGTCTTATCGCACGTTTTCACCATTTCAAGTGACCCATAAAATTAGTAACATTGTTTCGTGAATGAATAATAATTTGAATTTTATTCAACCTCATTATTGTAATTTGACTGCCATACAGTAGAGAATACAGGTATATTTTTGTATCCGCTATGATAATTTTTTCAAAATATTGCCTTTAAGAAAAACATCACTGCATAATTAAACCAGTTATTAATGGCCCGAAAACAATTTTGGCCAAATGTTTATCTAGCCAAAGTTTACTGCACTATATAAGCTTCCCACCTGCTAATGTCCACGTGATCATCATTATATTTAGATTTCCAGTGTAAAGTCTAATGTAAACCTACAGCAAACAATGTTGTTCATACTTCCTTGAACGCATCGAGTAACATGATCTTCAGTGACGTCAGTCTAAACCATGGTTCTCTACGGGCGTTGGTGACATCAACGCTGTTCCGCTCTTTGATAAAAAAAACAGTGTGTAAATGTTTTTCAGCTTTAGATGTTTGCCCTATAAGCATTTTTTTCGCCCTGTGATGAGGGGCAAGAGATGTAAATCTAAAATATATATTTTTTCTGCTTTTCATGATCGTATGAACGACAGCGGGTCGCTAGCAAAGTTTACATGTCCTGTGATGAGGGGCAAGAGATGTAAATCTAAAATATATATTTTTTCTGCTTTTCACTATCGTATGAACGACAGCGGGTCGCTAGCAAAGTTTACACGAACCCCTTCGGGTCCATTTATTTTGTACGCGACCCTCTGCGTTCATACTTTCATGAACAGCCGAAAAATAAAATTCATTTCTTAAATGAAAAAACGATTATATAAATACACAGTAAATTTTTCCCCTGAAAAAGCGAAAATTTTAAGATAATATTTTTTTTTCTTATTTCTGCTCAAAATATTGGTTATGGGTACACATTGATTCGGTTCTAACGAGTACCCAGAGTCTATATTTTAGATCAGAAACAAGAACAAAGAATCTTATTTCTGCTCGAAATATTGATTGTGGGTACACGTTAGAACCGCCTCAATGAGGCGGTTCTACTGAGTACCCATAATCGATATTAGAGCAGAAATAAGAAAAATGAGCTTTACCCCTGTAAACCACAGTTTTACTATATAAAAATAGGGTTCAAGTGGGTCAGAATTATATAGGCGTGTTTTCGTGATGAAACTCCACATGATCGTTAAATATATTTCGCCCCCGCCCATCGGGGCTTGAAGAAATAGATGGGCTGCACGATGCTTCCACGCAGAGCTGATACCGACCGCACATTAGTACTGGTAATCTGCTTAGAAGGTCTAAGCCTGCGCAGGAAAACTGCTGCGAGTCTGTCCGTCCATGTATATAAACCCTATTGGTTTTATTTTGCGGCAGGGATTGAGATGTTACTTCATCTCAATGTCGGGTAGAAGTCCTACAAAATTGAGAGCAACGTCTCCAAAATGACCTAAATAGTGTTGACGGGGACGTTAAACCTCAAATCAAACAAATGAATCTATTTATGGACGCGTTATTGTTGCCGCTGCCACGCAAGAGAGAAGGCGGCGTCTGATCAGTGTCTACACTGTTTGCTTATAATCGAAATACCGCGGGGGGGGGGGGGGGGGGGTGGGGGGAGGAGGCAAAGGTGACGTGTATCTTGCGTCACTAGGGCGCTCAACTGATATCGGCTGGCCTGCTATCCTTACAGCAGGTAAGGGTAAAGGGGGAGTGTTGTCATTTCTTCTATTTATCACATGACGTCGCGTCTGAGAGTGTAATAACGCCTTTTATTAATTGATTATCCTATATTACACAAGGTCAACCAATATTGAAAAATCATAAATCATGTTTTTTTATTTGTTTCAATTAATAAAATTGTCATTAATCAAGTAATTTCGTATTGTCCCAGTTACAGGTCCACGGTCAGCTGTATTGGCCTCGGCCTTCGGCCTCGTGCCAATACAGCAGACCTCGGACCTGTAACTGGGCCAATATGAAATTATCTGATTAATTACATTATAGTAATAAATTCGATAATCCGATAGTGGATTAAATATGCAAATTAGTTAGATACGTCCCGTAACGTTACATGTACGACGTCCTTAACGACGTCGCATTTATTAATGGCGGAATATTGGCATTTTTGTTAACAATCGTGAATAAAATGCGTTTTAAATGTCATATGATAAATAGAATCTTGCATTCGTGCTCATGTATTATTGAATTCATTAAACTCGTTGAGGAAAGGGATAAAATGTTCAGCAAAGCCTCGCATTTTATCCCTTTTCCTTATCTCGTTTAATAAATTCAATAATACATGAACACTCATGTAAGATCCTCTATGTCTACACTTCCATTCATTTTCCTCTTTCTCCCCTATCCTTCTACGATCTCTTCTATCTCCCTTTTTTCCCTTTCTCTGGGAGACGACGCAAACTGACCCACATGGGTTGACGTGCCATTAAACCCAAAGCAATCAATCCATTACGAAAACACGCATATACAAATACATTGCAACCTTTATCGCCGAAAAAATGAAAATTTTAAGACGAAAAATTGTAATATTTTTCTTATTTCTGCTCAAAATATAGATTGTGGGAACTCGTTAGAACCGCCTCGACCTCGACGAGGCGGTTTCTAACGAGTACTCACAATCTATATTTTAGAGCAGAAATAAGAAAAATAAGGTTAACGCCAGTTTTACTATATAAAAGTGGGTTTCAAGGGGGTCAATATTACATATGTAAATAGGCGTGTTTTCGTGATGAATCAATCAATCAGTCATATATTGATAAAAATAAAGGAATTTTAGAAATAAGCGAAGAAGTAAATTGCTTTCCAATCCAACATTCAAAGACGTTCGACCTACCAGCGATGTCAGCGCTTTAGGTGATTGTTTGGCTTCTATGCTAAGGTCACGTTAACGTTTTCCATTTAATTTTAAGGGAACCACACAGCGTGAAGAGTTTGCTCACGTACGTGCACAAGCGCGCGTTTCGTTATGAAAATATGCTTATTAAAATATACTGAAAATTTAGACACCCTATAAAGAAAATTTAATTTTCAGACCATAAAAATCTGATATTTTCAGTATTTCCGCTCAGTACGTAGATTGTGGGTACTTGTGACATGAGCTGTATGCTGCGCACCACACGGGCCTCCGTGACCTAGTGGTTAAGAGCGCTGGCTCTTGATCATTAGGTCTCTTACCGCTGTGGTTCGAGCCTCGCTCGGGTCATATGTGTTCTGCAATGAGAGGTTAGGTGGTCTTTCTCCGGGTACTCCGGTTTTCGCCCGACTCTAATTAACGATCGGCTCGATATGAGTGAAATAATCTTGAAAGGGCCGTAAAACCACCCCCCCCCCAAAAAAAAAAGTACACTGTCCTGTAAAATTCCTTTATTAAGACCACCTTTGGGACAGAAGACACTGTAGGCAGTAAAGACATAGAAATATCAAGTGCACCCTTCTCTGAATACCGCTCGGCTTGATGTGAGTGAAATAATCTTGAAAGGGCCGTAAAACAAAAACAACAAAAAAAAAAATACTGCGTACCACGCTTTTTACGCAGTTTTGTTTTTGTTTAACCCATATTTTGCTTTTTGAATGGTGATGTGCATCGTGCGGCATCCTATGGCGTTTATATTTCACAATATATTCGATTTGCCAGAGTGTCTAGTCATGTAACTGGTTTCAACACTAAACTTCTTAACTGCTAAACTTCTAAATCAAGGTTATCGGTATCATAAACTACGCAAAGCTTTTTCAAAATTTTATAGACATCATTCCGATTTAGAACCTCTAACGAATACCCACAATCTATATTTTAGAGCAGAAATAAGAAAATGATATTTTTCTTATTTCTGCTCAAAATATAGATTGTGGGCACTCGTTAGAACCTCTAACGAGTACCCACAATCTATATATTAGAGCAGAAATAAGAAAAATGATGTACACCCCCCTGAAACCCCAGTTTTACTATATAAAAGTGGGGTTCAAGGGGGTCAAAATTATATAGGCGTGTTTTCGTGATGACCTATTGTATGCGGCATCTGATCAGCGCCTGCACAATTTCCTTACAGAATTTTCCGTCCAAAATAGAATAAAAACGAAACAAAATAGTCCTACAATCCCTTTAACAAATGGACTTGTCCAACATATAGGAATGGAAGAGTCCACTAGTATACACAATAGGTTAATAGTATTTGGTTTAATTAAAAAAAGAATTACAAAATTTAATTTCATGTAATGTTGGTTGGTACCTGATGCTCTATCTCTCGTTAGGCCCATCGGAGTCTAACTGTTTTTTGTTGCTGTTTTTTTTTTTTTTTTTTGCTCCAGCATTTCAGTGGTTTCTTGCTGTCGAGTCCTCTCTGTGGTTTGGTTTTGGTGTTCTCGGAGATGTTGTGTTCTCGGAGATGTTGCACTGATGAGATAGGAGGCCTTCATGCGGACTGAACAAATTATGTGACCAAATCGGGACGGAAGTAAGGGCGAGGATTGCGGCCGCATAAAATCGATTTAAGCTCCCCCACCCCCACCCCAAGTGGAATTCGTTTCACTGACCGTTCCAAGGCGGTTCTTCTGCCGTGGTTTATTTTTGTTATGTTTTGTCTTTGAGTGTGTATATCGCTAATTTTATTTTGTTTTGGATAGCCAATTGGCCATTTTGTGTGAAAGTAACTGCCCATTTGGCTTTCCACTATTGATGTTTCCATTAGGGTCTAGTTGTTTCATGTTTGTGTTTCTTTCTCTGATACGAGCTGTGTGTTAATTGTATCGACTCCTGATCATTGCCTTCACTTCTGTTTTTTATAGAGTCGGACTACTCATTCTTGCACACCAGACAAGGAAATCCATGATTTTACCCTGGGATAGAAATTTATGTTCTGACCCCGGTGTTCCGACCCAGGCAACAAACATAAATGCGCTTCAATTCTAGTCAACTGCCGGAACTACTTCCGCACTACTTTTATTTTGTAAACAATATACATGTGCGAGTTGTCAAAACTAACCGGAGGTGTTGTGCAAGAAAAAGAATCCAATATGGGGTTCTGTTGTAGATGGGCGTTTCCAACCCTCGGGATGACCGTGCTAAGCGGAACCGAGGCGTAGCGTTTCCAACCCTCGGGATGACGTGCTAAGCAGCCTCGGTTCCGCTCAGCACGGTCATCCCTCGGGTTGGAAACGCTCATCTACAACAGAACCCCAAATCAGATTCTTATATTCCCCTCGTCTAATAGGTGAAAGAGGTGTTGAAGAGTCTCTATAAATGTTTTAGCTCACCTGTGCCGAAGGCTCCTGGGGAGCTTATAGGATGGTAGTCCCTCCGTCGTCCGTCCGTCCACACATTTGTCCAATTATATCTTTGCAGCCTGCAGGCTGATCTCAATCATTTCTTATCTGTAGCATGCCTCTGGGTGGGCATTGATGACATTAGCTTTTTATCGAAATCGGATGAAAACTTTGGTTGCTATGACAACCACAAGGTCCCATATGCTTACAATGGGAAATGCTTGTCATCACTGTAGCACCTTCAGTTTTGATCGGATCTTTCTGTGTAACTTATATATAAATAGACTGGGGATGAAAGCTCGGATGAGTTCGAAAACTGACAAAGTCGGCCGATTTATAACAGGGTTACGTCCCCTTGATTGCCAAAAATGCCTATTTTGTCATCACCGTAGCCCCTTCAGTTTTGATCAGATCTTTCTGAAACTTAAATATAAGATGACCCAAGGCCAGGTAGCCCTGCTGATGTCATCAACCAGGAGATGATCGACCGTGTTGAGAGACTTGTGCTTAACAATCGCCGAATCAAAGTTGCCGAACTTGCTTCAGAATGTGGTATTTCTAATGGAAGTGCTTACACTATTACATTGTATCCATGAACATTTAGGCATGTCAAAAGTATTTGCCAGGTGGGTACCCAGAAACCCGAACATGCAAGATCGTCAGCACAGGGTGGAGTCAAGTCAAGAACTTCCGGAAGTGTGCAATGCCAATCCAGAAGACTTTCACACTCGTCTTGTAACAGAAGATAAAACTTGGCTTCACCACTAGGACACAGACACAAAAAAGAGTCTATGCAATGGAAGCGCCCTTTGTTCACCCCAACCTATGAAATTTCGTACCCAACCATCAGCCGGCAAGGAAATGTACACGGTGTTTTGGGACTCAAAAGGGTTTATATTGATAGCTTACAAGCCTGCTGGTACTTTAATTACAGGAGAATACTATGCCAATGTTTTAGACAATTAAGGGTTGCTATAAAAGAAACCCGAAGGGCAAATCCAGCTGCTAGTGTCCTTCTTTTGCATGATAATGCCCCTTTGCACACATTACGATAACACACCCGTGCGACGTAGTGCATTTTTCACATCTCCATAATAGCTACTTTTCTCATGAAAACCCTTGACATTTTTCTTATAAATGCTCATAACATAGGTTGTGTGTGCTCGTTAGAACCGCCTCATTGAGGCGGTTCTAACGAGTACCCACAACCTATGTCTTGGAGCAGAAATAAGAAAAATAATGAATACCCCCGTAAACCCCAGTTTTCTCTATATAAAATGGGGTTTAAGGGGGTCTTCATTTCACGGACTTGTTCAAGTGATGCACAAGCGGTTATTCATGATTTCAAGCTCGAGCAATTTTAAAAATCACCCGCCATACAGTCCAGACCTGGCCGCAAGTAATTATTATCTGTTTCGAAAATTGAAGTCCCACTTTGCTTGGAACGATATTTCGGGACGATGATGAGCTCAATGCTGATACAGAGGCTTGGTTTGAAGACCAAATAGACGACTTTTATTTCAAAGGCATAGACTGCTTCAAAGAAAAGTTGACCAAATGCATTGAAGTAAAGGGGGATTATATTGTAAAAAATAATGTTAAAACCATCTTCTAATCTGTGAGTTAAATCCCGAGTTCTACGAACTTATTGAAATACCCTCGTATCAAGACAAAACCAGAAGTATGTTTTATGTTTTACAAATGTAGAACCATTACAGTAAGATGCGAGCCCGATTGGTTAACAAGAGGTCGCGGGTTCGATTGTCAACGGTTCCTCAATGCGCTGACAGTATTCGTTGGAGGAGATTGATCATCATCACGAAAGCATGCTTCTATAATTCTGACTCCCTTGAACGCCCCTTTTATATAGTAAAACTCAATTAAATAGCCAGAAATTACAAATGGCTATATTCCATTAAATTTGCTGAAAATTTAATCAGATGATCTCCTTCCCACATCACGAAAACACGCCTATACAAATACATTGTAAATTTTACTGCCGAAAAATAAAAATTTTCAGATGAAAATTTCGATATTTTTAGCTCACCAGAGCCGAAGGCTCCGGGGACGCTTATAGGATAGGCAGTTGTCCGTCGTCGTCTGCGTCTGCGTCTGCGTCGTCTGCGTCAACACTTTCAAACGACATCTCCTCTGAAGTCACTGGGTCGATTGGGTCCAAATTTTATCTGTAGCATTCTTGGGCTGGGGGATTGAAAGTTTGTGTTTTTTTTTATGAAAATCGGCTAATTAGTTTGGTTGCTATGGCAACTTAGAGTTTCCATAGACTTATAATGGGGAAAATTGAAAAAATGGCATTTACTGCCAAGCCTCCGCAGATATTTTGACAAAACTTTCATAGAAATGTTCCTTAGGCAATCTTCTATCTGCCATACGATTTTAGGCCTACTGCTCATTTTTATTGGTTGCCATGGAAACCAAAATGCAAAAAAAAAAAAAAAAAAAAAAATAGAAAAAAATACTTAAAAAATCATCTCCTCAGAAACCATATGCTCTACGCGGCAGAGACTTTATGAAAATATTCACCATATTTGCTTTTACAGGTTTTGTGGTTTTATGAAATTTGGCCTTTTAGTTTTGTTGCTATGGCAACTTAGAGTTTCCATTGACTTATAATGGGGAAAACTGAAAAATGGCATTTACTGCCAAGTCCTTGTAGATATTTTGACAAAACTTACATAGAAATGTTCCTTGAGTAAACTTCTCTTAGCCCTATGCTTTTTTGCCAACCTGGGGGTCTCCTAGGTTGTGCCGGGGCGATGCCCCGCCCCTTCCACTTCATAAAATGCCTTATATCACAGAAACCTTACAGATCCCCACCCCTAAACCATATATATTCTTGTTCCTTATGATAAGATGCATTAAGTGACATCAACCTGTAGGTCCCCTGGGATATGCCGATGACATGCCCCGACCCCTCCACTTCATAAAAGGCCATTTATCTCAGAAACCATTCAGATCCCCACCCCTAAACCATATATATTCTTGTTCCTTACGATAAGACACATTAAGTGACACAAACCTGTGGGTCCCCCGGGATGTGCCGGGGACATGCCCCACCCTCTCCACTTCATTAAATGCCATTTCGATTTGGAACTCCCTTGACATTAACCTTCGAGGAGCACCTAGTCTTAATTCTTTTAAATACCAAGTTAAGAATTTTTACTTTTCTAATACTTACGTTCCTACCTATTACATGGAAGGTGATAGGTACAATTCAGTATTACATGCCAGAATAAGAAATAACTGTAGTAACCTAAAAAAAGATCTGTATATAAATCACCTGGCTCTAAGTCCGAACTGCAATTGCTCGGAAGTAAACGAGGATGCTGAGCATTTCTTCTTTGCTTGTTCCAACTTTACAAGAGAAAGAATTATATTCTTTCAATCGACACGGACATTTCATCCTCTCAATTTAAAAAAGGTACTTTTTGGGGATGATGCATTATCACCTCAAGAAAATGGAATACTATTTCAAGCAGTGCAGACGTATATCAAAAGCACTGATAGATTTAACCAAAATGCTTAATTTAATTGAATTTATATTGAAACACTATTATATGCCTCAACGGCTGGGTTTCTTGACGACGAACAATTAGTGACTTATTCATTTATTTTAGTTGCTGATTTATTTATCTGATATATATATGTATGTGTATGTGTGTATGTGTATATATATGTGTATATGTGTGTATGTGTGTATATGTATGTATACATATATATATGTATATATGTATATATATATATATATATATATATATATATATATATATATATTATGATTTAAGCAGTAAGCCTGTATGTGCCTTTTTGTTATAAAATAGCCATGTTCATATGTTGTAAATGTATTAGTGTCAACCATATACGGGGAGGGTCGTAACTAATGTTGTGAGAACTTGTGGCCCGACCCATTTGTTTAATTGCAATAAAATACGATTAAACTAAACTAATTAAATGCCATTTATCTCAGAAACCATTGAGATCCCCACCCATAAACCATATATATTCTCATTCCTTATGATAAGTTGCATTCAGTGACACCAACTTGGGGGTCCCCCGGGATGTGCCGAGAGCATGCCCAATCCCCTCCACTTCATAAAAGGCCAAATATTCCATAAACCTTACAGATCCCCACCCCTAAACCATATATATTCTTGTTCCTTATGATAAGACTGATTCAGTGACACCAACCTAGGGGTCACCCAGGGCACATCCGGGCCATGCTCCACCCCTTGACTTCACAAAAGACCATATATCTGAGAAACTGTTCAGAGCCCCAACCCTAAACCATATATATTCTTGTTCCTTGTGATAAGACGCAATCAGTGACACCCGCATGGGGGTCCCCCCGGGGTGCCACGGGCCATGTCCCACCCCTTTACTTCATTAAAATCCATATATTTCAGAAACTGTTGAGATCCCCACCCCTTAACCATATATATTCTTGTTCCTTATGATAAGACTCTACTTCATAATAGGCCATATAACTCAGAAACCATTCAATTCCCCATCCTATAATCACATATATTCTTGTTCATTGTTAATAGACACATTCAGCCATCCCCGTCTTGGGGGGTCCGCAGGGGCCATTTCCGATCCTGCCACTCATAAAAGGGCCTCATATCTCAGAAACCATTCAGATCCCCACCGTTTAACCATATATACTCTTGGTCCTTATGATAAGACATATTCAGTGACAACAATCTTGGGCTTTTCTGGGATCTGCCATGCCCGAATCCCTCCATTGCTTAAAAGGCCTTGCATCTCAGGAACCATACATATCCCCACTGCTAAACCATATATGTCTCTGTTTCTTTTGATAAGATGCATTCATTGACACCAACCAGGGCTCCATTGGGTCCAGGCCCCACCCTCTTTACTTTATAAAACACCTAATATTTCAGATACAGTCCACATGGGTGCTCATTTGGGTATGGGGTTTGTTTGGGAGACTTTATAATTGGTATATTAAAATCATATCATGTTATAGTACGTGTCTGCCATTGGGCAGTGTCCACCTGAGCTCTAGTTTATGAAATTTAGCTCTTTGGTTTGTTTGCTATGCCAAGTTAAGAGTTTCCATTGACTTATAATGGGGAAAATTGAAAAATGACATTAATGTCTTTCAAGATATTTTGCCACACTTTCATAGAAATGTTCCTTTAATAATGTTCATTTTGGCCTATTTGTTGCCACAGATGGGAAATTGTCAATTGTCATCTATTGTCAGGCAACAACACATTCAAGCGACATCAGAATCTGACGCCACTAGCCTGATTGGATCCAAATTTTATCTGTAGCATCCTTGGGCACATGGCTTCCATGGTTAATTAAAATACATTGCTGCCAGTGGGCAGTGGCCCCCTGAGCTCTGGTGAGCATTGTGGCCCATGGGCCTCTTGTTCTTATTTCTGCTCAAAACATAGATTGTGGATACTCGTTAGAACCGCCTCAGTGAGGCGGTTCTAACGAGCACCTACAATCTATGCTTTTGAGCAGAAATAAGAAAAATAATGTTAACCCCTACAAACCCCAGTTTTACTATATAAAAGTGGGGTTCAAGGGGGTCAAAATTATATAGGTATGTTTATGTAATGAGTCCCATCACGTGAACATGTCCGTGAAATGAACACCCCCTTACACCCCACTTTGTATAGAGAAAACTGGGGTTTACGGGGGTAAACATTATTTTTCTTATTTTTACTCAAAGACAGAGGTTGTGGGTACTCGTTAGAACCGCCTCAATGAGGCGGTTCTAACGAGCACCCATAACCTATGTTAGTAGTATAAATAACGAAAATATCTTGGATTTTCATCAGAAAAAAGTAGCCATTTTGGAGATGTGAAAACATGCACTTTGTCGCACGGGTGTGTTTTCGTAATGCCCAGTCTGTATACCAAATGCCAAGGCTGTAGCTTTTTGGGTCGATCGTTTTATCATCGACCCCAAGTTATAAATGACGGAATTTTGATTAATGCTGCTGTCCACGAGACCAACGTGACTATCTCTGGTTTGGGGAAACAAAGGTTATGGTTATCAATAAAAATAATCGCACTATTTTTATCCGTCACGCTTACGGTTATTAATAGCGAATAGTCACGCTATTTCTATCGATATTATATGAAGGTCACCGTGTTGCGTGTACCCAGATCAGTTCAGCCGGCTGCTGCAGACTTGTCTCTTAATTAAAAACAGATAACGGTATGTCTATTTATGTTTGAAAGACCGCATTCCTACATAGAATGTACAATTTATCCCTATGTTGATACATGTATCTCAGATACTTATGCAAAGTGTTGATCCGGATGTGATGGCTCTGAGCCCTCTTATTGGGATATATATATATTGCTTACAATCGAGCTAGACGGCCTATTAAATAGAATGAACGTGCCCAACTTCTGTGATGGAAAAGAGCACTCCAGAAACTCAATTGAGAGGGTTTGAGGTACATAAATCAAAGCACTGACAACACTAGCCGCTTGTCTCTGAGTGCTGGCTTGAAAATTGGTCATGAACGAGGACCTGAACTGTTTCGGTACACCCTTAAGTTCTCGATTTAATGCAAACAGAGGAGACCCTAATCTGACGCCAGATTCTGCGGCGACTGATATGTGTCTACTGTGTTAGCCAAGCCCAACACATGATTTCATTCTACATGTAAGCAACACTTTGACCTCATATTGGAACAAATAACACGGTAACTTTTGGGTTGATTGTTTGTCAGCTGACCCAAAGTAACTAAGCAGAAAAGCTCTTCAGTGCAAAGTCCACGCGACTATCACTGACTTGTAGGAATATTTTTCTTTAGACGATAGATTCAGTGACTGAAGTCAGACTGTTGCGTAAGAGGGCTAACTTGGAATCATAGGTTGGGCTTGGCAAACAGTGTAGACACACAACGGACGCCACAGGACGCGGTGTCTGATCAAGATCTACACTAGTTGCTTAAACGTCGGAATTCTAGTGTTAAATGAAACAGGTTAAATCACAGTGCAGGACTATTTCTCCGACCTACACGCAGAGACAATCGACCCACCTGTACTCTCAGTGCTTTGATTCAGATATCTTGCTAACGAGATTGATATTTTATTTAATTAGAAGGGAAATAACTCGAAAAGGGGATCCAGATAAGAAAAAAAAAACATAGGTCAACTATTTTTTTCATGCGGAATCCACATATGAAATTTCAAAACACCAGCATTATGGTTACAGAGTTATGCGATGCACAAGGAAGTAACAAAATTAAATGACCAGAAAGTGCAAAGGGCCAGAAATCCAACAAACTTTCATTAAAATGATTGACAATTTATTCAGATGATCTCCTCCTCAGTCCCAATCACTATATTAAAAATCAAGGCTCTAGCTTAAATACTTCTTCAGATATCTAGCAAATATGATTTCTTTGTTATTTAATTAAAAGGGTAATAACTTGAAAAGGGGAGATAATTCGGGTAAGAAAACAAATATGTGTCAATTGTTTGTTTCATGACAAATCCGTATAATTATGAAATTTCAAAACACTAGCATACATGGTTATAAAGTTACGTTATGCACAAAAAAGCAACACAATTAAATGACCTGAAATTGGAGAGGGCCAAATCTCCAACAAAATTTCATTAAATTTAATCAGGTGATCTCCTTCTCAGTCACAATCAGTCGACCAAATATCAGGGCTCTAGCTTAAACATTTTGTAAGTTATCATGCTAGCGAGATTTAATTAAAAGGGAAATAACTCGAAAAAGGGAAAGAAACAAAGTAAAATGGCCTGAAATAGCAAAGGGACATAACTCTAACAAAATCTCATTAAATTGGATGAAAAATTTAACCACGTGATTTCCTTTACAGGTCCAATTAGAATACCAAATATAAAAGCTCTAGCTTATATATTTCTGAAAAAATATTCGAAAAATCAAAATATTAAATTTCGACACACTAGCATAAATGGTTACAAAGAAGGCAACAAAATAAAATGGCCAGAAATTGTAAAGTACCATAACTCCTATAAAATTTCATTAAATTGATTAAGAATTTAATCAGGTGATCTGCTCCTCAGTCCTAACCAGTGTACTAACTATCAAAGCTCCAGCTAAAAGATATCTTGCTAACGAGATTTCTATGTTATTTTATTTAAAGGAAAATAACTCGAAAAGGGGAGATAATTCGGGTAAGAAAAATGCGGATCAGCTTTGTTTTCATTAGGAATCCGTATACATGTATACAATTTCAAAGCACTAACATACCTGGTTCTAAAGTTATGCTATGCACATACGAACCAACGGACGAACAAGCCAGAAGCAATATGACCCCAAATTGTTTCAAAGTTTTGGGCATAAAAAGTGAGTTCGTGTTGACTGTAGCTTAAGCTTTTTGAGAGATGAGGAGGAAATTGGAGGAAGCCTGGACAGGCTTAGGCCTAAGCGGTATTCGGTCGGTTTTTTGCTCAGTGCGGAAGCACCTTGCATTATTATCTAATTTTCAGTGGTTGTGACGGGGTTTCCATATGTTAACTAGAAGTCATGACGATGGTCAGCAAGCACCTTCTAGTTTCAGTTACAATGTCACTATGTTCCCATGCTATATTGGCAAAAGAATTCCTCTGAAGGCTATGTCGCGCCTGTTGGGGGCGCAAGGTCAGTGAACCATGAAGAGAAGGCCAAGTGTACTTTCATTCTAGATACAAGTTTGTTCCAAATATATTTAACCAAGCTCTTACAGTTCTTAACCCTTGTGCTGCTGAGCCCGGATATGTCTGATCTTTCAAACAATGCAGATACAGATCAGATGGCTTCTGAATCTGGTCAGGTTTTCATTGTTTGTCATTCAGTTTATGAATTTGTTGCAATGATTTGCATCAAGAAATCTGATTGGTCGATAATCAGTGGTGGGTTTGGCATGATTAAATATTAAGCAGGACAAGCGTTAAGAAATTGACTTTAAAATTAAAGGGAAGAGCGATGGTTGTCACAATAGTTCACAAAGTTTGTGAAATTCAGGTCAAGTATGGATTTATAGTCCAGACATAGGTTTTGCTCGTCCGAACCGCCTCATTGAGGCAAGTTATGTTTACATAAAGTGTGGTTTACAGCTAGGGGTTTAATATCAAGGACTTGTTAGCAAGCTGCGGTGATTAAAGTAAGCTGTTATAAATTGCCACGAAAGTGGATATAGTTCACGTTTATGAAGCGCCCATAACCTGGTACAAACTTGAAATGCGATCCAAGTGATCTTGTTACACTTGACCCGATTCATGTTGACCAGATAGTACCTGCATTTTCTTCTCAGATATTTATAGCGGCTCGAGTGCATGGGTACTTTTATGGAAGTTCTTCGAGGATGTCTACTGAAAATAGAGCTGGGTATTACCTTAAAGGATTATTCTTATAAGGCATTTTTTCTTGCTATATTGAACGATGTTTCAGATGAAAAAAAAAGGAGACAGCGAGAAAAAGTATATTAGCCTTTTTATGAGAACTGAAAACCTACGTCACGATCCCTGTTTTATACATTCTAGTGGGGTGTATTGCTGGCACTCCCCATCCTGGACACCAATCATATGAACAAGTCCTTGAAATGAACAACCCCCTAAACAAGTTCTAGAAAGGGTTATCCTTTGGAAGCAATAAATACACCACAGAACTGGAACATATGAAGCGTACATGTTTTCTGTGCCAGACTAGCTAGTTTCGGCCAATTAGGCTCATTTGTGACTGTTTTCTTGGCCAAACTAGCTAGTTTCGGCCAATCAGGCCTCATCAGTGACCACACTTATTAAACCCCACTTTATAAAGAGAAAAATGGGGTCTACGGAGTAATACATCATTCTTTCTTATTTCTGCACCAAATCTTGTAGGTACTCGTTAAAACCGCCTCAATTAGGCGTTTCTAACGAGCATGCACAACCTTTGTTTTCAGTATTATTAAGAAAAATAACAAGAAGTAGACATTTTGAAGATGTGAAAAATGCACTATGTCGCATGTGTGTGTCACATGTACCGTTATGGCTACGCTCAGAACGTTTTGCTCTTGCACCACACTGGAGACACCCCACACAGTGTCGGGTAAAAGTCCAATACAGTGTTGACGGGGACGTTAAACCTTAAATCAAACAAATAAACAAAACTTGCTAGAAGACTAGATGAACGAGACGAATGCAAAGCCCGTCCTCTTGTTGGTGCATTTAGAAACCAGTGTTGTGTGATTGTTGCAATACTTAATTGTCTTCATTAGCATGTCATTACGCTAACACACCTGTGCGACATAGTGCAATTTTCATGACTCCAAAATCAGGCATAAGAAAGCTGTTTTATTTAAAGACAGTCTATAAATTTAAAGACTGTCTGTAAATGTAAAGAGTTTTTAGTCTGTAAATTTAAAGAGTGACACATATACAATCATGAAAATGGTGTAAAACGGAAGAATCGCACTTTCCTATTTAAAGTAATATGGTCGTTATTTGTGGAATATTTAATTATGAGGAACTGCAGATTATGTAATCGGTGTCTTTATTTAATTAATCTCCTTCAACCATAATTGAACCGGCCCCGATAGCTCAGTTGGTAGAGTGTCCGCTCCGGGGAACGGGAGGTCACAGGTTCGATCCCGGGCCGCGACATACCGAAGTCGTTAAAATGGTACTAGCTGCTCCTCGCTTGGCACTCAGATTCACGGGGTAGAGCTAGGACTGGTCGACCCAGTGTCAGGATAATGTGACTGGGTGTGGTATCATGTAATGTGTCTGGGACATGATACTTCAGTGAGGCAGCACTATAAACGTGAGCATTGAGTTCCCTGTCGCAACCAGCCACCGTCGGAATATGACTGAAAAATTATTGAAAGCGACGTTAAACCCGAATACACACACACACACACACACACACACACACACACACACACACACACACACTCACACAACCATAATTGAAAAGTTCTCAGAAAAACAGGTTTTAAAGAGATGCATTTGTACAATGACCTAAGGAATGGAGGTGTATAATGCTTTTATCATTTTGTCAACATAATGACCACTCGCATCGATAGACAGTTTTTCTGACAAAACTAAAATTGATGTAAGTTTCAAACAGTAAAATGTCCGAAAACGGAACGACGTCGTTACGAAAATCATCTTATGTTCGACCTTTGACAGACATTTCCTCTATTTCTGTCGTGTTTCACCGCATTTGTGGTCTAAGGGAAGGAACTGTGTTATTTTATTTCTTAATTATTTTCCATCATTAAAACGATATGTTCAGACAATAAAATACACGCAGTCTTCAGCAATGCTTTATTTTTTTAGGAAGAATCTATTTGCAGTCAACAAATAGCCAAAAAACGTTAAAATGGCTATTTGCAGTCAACTGCAAATAGCCAGAAAACGTTAAAATAGCTATTTGCAGTCATTTTATATTCCTGCCATATACACGCGCGCCCATCGAAACTCAGATCAGTCTGCGCATCCGCGCTGTCGATTCATAGTCTTCGTTGTGTGCTTTTCGCATCAGGTTAACAAGTCCATGAAATTATGGCTCCTCTAAACCCCACTTTATATAGAGAAAAGCGGGGTTTAAGGGGTAATTATTACCATTCCTTATTTTGGTGCAAACACATAGATTGTGGGTACACGTTAGAACCGCCTCATTGAGTCTGTTCTAACGAGTACATTCAACCTATGTTTAGACTAGAAATAAGGAAAATATACATCATCTTCATTCAAATAGAGGGCCATCATTGATGGCCCTGGATCGCTCAGGTGATCCTTATGGCAGGTAATATAAGGTGGAGTGGACGGTTTGAACAATTTTTGGCTGACAGTGGCCCAAGGAACATCTCTGTGAAATTATTTCAAAATCAATCTAGCTATTTAGGAACGTAAGTCATTTTAAGGGTTATATTTTTTTCTGGATTGGCAAATTTGTCAGAGTGGCACTCATGGAACATTCCTTCAAAAGTTCTTTTTTTTTTAGGAAGAAGTCAGCGCTGACATGTATGTCACTGTCTGGGCACCTGTCAGGACACTAGGAAATGAACGGGCTCATTCTAACTAACTAACAATAACTCATGGTGACAAGGTTGGGGTGTGGTGGGGGGGGGGGGTATCCATCCATTTGACAAGAAAGAGCTGACTTGTATGTCACTATCTGGGCACCTTGTGGACATTGAGGGTCAGGTCCAAGTGCATCAGACGGAGATGAACAGGCTCAGTCTAACTAACAATGCCTCATGGTGAAGGTGAAATGGGGTTGGGGTGGATCCCTTTGACGATACAGAGCTGGCCTGTATGTCACTATCTGGGCACCTTGTGGACATTGAGGGTCAAGTCCTTGTCCAACAGACGGAGATGAACAGGCTCAGTCTAACTAACAGTGCCTCATGGTGAAGGTGAATTGGGGTAAGTGTTGATCCCTTTGACGATACAGAGCTGACTTTGTACGTCACTATCTGGGTATCTTGTGGACACATTGAGGGTCAGGCCCTAGTAACAGGCTCAGTCAACAAACAATGACTCTTGGTGTGTGTGTGTGTGGGGGGGGGGGGGATCACTTTGACAATACAGAGCTGACTTGTATGTCACTATCAGGGCACCTTGTAGACATTGAGGGTCAGGTCCTAGTGCACCAGACGGAGATAAACGGGCTCAGTCTAACTAACAATGACGCATGGTGATTGTGTGTGTGTGTGTGTGGGGGGGGGGTGGAACCCTTCGACGATAAAGAGCTGGCCTGTATGTCACTATCTGGGCACCTTGTGTGTAGGCGGGGGGGGGGGGGGGGGGGGGGCGATCCGTTTAACAATACAGAGCTGACTTGTATGCCACTGTCTGGGCACCTTGTGGCATTGAGGGTCACGTCCTACTGCACCAGACAGAGATGAACGGGCTCAGTCTTACTAACAATGACGCATGGTGTGCGTGTATGGGGGGTGGGGGTGGGTAGAACCCTTCGACGATAAAGAGCTGGCCTGTATGTCACTATCTGGGCACCTTGTGGACATTGAGGGTCAAGTCCTCGTGCACCAGACGGAGATGAACAGACTCAGTCTAACTCACAATGTTGACAAGGGATGGCCCTTTGTAAAAGGTACCACTCTATTCATAAAATACCCCTCCTGACCAAAGTATTACAATTCTGAGCAAGTTTGATGACAAGTTTGGCAACACTGTATCATTTCGCTAGCGTACAAGCCCCTACAGTAGCAGAATATATTTTCTTTCAGTGTAATTTGTTTCTTTTTCTTCCAGTTTGTATTGATACATTATTTTTCTTACTTCTAGTCAAAACATATATTTTGGGTCCTTATTAGAGCCGCCCCGCCGAGGCGGTTCTAACGAGTTCCTACAATCTTATGTTTGAAAGATATCAAAATTTAGTATCTGAAAACTTCCACTTTTTGGTAATAAAAGTTCACTATATGTGTGATATAAACGTGCATGTCAAAATTCAAATTCTGAAAATATGAGCCAGTCCATGCTGTAATGATAAATCTTTTCTTTCAGTGGTTTCTTTAGTATGGGTCACATAGGAAAGTAGGAAACTCTTTATGCATAATCAGTACATGGTATTTGAGCTGATCTTCGCAAAGACAGTTTTTCTCATGGTATGGTTTACAATTGTGTTTGTATAAAGGCGTGTGAAGACCCCCGGGGGCTGTAATGTTGACCGCATATCTATTGTAATCCTATTGAAAGATATTATAATCCTATTGATGACATTTATTATTTCAACCCTTGAGGTGCTAAGAAAAACTGCATCTGAAAATGTCGTTTGCGTATCTCATCTATTTTTGCAGTCTAAAAGAATATTTAGGCATACAAGCAAACAGTGTGGACCCCGATCAGATTGTTCCCAGCAGTTTGATCTGGATCCACACTGTTTAGAACAATGACGTTTTAATGTAATCAGCACACAGCAACTCAGATGACAATTGTTGTGATTGGCATCTTAAGGGGTTAAAACAGTCGAGAAAAATATAATGACACAACGAGTGAATATTGCCCTTACAAATTAAAACAAAGGTTTTCAGTGAAAATTGATATCACTCAGTATATGCAGCCCATACATTATTTTTTTTAAAAATGGTTTTCTGCATCCTATTCACAAATTCATAACAAACACTGCAGATCCTGATCAGATGACTTCCTGATCTGTATCGACATTGTTTGCAAAGGAAGCGTTTGTCTTAAAAAGCATTATAAGTGTTGAATACCACAACAATTACAATTATTTTAGCCACGCCCATTGCAGAATATCAAAGAATGGCATTACTCCATTTACTGTATTTATTCAGTTCACTTCTTCATGACAAACACTGTAGATCCTGATCAGATGGCTTCCTAATCTGAACATATATTGTTTGCAAAGGTAGGGTTGACTTGTCCAGAATGATAATGGTTAAATACCACACCACGCCAGTTCATTTTATAGTGAGGCCACTACGTTGCATCGACGTTACTTAGACGTTACCGGCACATTGAGTGCCTGGTGTACACCATGCAGCGCATACATTTCTCCAAGTCCCGAAGGGCGGGGGCGGATCATTTGTTTGTTTGAATTGAGGTTTAACGTCCCCGTCAACACCATTTAGGTCATTTTGGAGGCGTTGTTTCCAATTTTGTGGGACTTTTACCTGGCGACATTGAGATGAAATGACAACTCAAGTCCTGCCGACCAAAGAAACCAAAAGGCTTATATGCATTGGAGTGGCTTATATGCATCATTCAGTGAGTAATTTTGTGTCCCGTCCCTAAGAAAGGGAGGAAAGAGATAGAAGAGATAGCAAAGATGAAAATGAGAGACGGAGGAGTAAGAGGAAAGCGAATGAAAATGTAAAAACAGAAGATATAACATCATCAGAAGAAATAACATCATCCCCTCTCTACCATTATCTTAACCAACTGTAAGCCAATATCAGATGGACGCCCAAGTGACGCAAGACACACGTCACCTTTGCCCCCCCCCCCCCCCCCACACACACACACACACACTACCCACCAACCTCTCATGGGCTTTACAAATTAGATATTTCATTTAAATAAGCAGAGAACATTGCTAAACAGTGAAACAAAAAATGTGATTTAAAACTATAGGTGTCATATGTTCACGAAAAATATAGACTCTATATAGCCATTTTATAGTCCCAAGCCATCGCGGCTTGGAGAAATAGATTGGCTGCATGATGATTCCATCCAGAGCAGAAACTGCCTACACATGAGTACCGGTAAACCGTTTAGAAGAACTAGCCTGCTAAGGCCAAGTGGTGCGAGTCGGTGCGCCCTAGGCCCTATAGGTGTCATAGGCTTGAGATGTCTTTACGTCTCAATCTGTTGAAAAAAGTCGCACAAAAATGGAAGTAACGTCTCTAAAATGTCCTAAATATTGTTGCAGAGCACGTAAAACATCAAATCAAACAAACACAGCCATAACGGTGAGAGCCTTAATGATTAAGAGTCAGAGCTCAAATTAACTTCCAGGCCGCAGAGGCCCGTTCCATTTTAAAATATTTTGAATATCTCCAGGTGGCCTTTCTAACGCTAATAGAATGGCTGCAAATAGCCATTTTAACGTTTTCTGGCTATTTGCAGTTGACTGCAAATAGCCATTTTAACGTTTTTTGGCTATTTGCAGTTGACTGCAAATAGCCACTCCGTATTTTTTAATGAGATGTATAATGAGGCTGCGTATGAGAATGCGATTTTTACATGTTTCATCATTTTCATGAATTTCCCTGTGCATTGTTATTCGTGTATTTAAACAATCAGACTGAAAAGTCTTTAAATTTACAGACAATCTTTAATTTTAAAGACTGTCTTTAAATAAAACAGCTTTCTTAGACCTGAAAATGGCAACTTTTCAGATAAAAATTAATGATATTTTTCTTATTTATACTGCAAACATAGGTAGAGGCGGTACTAACGAGTACCCACAACCTATGTCTTGGAGTAAAAATAAAAAAATAATGTTTACCCCCATAGACCCCCGTTGCCTCTATACAAATTGGGGTGTAAGGGTGTGTTCATTTCTCGGACTTGTTCACGTGATGGTAGTGTCTGGTAATATCCTGTCGTAAAGCTAAGGCGTGTGTGACATTCATTAGTCTGTAAAGTTGCAAAAGCAATGAAAAGACCAGAAAGTGAGAATCACAGAGTGTGAGATGTTAAAGACTGTCGAGGCCATCCCAGTAAAGCCACATAGACCACCCTATTTCAGTTTACACCAAATTACATGTAAGTACTACACTTTAAGAAATGAAAAGACTAGTCACCCGGTCCGGGATATGAATATAAGAATCTGATATGGGGTCTGTTGTAGATAAGCGTTTCCAACCCGAGGGATGGGCGTGCTGAGCGGAACCGAGGCTACGCCGAGGTTCCGCTGAGCACGGTCATTCCGAGTGTTGGAAACGCCCATCTACAATAGAACCCCATATAGGATTCTTTTTCTTGCACAACACCTCCGGTTAGTTTTGACAGCTCGCACATGTATATTGTTTACAAAATATAAGTAGTGCGGAAGTAGTTCCGGCAGTTAAATAGAATTGAAGCGCATTTATGTTAGTTACCTGGGTCGGAACACAAGGGTCAGAACATAAATTTCTATCCCAGGGTAAAATCACGGATTTCCTTGTCTTGTGTGCAAGAATACAATTTCCAGTCGATTCAGACGGATAAACAAACCGCGGGCACACCATCATTAGCAAGCGCGTCACCGTGAAACGAAATGTTCCCGCAGCCCCCGCCCATCGGGGCTTGAAGAAATATATGGGCTGCACGATGCTTTCACGCAGAGCTACATCCGACCCGCACACGAGTACTGGTAAACCGCTTAGAGGATCTAAGCCTGCCCAGGTAAAGCGGTGTGAGTCGGACCGTCCATGCTTATATACCCTATTGGTTTGATTGGGCGACAAGGCTTGACATGCCATTTCATCTCAACGTCGGGTAAAAGTCCCACAAAATTGGAAGCAACGTCTCAAAATGATCTTTACAGTGTTGTCGGGAACAAACAAACAAACAAACGAAATGTTCTTTTGTAAAACCGCTGATTTACCTCCCCAAATGACACTTCTGAATACTATTCTAACACAGCGCGCCTATATAGGCAATGGAAAATAACTGTGTTTTATTCTACAACAAATCACTCCAAGGAAAAGCCTGACGAGTGACGTCATTTAAAACTACCAATTTATGACGTCACTAGTCGATTTCCTTGACGTTAGACGGTGTAACGCCATTTTCTTGCATCGAAAACGTTAGAAAAGGATATAAATGCATGTGTTTCAGTCGATAATTTTTGCGGGATTTCTTCTAAAAATGGCGAAAAGTTGTGAGAATTTGAAGGAAACAACAGCATTATTGCCGAGTTTCAGCGTGTTAGAATCGAAATAGATCAGCCCTAACCAGTGATTTGTTAGGTAATTAATCACAGTTTGTCGGTCAGTTGTAAGTAGACGAATCACGCGCGCTACGCGCTCGTGATTTGTATACTTTACAACTGACCTCCAAACTGTGATTTCTTACTCAACAAATCACAGTTAGAGCTGATCTATTTCTTAATTATCCCCTAATGCATTGCTTATAAAGAAATATGTTATATATCAGGAGTAAATTAAAAAATAAAAATAAAAATCTTCTCATCTTTCATTGTTATCATTTGTTGATAAGTTGAATAACTTTTAGTAATAAATCGCACTTTTAGTGTAAGATACCCTCACGATTTCGTCAATGAAAGCGTAATATAAGACATTTATCACCAAATAAAGATATATAATATAAGCATCGGATGTTCTATTGAGAACACAATATTGAAATGAGAACGAATTTAAATTGTTTTCAATGCGATATGTATTACAATTGACGTCATAGCACGAAAGATAGTTTACACTTCCAAATATACTGTAGCATTAATGAGAGAGAGAGAGAGAGAGAGAGAGAGAGAGAGAGAGAGAGAGAGAGAGAAGAAGAGAGGGAGAGAGAGAGAGAGAGTGCGTGCGTGCGTTTCCCCTATTGCTGAATTAACAATAACATCAACATGTATGCCTCTCGAGACGTAAGATCTAATGCAGTGTAGCTTTTTCGGTTAAGCATCACTGGTGTAACTTTATCCACATTGCTTGGTACTGGTTCCTACCCAGAAAAAGAGGGCCACATGGAAGATAAGTACTAGTACTAAATGTGTTATCCTCTCTATAAATAAGGTCGATTATTATTATTATTATTATTATTATTATTATTATTATTATTATTATTATTATTGTATCTGAATACAAATGTAATGCTGAAACAAGAAATCAAATGCAGTGTAGTATTTCTCGCTGAGCATTACTATCACCCGAAAAGGTTCTATGCGTGCGCGTCACTGTATAATATCATGAAAATGCAAACCATTTTACACACATCTAAAGCAAGGCTGTAAAATACGTGTGTAATACCAACAGATTTGGAAGCAACGTCTACAAAATGACCTATACAGTGTTGAAGGGGACATTAAACCTCAAAATCAAACAAAACAAAAAGTTCCCCCTTTAGTACATGAATGTGTTCTGAAGTCACGCACTAGCATCACGAAAACACGCCTATATAATTTTGACCCCCTTGAACCCCACTTTTATACAGCAATACTGGGGTTAACAGGGGTTAACATTAGTTTTCTTATTTCTGCTCTAAACTATAGATTGTGGGTACTCGTTAGAACCGCCTCGATGAGGCGGTTCTAACTAGTACCCATGATCGATATTTTGAGAAGAAATAAGAAAACTATCAAAACTATTTATCTTAAAATTTTCGGATTTTCGGCTGTGAAGTTTAAAGTATATTTGTTTAGGCGTGTTTTCGTAGTGCGCATCGTGAAAAGAGCCGGTTGCAGAAGAATAATGGAATACCAATAATCGTAACAGTTCTCCCCCTTTAGTACAAGAATTCGTTCTGAAGTCATACAATAGGCAGACTCGAATGCAGAGCCTATGCATCACACTAGGGCTACTATACTAACTCCACCGCAGCCATTGTTTGCCGGCTTGTCTAATTATTCAGTAGCAGTTTAGGTCGTAGTGTCAAAGCGTTAATTCAAAATCATTAATCCATAGACAGATGGCAAATATTGATGTTCAGACCAACAGACATGGACTCCAGAAGAGTGTAAATAGGCGTCCTAGGATTGTAAGCATTACTTGGTAAGCAAGCTACGCCCACCATGCCTATCGACCTAACGAAGAAAAGCAGTAAATGCCGAGAAGGGTATGTCCGAGATTTTGGAAGTTTTCCTTCGGCTATTCAGACTGCGGCCGAAACTAGGGAGTCTGGCTCAGAAAACATATACACTACATATTTTTCAGTTCTGTGGTGTATTCCTTGCTTCCAAAGGATAACCCTTTTATAGAACATATTTATTTGTCGATGAGGGAAAGCATTCTCTTACTAACCATATAGGCCGTTGCTAAAGGTCGTGAAAACGCCAACCACCTTACTCACATCGCTAAAACAACCGATGTACCGTATTTTTTGCAAGCCACGTGAGAATATGAAGATAGAGGTCTTTATGCATGCTAAGAAGGTCGTAATATGCATCAGTCATGCGTCGGTCTCAGTCATGCCGGGAGTTTTAGGCAAGGCTGTTGAAGTGGTTTACGTTTCAATAATCGAAACAGCAGTTATCCTGAAAACCATATGAAAAAGCTGAATGCCAAAGCTCGTCCTCTTGTTTGTGCATTTAGAAGCCATCGTTTAATGATTGTTGCAGTTATGTTTGTTTGATTTGAGGTTTAATGTCCCCGTCAACACCGTAAAGGTCATTTTGGAGCCGTTGCTTCCAATTTTGTGCGATTTTTACCCAACATTGAGATGACATGACATCTTAAGCCCTGCCGCCCAATGAAACCAATAGGGTTTATATGCATGGACGGGCCGACTCGCACCGCTTTGCCTGGGCAGGCTTAGATCCTCTAAGCGGTTAACCAGTACTCGTGTCCGGGTCGGTTTCAGCTCAGCGTGGAAGCATCATGAAGCCCATTCATTTCTTGAAGCCCTGTTTGGCGGGGCGGATGGATATGGGCATGCAACGTCATGAAGCCGTCCGGGACAACCTATTGTTTTCTATTGAATAAAACGAATCTTACGCTCGTGGTCATTCTAACTCACCGAAGGCTGGTTTCATAAATTTCGTATGAAATGACTACTTGCAGAAGATTATCTATTAATCAGTTATCCCCTTTATTAATTACATTGTAACATACTGACCTGATAAAATTTACTATCTCAGGAGAAGTGAGCTTTATCAGGTCAGTGTGATATTGCACGTCTATTAACTGGACTACTGGAAGCATGGCGAATCTGTAAGAGTGTACAGGGGGATTAACTGATAAATAGAATACCAGATTCGTGTCATTTGACATTAAGTTTATCAGACTCTGCTTCGAGAACGCATGTAGAATCGGAGCGATTCTACAATAGTTACTCGAAGCCTGGCCTGATTAACTTGATATCAGAAGACACGAACCTGGTATTCTTCATTTATTCTATAAAAATATAATTAAAGCAAGACCCAAGGAGCGCCACAGTCACATGACGCAGTCCGTTCTCGACACCAAAAGGAAGAAGAACTATTGGAACACACACAGATTAAGAAAAATAACGAGTGTTGATGAAATGGAACAATCAGCCCTCTCTTCCCCACACGGGGTAATCAGACCATAACGTCGCTATTTTCCAGTAATAAGGATCATATGGCACACGTGTATTAACTCACGGTATGGTTACTAATGCGTAACATCAGACATGTTTCATTTTACTTAAAGTAAAACGGTTGACGCTTGTACAAGCTTTACAAACATTTTGTAAGGAATAATGCTTATAGAGGAAAAAAATAACACCAAAAGTAACAACCAGAAACTTATAAACTATATAAACTTGAAAGTTGAACAAAAAGTATAAAAAAGAGACTAAAAGGAAAAAAAACCCAAAAAACAAACAGTAAATGAAATAAAAAACTATCGTTTGGATATCTATTGTAGATTTCTTTATTACATGTTACAGAAGAATAGCATACCGCAAAATATGAAAAATTATCCCTTAACTTCAGTTTTCTATTCATGAAATCTGTTCAAATGACATGATTACAATGCTTTGCAAGGCTAATTTAAAACACCCAAAACGGTTAAAGATATTACCAGACATGGATTTAATTGGCCCGGAGCCTGTTGAACATAGTGTTTAGTCGCCGTCGGTCAAATATTTCGCTAAACTGCTGTATGCTCGATGCGTTTGTCGGTGTTGGTATTAAAACTGATGTTATATTTTATTTTTTTATTTATTATTTCTCAGCCGAGATGTTTAATACTTTCACAACAAACTGTCGCTCCTCTAGGCAGAACATACAACAGCATATATAAAGCAGAATAAATGCCATTTATAAATCTGTTTGCGTTATTTACAACATTTAAAACCACATTGAATAAGTTCTGAATTTAGATCCTATGGAAACAAAAATACACCAAATAAACGAAAATAGCAGACTCGGTTTTATTGAGTCTGTTCATGACCAGTGCTGAAATGTGCAACACCGGCCACGCCCCTTGGCGCCGGCTTAAGCAGAACTCTATTTTTAAGATGATTCAAAATTAACTCAATGGTCCTAAAGGACCAGAAAATAAAATTGGACTATCATGAAGTCAATTTAGTAATTTTAATAACAAAATGGTTTTCCATACAAAAAGCATTTTATCGCCAATTCGCAATCCGCAACGGATGTCTAACAGTGATTTTGAATTACCTATAGTTTAGGCATTTTATATGCAAAAATTAACCGTCCTACTTTCCAGGTAAGAATCGATGGCTTTTTATCGACTTAGGCAAAATGGGGCTACAGCCTAATGGGAATCCACAAGGAGGTCAGTACCGATAAACTGACTGTGATACGCAATGTGATACAGTTCTCCCTTAGTTGGCAAATTTTACCAATCTTACGTACATTACGTAAACACGCCTATACAAATACAGTGCCACCTTTATCGCCGAAAAAACGAAAGTTTTCAGACGAAAAATTGGGATATTTTTCTTACTTTTGCTCAAAATATAGATTGTGGGTACTCGTTAGAACCGCCTCAGGGGGTCAAAATTATATAGGCGTGTTATTGTGATGTAAATTAAAAACTGTCCGGACGGCTGAATGGTTACAAGACAGGTGAAGTCATGTCGTTACATATGCATTTAAATCGGTATCGTTTCTGTTTACCTCTGTGCATGTACTAATAACGTCCGAAGATAAGTTGAAAGTGACATCAGCCGATGTTTTTTTGTTTTTTTTTTGTTATTAAACATTGTCCACTGTTGTCAAAATGTAACGACGCTTCGGTAATGATACTTACTTGATGAGGCCTAATTGGCCGAAACTAGCTAGTCTGGCCCAGGAAACACGTACACTTCATATTTTCCGGTCTGTGATGTATTCCTTGCTTCCAAAGGATAACCCTTTTATAGAACATATTAAACGTCACTACAGCTGGTGTCTGAGAATGTGTGGCGGCCGTAAAAAGTCTCCCTGCCCTACATCATAGTGTAGTTTATTTTTTCTTGTCCTTTGGGATCATTGATTCCATTGTGGAATTTTGAAAATATTTGAGGGTCACTGATGAGGCCTAATTGGCCGAAACTAGCTAGTCTGGCTCAGGAAAGACGTACACTTCATATTTTCCGGTCTGCGGTGTATTCCTTGCTTCCAAAGGATAACCCTTTTATAGAACATATTTAACGTCACTACAGCTGGTGTCTGGGAATGTGTGGCAGCCGTAAAAAGTCTCCCTGCCCTACATCATAGTGTAGTTTATTTTTTCTTGTCCTTTGGGATCATTGATTTCATTGTGGAATTTTGAAAATATTTGAGGGTCACTGATGAGGCCTAATTGGCCGAAACTAGCTAGTCAGGCCCAGGAAATACGTACACTTCATATTTTCCGGTCTGTGGTGAATTCCTTGCTTCCAAAGGATAACCCTATTATAGAACATATTACAACTGTATAGTCTGTCTTGCCAGCCAATGATGAGTATGATAATGACAACGGCGCAACCTGTCAAACCTACCTGTGGTGGTATACTCTTTTACGTCACTTTCTACTTATCTTCCGACAATAGTACGTACATTTATTGTGTCTGATTATTTTGTATTATTAATCGACTATCCTGTATTGATCTGAGGTCATCCGTATTAACACCGGGATAACCGATATTATCTGGAGGTCAAAATTCAATAATCATTTTTTTTAATTGTGTAAATTAATAAAATTGTCGGCCAAAACAGCTGATCGAGGACCTTTAACTTTGCCATTACGAAATTACTTGATTAATAGCATTATATTATTATTTGACTATCCTGTATTGATCGGAGGTCAACCGTATAAACACCAGGTCTACCAATATTAACCGTAGCTAAAGTGAGGTCAGAAAATCAATAATCATTGTTTTTAATTGTGTCAATTGATGCGATTGTAATTAATCAAGTAATATCGTACTGGCCAAGTTACAGGTTCTCCAAAAGCTGCACTGCCCTCGGCATTCGTCTTCGGGCCGATGCAGCAGACCTCGGACCTGTACCTGAGTACCCACAATCTATATTTTAGAGCAGAAAGCAGGTTTACCCCTGCAAACCCTAGTTTTACTATATAAATGTGGGGTTCAATGGGATCAAAACTATATACGGAAGTTTTCATGAGGTACTGTACTATAAAATAATGAGTTGCCCGTCGGCTCAATGGTTACAATACAAGTGAAGTCATGCCGTTACATGTGCATTTAAATCGGTATTGTTTCTGTTTGCAATGCATCCCTGTATCTGTACTAAGTACAGGAAGTTCTTTCTGATTATTTTGTAGTTTTCAGGAGGTAGTATTCTCTTCTGTCCTTATTGTCTTATGTGAATGGAGAATCACAAGTTAGTTTATGAGGTTCTCAATTTCACCGCCAAAATGAGCAAGAAGAAATATAACGACGAATCCTGTTAACAGCCCAAGGTTTTGTAACAGCAATATAACAGCAGGCCTTTCTAACCCTTTCTCTATCGCTTTCGTGGATTGTTCTGCCATTTCTGGCAGCTGAAATAAATAAATGAAAAGGACACGTTACTGCTATTACAACTGAAACTTAGCCCATAAAACAGAAGTGAAGGCAATGGACAGGAATCGAAACAATTACCTCATACTTTCGATCCAAGACACTAAAGAGGGAGAAAGACAAACTTATTTAGTTTATTTGGCATAGTGTAGTATATATTGTCTTGTCCTTTTGGATCATTGATTACCTTGTGGAATTTTGAAAATATTTGAGGGTCACTGATGAGGCCTAATTGGCCGAAACTAGCTAGTCTGGCCCAGGAAACATGTACACTTCATATTTCCGGTTCTGTGGTGTATTCTTTGCTTCCAAAACAAAAAAAAATTCTTTGCTTCCAAAAGATAACCCTTTTATAGAACATATTTAATATAATTAAAAAAACACACACGCACAAGCAGAAAGCCTAAAGGACAGTAACGTTCAAACAAATTGACCAAACTGCTTTCCAAAATAAACAAGGGGAGCAAAATGGACCTGGATCGCTCACCTGATCCTTTTTACAGATAAAATGGTTGGTAATATAAGGTGGAGTGGATAGTTTGAGAAAATTTTGTTGACAATGATACAAGTCACGTTTCTGTAGAATTATTCCCAAATTCGTCTACCTATTCAGGGGTAGAAGGCATTTTAAAGTTGAATTTTTGAGGGGTAGGTGTGGGGATCAGGGGATTGTGGGAGTTGGAGGCTATCATGCTCGGGAGCGAACTGATTTTGAGCACTTTTGTCCGAGGGTTACCAATGGAACATTCCTTCCGAATTGTCTTCTTTCTGAGGATGAAGTCATTCAAAAGTCCCCTTTTAACGATAAAGATGCGACGTTTATGTTACTATCTGGGCACCTTCTGGACATTGAGGGTCAGGACCTAGTGCAAGGAGATGAGCTTGCTCAGTGTAACTTACAATGTCTCGTGGTGACAAAGGAGGGAGGGGGAATTTGGCATATGGTGCTAGACATAATAAGTCGGCGGTTCCCTTTGACAATACAGGGCTGACTTGAGGGAAAGTAACTGTTCTTTTGGCTTTCCGATGTTCGGTGGGTCAGGCTTCAGATTATATGACGGTTAAAGCGTAAAGGCTTAGTGAGAATTGGCTACAACATGGATGTTATACGACAGACTGCATGCATGGTAGTTAACCCAATCACGGTTGGCAACTTTGCTTCCCTCTTTAATTGCATGCCGGTGGGTCAGGCTTCAGATTCTATGACGGTTCCAACGTAAAGGCTTATTGACAATTAGAGAGATCTAATTCTTGGTAATGTTGGTTGGTGCCTGATGCTCTGTCTCTGGTCGGGCCGATCGGAGTCTAACTGTTGGTTTTCTTTTGCTCCAGCATTTCAGTGGTTTCTTGCTGTCGAGTCCTCACCATTGTTTCACCTCTGTGGTTCTTTGATTTTTTGTGTTCACGGAGATGTTGCACTGATGAGTTAGGAGGCCTTCATGCGGACTGAACAAATTATTTGTCTAAATCGCGACGGAAGTAAGGGCGAGGATTGTGGCCAGGTAAAATCGATTTAAGCCCCCAGTGGAAATCTTTCCACTGACCGTTCGAAGGCGGTTCTTCTGTGGCGGTTTATTTATGTTGTTGCTTGTTACTTGCTGTGCTTATCACTTGTGTCTTTTTATTTTGGATGGACATATGGCCATTTTGTGGGAAAGTAACTGTCCTTATGGCCTTCCTTTGTTTAGGTTTCCATTATGGTCTGGTCGCTTAATGTTTGTGTTTCTTTCCCTTTGGTGTCTTTGTTGGGTGGAGTAAGTTAATTGTATCGATTCCTGATCTTTGCTTTACTTCTACTTTAAACTTATGTGTTGGTTGGTGCCGGATGCTCTGTCTCTTGTCGGGCCTATCGGTCTAACTGTTGGTTTTTCGTTGCTCCAGCATTTCAGTGGTTTCTTGCTGTCGGGTCATTGCCATTGTTTCATCTCTGTTGTTATTTGATCTTTGTTTTCTCGCAGATGTTGCACTGATGAGGTAAGAGGCTTACATGCGGACTGAACAAATCTGTCTAAGTGGCGACGGAAGTAAGGGCGACGATTGCGGCCGCGTAAAATCGATTTAAGCCCTCCAGTGAAATTCTTTTCACCGACCGTTCCCAAGGCGATTCTTCTGTTGCGGTTTAGTTTTGTTATTTGACGGTATCACAACCTTACTAACCAAAATGAGTATTACAAATACATTTAAAATATCAATATCACCCCTTAGGTTTACTGCTATTAAAACGCACGTAATTAAATATTGTGATAAAGTCTTTGAAAGATCAGGAAGAAATCTGTTTTGGTCTATAAAAAATTCGAATGAGGTTTTAAATAAATTGAAATCTAGACAGTTTCGTGCTTCTAGTCTGTCTACCTACGATTTTTCCACTCTTTACACTACACTTCCTCATAATCTTATAAAAGAAAAGCTTAATGATTTAATTGAATGGGCTTTTCACAGAGAAGATTCTCTCTATCTTGCATGTAATGTCAGAAATGCATTTTTCACTTCTAAAGAGCATAAGAATTATACACTTTGGTCATGTCAGAAAGTGTGTGATGCCCTCACCTTTCTACTTGACAATATTTATATTAGATTCGGTACTAAGTTATTTAGACAAATTGTGGGTATTCCGATGGGTACTAATTGCGCACCTCTTGTGGCTGATCTGTTCTTGTATTGTTATGAAAGAGACTTCATTTTGTCGCTTTCCATTGATAATCAATCTGAAATTATTGAAGCTTTTAGCTCTACTTCTAGATATTTAGATGATTTATTAAATATTGATAATACCTATTTTGATGGTTTGATCAGTCAGATTTACCCCCTAGAACTTCAGTTAAATAAAGCAAATTCTTCTGATACCGAGGCCCCGTTTTTGGATTTACATCTATCTATTGTAGATGGATTTGTTTCGTGCAAAATTTATGATAAACGCGATGACTTTGATTTTGAGATTGTAAATTTTCCTTTTTTGGATGGTGATGTTTCTCGTGCGCCATCCTATGGCGTTTATATTTCGCAATTAATTCGATTTGCCAGAGTGTGTAGTCATGTAACTGACTTCAACACTCGTAATAAATTATTAACGGCTAAACTCCTTAATCAGGGTTATCGGTACCATAAACTACGCAAAGCCTTTTCAAAATTTTATAGACGCCATTCTGATTTAATTTCAAAATTCAATATTGGACTTAAATCTCTACTGCAACAAGGTCTATCGGAACCCGAATTTTATGGTGACTTAGTATATAAATTCAGAAAAATATATAACCGCAATGACTTCAGCACCCAATTTCGTAAAATCATTCTTCGATATAATAAGATTGGGTACAACATGGATATTATACGACAGACTGCATGCATGGTAGTTAACCCAATCACGGTTGGCGACTTTGCTTCCCTCTTTAATTGCACGCCGGTGGGTCAGGCCTCAGATTCTATGACGGCTCCAACGTAAAGGCTTATTGAAAATTAAAGAGATAATGTTGGTTGGTGCCTGATGCTCTGTCTCTGGTCGGGCTCATCGGAGTCTAACTGTTGGTTTTCTTTTGCTCCAGCATTTCAGTGGTTTCTTGCTGTCGAGTCCTCACCGTTGTCTCACCTCTGTGGTTCTTTGATTTCTGTGTTCACGGAGATGTTGCACTGATGAGTTAGGAGGCCTTCATGCAGACTGAACAAATTATTTGTCTAAATCGCGACGGAAGTAAGGGCGAGGATTGTGGCCACGTAAAATCGATTTAAGCCCCCCAGTGGAAATCTTCCACTGACCGTTCCAAGGCGGCTCTTCTATGGCGATTTATTTATGTTGTTGTTTGTTACTTACTGTGTGTATCACTTGTGTCTTTTAATTTTGGATGGCCATATGGCCATTTTGTGGGAAAGTAACTGTCCATATGGCCTTCCTTTGTTTAGGTTTCCATTATGGTCTGGTCGCTTAATGTTTGTATTTCTTTCCCTTTGGTGTCTTTTATGGATGGAGTAAGTTAATTGTATCAATTCCTGATCTTTGTTTTACTTCTACTTTGTCTTTTAGTGTGTGTATCACTTATATATTTTTGTTTGTATGCGAATTGGCCATTTTGTGGGAAAGTAACTGTCCGTTTGGTTTGCCGCCGTTGATGTTTCCATCAGGGTCCAGTTATTTAATGTTTGTTTTCTGTCTCTTTGAAGTCTTTGAAGGGAGGTGTGGGCTAATTGTATCGATGCCTGATCATTGCCTTCCATTCTATTTCAGTGTTTCCATTAGGGTCTAGATGTTTTATGTTTGTGTTTTTTTCCCTTTGATGATTGGAGGTATGGGTTAATTGTATCAAACAAAGTAATTTTGTGACCTAGGTTTGCAACGCACCAGAAGACATTTTAATAACTATGAAATAAAACCACCTACGAATTATTCATTTGACGTTTGGTCAAAGTACGATTAGTGGTTTAGAAGTAGATGTTGTTTGAAGAATTTGTTAACGCATGGACGGACGGACGCACGCACGGACAAAAATGATCACAAAAGCTCACCTGATCACTATGTGACTGCTGAGCTAAACGGAAATTAGCAAACATAGAGGCATGACGAACTATAACGATGTAAAACACAAAAGAAGAACCGCCTTGGAACGGTCAAAAAAGATTTCTATCGGGGTTTTAATCGATTTCACGTGGCCACAATCCCCGCCCTTTGTTCTGTGGTGGTTATACGTTTTTCAATAAATATAGTTTGTCTTATTTGCTTACGTTTGCAAATAAGCAATATACCAGATCAAAAAGCAAAGTTTTTATTAAAGTAAAGTAGAAGTAAAACAAAGATCAGGAATTGATACAATTAACTTACTCCATCCATAAAAGACACCAAAGGGAAAGAAATACAAACATTAAGCGACCAGACCATAATGGAAACCTAAACAAAGGAAGGCCATATGGACAGTTACTTTCCCACAAAATGGCCATATGGCCATCCAAAATTAAAAGACACAAGTGATACACACAGTAAGTAACAAACAACAGCATAAATAAATCGCCACAGAAGAGCCGCCTTGGAACGGTCAGTGGAAGATTTTATTATTGTTTGATAGTATTTCCACCTTGGACTGCAGGACCACGATATATAATAGTAAAGACACGTTCTCTATTATTTTTAAACGAACACGTTACGTTTTAATAAGATTAGACTATCTGAATCTTACCATATCAACGAATGAAATGTAAATGAAAATCCCTCCAGCTACTGCCAGTATCCATTTGCTAGCATCAGTGTTTTCACCTAGTAAAATCCCGATCGAAACTCCGACGAAACTTGGAATAACAACTAGTTCGTTGTAAACGAAGGCTTTCCTGGCGCTCATTCCAGAATTCAATAGAAGGGCTATATCACCTGTTAAAGGACGTAAAGTAAAATTTCCTTTTAAGACTACTTATTGGACGACACAAAGGTGGTCTCTTGCTAAAGTACACTTGGTTTAGAAAAGAATCATGTACGAGATAGCGAAGCATTCTAAATATGTTTTCAAAAGAATAATTAAACTGTTTTTGACTGGTCTTAATAAAGAAATTGCACTGTATTCGATTTCGTTTCATCATGATTTATATGTGCTCTCATATTTTTTCATGCTTTATATGTGCTCTCATTATACAGAATTATACATTGCGACAGCGATAATGATAAATCGATTCTGTACCAGGAACCCCAAAACGGATAGATGACAAACAGTGTAAGTTGTAAGCCCATATCAGACGCCGCATCAGGGCATACCTTGACTGCACATAATTCAACCATTTTTCAAATTAATTTTGAAGAAAACACAAAATTTGAACCCTAAATTTTGAAATGGAAACCTGCTATATATGAAGAGAATGATTCCATTTGGTACAGTTTATTGGATGAAACTTGTTAGACTGGCCCAGAAAATATTTGCAAACTAGACTGTTTTTTATTCTCTTATCGGCCCTTTCGGCCGGAGGTTTACCTTTAAGGAGAGCATAATTATGTTCCATATAAGATTTACAATCAGGACCTAACATTGTTTAAATTGTAGAAAGTGTTTAGACTTGTGTTGGCATGAAAACAACCATAATTATTATTTTCAAACATCCTATTCAATATCGTTTGGATTCAAAGCCTTGAAGGCTAAATTCAAAGTAATCCGTATCATAGCTAAACCTTGATTGGGTGAACTGAATAAACCAATTGTTGGATTTGGGCTAAACTTCACAGGAATGATTCTTATTTAGTTGTTTTTCGAAGTTGTTCAAATATTTCCGGTCTATTGCATATCTAGGTCGCACGAGCAAAAATAGATTTTTAAATGACAACTTGAAAAATCTTCTACTCTGAAAACGCTAGGCTCAGCTCTTTGATATTTGGTATGATGTTCAATCTAGTGGACCTCTATCAAGAATGTTCCGTTTATAGCATTGGGGCCAAAAAGGGCCCTGCCCCGGAGCCCAAGTATTTTATATAGACTCATATAGGAAAACATTTAAAACTCTTCTTGTCTGAAACCAGAAGTCCCAGGTTTTTTATATTTAGATTGAAGCTTCATCTAGCGGACCTTTACCAAATTGATTCTCCATAGGGTCATCGTGTTTTTCATAGACTCATATAGGGACAACCTTAAAAATATTCTTGTGAGAAACCAGAAAGCTCAGATCTTTGATGTTTTGAGTGAAACTTCATCTAGTGGACCTCTACCAAGATTGTTCAAATTAAAGCCTTAGGGCCAAAATGGCTCCGCCCGAGGGTCCATATATTTTACATAGACTTACATAGAAAAAAAGTCTTCTTGTCAGAAACCAGAAATCCAAGGTATTTGACATTTTGCATGAAGCTTCATCTAGCGGGCCTTTGACAAGATTGTTCCAATTGTAGTGTTGGGTCAAAATGGCCCAGCACCGTCGCCAACATGTTTTGTCTGTTCTATTGTAGGTTTTAAGCAGGAGCTTGGTGGTACTAAGGCCTATGAACTTCAGCCTTTGGCTGAAGAGAGAGCTATAGTAGATAAACATGTTTGTCTTTCAGCCACCAAGTTTGCTGTGTGTGTTAACGAAGGCCAAGACAAGCTTCCTACGCTATACTGGTTACCAAAACTTCATAAAAAAACCTTACAAAGCACGGTTTATTGCAAATTCTAGTTCTTGCACTACCACTGAACTTTCTAAATTATTAACTTCCTGTCTTACTGCTATTAAAACGCATGTAATTAAATATTGTGATAAAGTCTTTGAAAGATCAGGAAGGAATCTGTTTTGGTCTATAAAAAATTCGAATGAGGTTTTAAATAAATTGAAATCTAGACAGTTTCGTGCTTCTAGTCTGTCTACCTACGATTTTTCCACTCTTTACACTACACTTCCTCATAATCTTATAAAAGAAAAGCTTAATGATTTAATTGAATGGGCTTTTCACAGAGAAGATTCTCTCTATCTTGCATGTAATGTCAGAAATGCATTTTTCACTTCAAAAGAGCATAAGAATTATACACTTTGGTCATGTCAGAAAGTGTGTGATGCCCTCACCTTTCTACTTGACAATATTTATATTAGATTCGGTACTAAGTTATTTAGACAAATTGTGGGTATTCCGATGGGTACTAATTGCGCACCTCTCGTGGCTGATCTGTTCTTGTATTGTTATGAAAGAGACTTCATTTTGTCGCTTTCCATTGATAACCAATCTGAAATTATTGAAGCTTTTAGCTCTACTTCTAGATATTTAGATGATTTATTAAATATTGATAATACCTATTTTGATGGTTTGATCAGCCAGATTTACCCCCTAGAACTTCAATTGAATAAAGCAAATTCTTCTGATACCGAGGCCCCGTTTTTGGATTTACATCTATCTATTGTAGATGGATTTGTTTCGTGCAAAATTTATGATAAACGCGATGACTTTGATTTTGAGATTGTAAATTTTCC
Organism: Lucinisca nassula; assembly: GCA_963580285.1. Lineage (NCBI taxonomy): Eukaryota > Metazoa > Mollusca > Bivalvia > Lucinida > Lucinidae > Lucinisca > Lucinisca nassula. Next base: position 48,061,687 of record OY757021.1, read on the forward strand.
TTTTTTGGATGGTGATGTTCCTCGTGCGCCATCCTATGGCGTTTATATTTCGCAATTAATTCGATTTGCTAGAGTGTGTAGTCATGTAACTGACTTCAACACTCGTAATAAATTATTAACGGCTAAACTCCTTAATCAGGGTTATCGGTACCATAAACTACGCAAAGCCTTTTCAAAATTTTATAGACGCCATTCTGATTTAATTTCAAAATTCAATATTGGACTTAAATCTCTTCTGCAACAAGGTCTTTCGGAGCCCGAATTTTATGGTGACTTAGTATATAAATTCAGAAAAATATATAACCGCAATGACTTCAGCACCATATTTCGTAAAATCATTCTTCGATATAAAAAGATTGGGTACAACATGGATATTATACGACAGACTGCATGCATGGTAGTTAACCCAATCACGGTTGGCAACTTTGCTTCCCTCTTTAATTGCACGCCGGTGGGTCAGGCCTCAGATTCTATGACGGCTCCAACGTAAAGGCTTATTGAAAATTAAAGAGATAATGTTGGTTGGTGCCTGATGCTCTGTCTCTGGTCGGGCTCATCGGAGTCTAACTGTTGGTTTTCTTTTGCTCCAGCATTTCAGTGGTTTCTTGCTGTCGAGTCCTCACCGTTGTCTCACCTCTGTGGTTCTTTGATTTCTGTGTTCACGGAGATGTTGCACTGATGAGTTAGGAGGCCTTCATGCGGACTGAACAAATTATTTGTCTAAATCGCGACGGAAGTAAGGGCGAGGATTGTGGCCACGTAAAATCGATTTAAGCCCCCCAGTGGAAATCTTCCACTGACCGTTCCAAGGCGGCTCTTCTGTGGCGATTTATTTATGTTGTTGTTTGTTACTTACTGTGTGTATCACTTGTGTCTTTTAATTTTGGATGGCCATATGGCCATTTTGTGGGAAAGTAACTGTCCATATGGCCTTCCTTTGTTTAGGTTTCCATTATGGTCTGGTCGCTTAATGTTTGTATTTCTTTCCCTTTGGTGTCTTTTATGGATGGAGTAAGTTAATTGTATCAATTCCTGATCTTTGTTTTACTTCTACTTTACGTACCCGTCAATACTGTTAAGGTTATTTAGAAGACGTCGCTTCCATTTTGTGGGACTTTTACCCGACATTGAGATGAAACATGTTTACATAGACTTATATAGGGAAAAAGTTTAAAAATCTTCTTGTCTGAAAGCATAGGTATGGAGCTCCATCTGGTGGACCTCTACCAAGATTGTTCAAATTTATTTCTTAAGGCCAAAATGGCCCGCCCGAGGGCCCACACTTTACATAGACATACTTAGGAAAAATCTTCTTGTGAGAAACCCGATGGTCCAGGTCTTTGATATTTGGAAATAAAAAATGAAAAGAAGCACAGACATTGAACACCTAGACCCTAATGGAAACATCGATAGGTGGAAAGCCAACTGGACAGTTACTTTTCCACAAAATTGCCAATTGCCTTTTCAAAACCAAGATAATATAAGCGATACACACACTCAAGGACAAACCATAACAAAAATAAACCTCGACAGAAAAACCGCCTTGGAGCGATCAGCGAAACGAATTGCACTGGGGCGGGGTGGTCTTTAATCGATTTTACGTGGCCACAATCCTCGACCTTATATCTAGTAGACCTCTACCAAGATTATTCAAATTATAGCCTTTGGGCCGAAACTGGAGCTGCCCCGGGGCCAACATGTTTTACGTTGATTGAGATAGGGAAAACCTATACAATTTCACCTAGATGGCCTGGATCTTTGATATTTGGTTTGGACCTTCAGGTAGTGGACCATGATTGTTCAAATTCTAGTTTTGGGGCTAACATTACCTCGCCCAGGTACCCACGTGTTTTACATAGACTTATATAAGGATAATCTTTAGAACATCTTTTTTTATGAAATTACAAGGTACAGTAATTCGGTCCCCGCCCATAGGGGCTTGAAGAAATATATGGGCTGCATGATGCTTCCACGCAGAGCTGAATCCGGCCTTCACACTAGTACCGGTAAACCGCTTAGAGGATCTAAACCTGTCCAGGAACCGCGGTGCGAGGCGGACCGTCCATGCTAATAATCCCTATTGGTTTCATTGAACGACAGGGCTTGAGAAGTCATTTCATCTCAAGGTCGGGTAAAAGTCCCACAAAATTTGGAAACAACGTCTTCAAAATGACCTTTACAGTGTTGACGGGGACGTTAAACCTCAAATCAAACAAACAAACAAAACAGTCTTTAATAATTGGTTTGAAGCTTCACATGGTGGGCCTCTACCACGATTGTTCAAATTATAGCCTTGCAGCCAAAAATGGCCTCGCCCCTTTGCCCAAATATTTTATATAGACATATAGTAAAATCTTCTTGTCTGAAACCTGAAGTTCCAGGTATTTGATATTTGGTACATAGCTTCATCTAGTGGACCTCAACCAAACTTTTCAAATCATAGCCTTGGGGTCCAAAATAACCCCGCCCAGCGGTTCAACAGGTTCAACTGATGTACAGCTATATTGACAACCTTGCATCTATGAAGCTATTTATATCATTCATGTCAACAAACATGTATTGTCTTTCTTCACAGTTTCTTTTTTTTTCTGAAAATTGTTATTTGCGTTCTCGTCCACAGGTAAGCTCTTGTTTGTTTTACGGCCCTTTCAAGGTTATATGACTTTTTTTCGAGCTGGCCATTGATCCGAATCGGGCAAAAAACCGGAGTACCCGGAGAAACCGCCCCCGTTGCAGAACATTTATTTCACATAGACTAGTTCTAGCTATATTAAAATGTAATTCGTTTACCCAGTTCATGAGGTATCTCCTCGCATATAACTGCAAGACTAACGCTAATACCGGCAAACAGGCTTTCTGTGAAGGCAGCTCCAACTGAGACTCCGTCTATAAACTTGTGAAATGCATCGCCAAACAGGATTACCCATGCTACCGTGGCTACTTCACCATGCTTTGCTCGTTTTTGTTCTGTTTTAAAAACGATTAATATGGTAATACACTGGACACTGGTATAATCTCATCATCATATAAACAATTCAGTGTGATGAAAAGCCTTCTGAACCCCATACCACTTTAAATTGAGTAAGCTAGGGTTTACAGGGATATTCTTATTTTAGCTTTCTTATTTCTGCGCAAGACATAGCTTGCGGGTACGCGTTAGATTGGCCTCTTCAAACGAACAACAACAATCTATGAGGAATTAATAAGAAAATTGTCGCAATGTTTATCAGACAAATAGTCGTTTTAGATATGAACTATGTCACATTAGAGTTATCGTAACGCAATCATTTTTATGATAAAATCAGACACCAAACAAATAATGTAACCGGTCCTGTCCCTTTTTTCTCTTTACGGCATGCGAGTCAGATACTGCTGGGTAATGTTATGCTACCTCTGCATTGATGATGCTGACTACTGAAACAATCAGTAACTGATACAATCAGGCCCAACATCCCGCTCACAGTATTACAAGGGAAAAAATCGAAACATGGAGTTACGCCAGTAAACAATATAGACAGCCGGTAAACCGAGTCAGGCAGGATGCTACGAAGATAATCCAAACGTAACAAGAAACTATTTGGGGGAAAATCAGTCACAAACATAGCAAACAGAATAGCTGGGGTCGGCAACATTCTGTCGTGGAGATTGATCATGAAATATTTTCTACGGTCATTCTCTCCCTTCCTATTAAATATCAGAAAGGCCTCTGTGTCACTAAATTTGGTATTGTTACGCCTTAATTGCAACCACTGGGTCGGTATCTGTGCTAGTGGGTGATTCATTCGTCCCTGATGGTATCATCATCTCAGTATCAGTTCCTTAGTGTTGAGGTTGATACTGACGTCAGTGCTCAAGTACTGTTTTAGATAGCTATATTGTATCTTTACCCTTTGCAGTATAAAATTCTATTTTTTCTAAAACTAAGACTGACTTGTCAGGTGAGACATGTATCTTAGCTGATTTGGTTGTCACCTTTTGTTATATTTTAAATTTTGCAAGTCTCGCTACTTTGGACATCTCCTTTCTGATGCCCGGGACTTCCGTGAAGTGTGGGCCATGTTTGCTGATGCTGGCTCGGAGGGGGACGCCTATAAGTCCTAGGGTAGGTGTCTCTTGCCGGATGCCTCCAGCTGACATGTCCCATGAACTACGTCGGTCGGTGTGTGCTCGGAGGCGGATGTGCTGTGTTTGCCGGGTCTTGTCCATCCGTTTCGGTTTTAGAACTTTGGGGTTGAGGCACACTGATGAAGATTATCAGAAAGGCCTCTCCGTCAGCAGATTTTGTATAGTTACGCCTTAATTCATCTGATGCAAGAAGGACAGTTGTCAGTTTCTGGCGAAAGGATTAGCACTGTACTGGTTAACCGTTTAGGTATAAGCCTGCCCAGGAAACGTTTGGATAGGCTAACTGACCGGCTCAAATAAGACCTAAAATTGTTTTACCTGGGCCGTTAAACTCCGGTACAAACAAACAAAATCTAATTAAAAGCATTGACTTGAAAAGGTCAGTAAAACTGCTGATGGGTTAGGTATACTTTAGGGGACCCTACCCGCACTCTCATTTTACTGTGGTTCAAACCTGTATTTGTTACGTAACTAAAATGAAGAACACGCAAATTGAGGGAAATAATCAGAAACACGCAACAAAAAATTAACAGCATGCATAATGTGAGAAAGAATCAGAAACACAATCACAACCAACCCCAAACATAAAGAAACGACAACCAAAAGCACCGACTTGCGGACTAAACAAAATTAGTGTATACCTCGACAGAGGTAAGGGCGAGGATTATGGCCATGTAAAATCGATTTAAGCCCCCCAGTGGAATTCTTTCCACTGACCGTTCCAAGGCGGTTCTTCTGTGGCGGTTTATTTATGTTGTTGTTTGTTTTGCTACTTACTGTGCGTATCACTTGTGCCTTTTTATTTTGGATGGCCATTTGGCCATTTTGTGTAAAAATGTAATTGTCCTTATGGCCATCCTTTGTTTAGGTGTCCATTATGATCTGGTCGCTTCATGTTTGTGTTTCTTTCCCTTTGGTGTCTTTGATGGGTGGAGTAAGTTAATTGTATCGATTCCTGATCTTTGTTTTACTTCTACTTTGGAACGGTCAGTAAAATAGTCCATCTAACGAATTAAACTAAAAATTACCCAGAAATGAGTAATACCCGAAGCAAGAAGAAAGCTAACATTACAATGGGATATAAGAAAACAAAATCAATACCAGACAATGATAAGAACCGTACACGACTTGGATACCTGGGCGAATTGACCTTTGGTCAAGATCATAACACGTCCTTTGTTTGTTAACAACCATTATGCAAAGTGTAAGTATCTGCTACTCAATAGCATAGAAATGTGTTTACGCAACATGGTTATGAGCAACTTAGTGCAAACCTTAGGTCAGTGTAGGTGTGAGGTTACTGTATTCATTCCGGATAATGGCTTTCGCTTCTATTTTTAGAATTAACAGAAAAAAAAAACACAAAATTTGACATATATTTTTTTTTCAAACTTTTAAACAATGGTCTTGATCTTGAAGTCATGACTTTTACAGTAACTTCATAACACAGTATAGGGATGTAAACCACCTTTGTGCAAAGTTCGAACCTCTGGTGGCCAATGGTAAATCGTCCGGAGGTGATTTTCACGCAAGCATGTAATATTGGCGTTTAAATAATGAGCTTGATTAAAACCCATGGCAAACCCTTCCGTATGAACGACCTTTGTGTGAAAGTTGCTCTTTATTGCCAATGGGTTACAAAGTAAAAGTTAAACTCCAGATACGAAGTGGTACAGCTGGAGATACAAGCAAACAGACAGACTTTTTCATAGGCGGCGTGATTCCGTTACAGGAACAATACTCTAGAATATCAACAACTTCAAATTAATCATTGTAAATGAGCAATCGGTGATGGGGCCACTAAAATTTCCCTCCTGTTAGTCCACAAACTAGTATCATCTAAAGCTAACGCGTACCCCATCGGCTCTAGGAGTTCGACGTCACCGTGGTGAATTGAGCCATTTGTGTCCGAGTCTTTGACTCTTTACCGTGCCCCAGCTTCATTCGCAGGGGATGAAACAAACGCATGAAGAGCAATAAGCAGCATAACAAAAAACACGCCAATACAAATGCATTGTTCTTTACAGCTGATGAAAATTTGTTATATTTTCTTAATTCTGCTCAAAATATAGAAACAAACAAAATAAGGTTTACCTGATGGCCTATAGATTGATTTAGTTACCTTCAGGTGAACCAACTTTTTTGGTGTTGTCTAAACACTAGTTGTATTGTATAAAATTGGAGATCAAGAATGTCTGAATTATATCGGCGCGTGTTCGTGATGGTGAAGTCAACCGAAACTTTCTTTGGTAGTATTACGCATCAGTCACGAATGTTTTACTAGAGTAGCTGAGCATTTATCTAAGATGGTGGTGACCCGTAATGCTCGGATTATATATAACCCTTCCTTCAGTATACGGAATTTTGTTTCCTCACATTTTCGTAGACGGTATCCAACCCCCGGCGGTGGGACACATGATAATAAAAGTCCCCCAACAACAACAAAAACAAACTAAAACCAGAGTTTTCAGAGCGTCAAATGTATACAGATTTTACGTTTTTATCTAACATGTTACTTACGTTCTAGAGCCGTATAAGCATGGTCTGTCCGTTGAGGATCCTGAATGTTACACACTTCATCCTCTATGACGATATTATCAGTTGCAGATATAATTTGTTCAAACAAAGATTTCTTTCTCTGAAATGCAATTTATGTCTTTATATGTTTTTTTTTGTTTGTTTGTTTTATTTATCATTTTATTTCCATTATCATTTGACCATCTTTCATCTTAGAAAGCATGTAATACGTCTGTGATAGAATATTTACAAATACGCTTCATTTCGAATACATAAAAACCTCGGATAATGTCGTTTTCAGTGTCGTGATTTTACAAGTAGGAAGAACCCTGCTAGCATTCTACATAAATCTACAGCGGGCCGTTAGCGGCCCGTCAGCTACCCTGACGGGCCGCTAACGGCCCGCTGTAGATTTATGTAGAATGCTTACTGGGAAGGATGCGGTAACATTTGCATGGTGGGAATACTTTATTACGAAATCACGCTTTTTCAAATATATTGAAATAAATATAAATAAGTGCAACTTACTTTTGATTTAGCTCTCTTTGCCGTGGTCCAGCTTGCCTTGATTCTTTTGCACATATAAAACACGTAGAGCCCACCAAGGCATGCTGACATCTTAAAATGATAGTTGGGATAGGGTGAGTCTGCACCTGTTAGACCCAGAGCCTGCAATTTGAAGGCAAACAGAAGAGTTTTTCTTCTTGCTTTTTGCACAAGCCTTTTCGGCTTTCATAAGACATGAGTTAAAATCGTCTGGAAACAGTAACCACGACGTTGTTGGTTTACATATTGTTAAGACTTTGTCATTTAATATGACCGATATGTTAATATTTGAGCCAGCGCATGACAAAATCTACAAGAAGGCGCGCAGTCTGACCAGAGTCTTCGCTGATCGTATGTACCTACTATAGGCTAATATCTATGCAAATAGACATCAGCAAAAGGTCTTGTCATAGTGGATTGGAGCGCAGGTTGATTTAAGGGCATATTCTACGAAATACTTCCTACATTGAAAACTGTTTAAGAGTCGGTATATGTTCAGCAACATATACTGCCTCATCTAATTTGAAATAAAAACCCTATATCACCGTGCTGAATCTTTAGTAATCTGAACACGAAGGAAATCACCCCAAACTGTTTTTCCAGAAATATCAGAAAACAACCATGTTAGTAAATAGCATGTCACCAATGACGTTTGCCTAGCTTTTAAACATTTATTTCAGTCCGAATGATATAGTAAAAAATCGTTCTGCCTATATTTAATCTATTTTTCAAGCTCAGAATTTTTCTTTTGCATAACCAATTTTGTCATAAACCAAAATATCTTGAACAATAGTTCATTGTCTGCAATATTTTGGACCATGCAGAAAAATGCTACATTTAAATTTTCATAAAACAAGTTTTTTTTTCTCTAGGGCATATTTTCATAGAATAGAAAATTAAAAGAAAACAAGGGGTCACCGTGCTAATTTCTGTTTATTAAACAAACCGTTCCCCTACCCCGGATGAAATACATCGTAAAGAACATAAAAATTCTATGAAAAGATGGTGAATCACTGACAGATAACTTGGACTTTACTTGTAAATAGTAGCTGGCCATAATGTGCATCACAGCAGTCCATTTAAGTAAGTCTGCAACCATTTAGGTTGATCTGATCTTGAGCAAATGCCGAAAAAAATAAAATTTTCAAATGTCGCAATGTTACTGTTTTCATGAGGTTTATAGCCAAGCTGAACATGTTTAATAATGAAATGAACCCAAAACAGTATTCAACCATTTCCTTACCCAAGAACGGTAAAATGATGTCTCTGGCATAACTTTCATTTTTGATGATCATACAAAAATGGCCAATTAGTAGCATTTGTATTTAAGTCTCTGCTGGTCGCACCGGTCTTATTGTAAGTTTTGTTATGCGCTGGCTCATTTTTTCAGGTAAAGATGTTAGTATCGTTTGCAGGAGTGTTCAAAATCTTTCATGTTTGTCGGTAGACCACCTAAGCACAATAGCTTTTCTTTGTTGTTGTCCAAGTTACTATCACTTAGATGTAGGAAGTCCAGGTAACGGTAATTTATGAAAAAAAAAAGATCAGAGGTCAGAGCGATAAATAAGTGGGTTATCTGTAGGACATTGACTTGAATCATTTGTTGGATTTGGCAAAAAGTGGAGACCCAGATTAGACGCCACTTTGGCATTTCTGAACGACTGTTTTTATTCAATATCTCCTAATCCGCTTATTTATTTATTAGAATATCCATCACGAAAACACGCCTATATAATTTTGACCCCCTTGAACCCCACTTTTATATAGTAAAACTGGGGTTCATGGGGGTAAACATTATTTTGCTTATTTCTGCTCTTAAATATAGATTGTGGGTACTCGTTAGAACCGCCTCGATGATTTTGAGCAAAAATAAGCAAAATATCACAATTTTTCATCATAACATTTTTGTTTTTTTCGGCGGTAAAGATTACAATGAATTTGCATAGGCGTGTTTTTGTAATGTTTACCTTGTCATTATTTCAACTTAAAGAGCAATTCTTAAGCTGAAGCAGGGTGAAAGCACACGCAAAGAGGGTCATTTTATTGAACAACGCATGAAAAAAATCCCATTCGCTCTCAAGTTATGCTCATTCATATTTGATACATACTTTTTTTCCTCTAAGAGTAACCCCTCTTGAATTGTCTTTGATTTTAGCCCACAATGCAATATTCTGTGATGTCATAGTGGCTTTAAACTATTTTAAAATTATTTTAAACTACCATAGGTTCCATTTTGCACTTGTCTAATGTAGTTTTCATATGTCCTTTGACTACTGTGTATGTTGTTCATAATTTAGGATGGAAATTTGATTTCGAAATTCAAACTTAAATTTACATTTTGGAATATTTTTTTTTAAATGTTTAAAACTACCTTTTAGTTCAAAAGTTCATTTAGACTAGTTAATGTTAGTATTTTACATGTCTTTTAATCAGATCAGTAAGTTCTGTACGTTATTTCATCCACTTACAAATGCAGTAACTGGAATTTAAATTATTTTGAAACAATATTTAAATTTTGAATTTTGAGTTTGCAATTGAATATAGGAGAAAACTGGTTTTGCATATCAATTCAGATCAGTTTCAGATCAGACCTGAGCACTATAAAACCCAAGGTATCTCATATTTTAATAAAAAAAAAGTTTTAAAATTTTAATGTGCACCTATTACATCATGCAATACCTCATTTATATTGATGAGGCCGTCTGAAGTTGCTCTGTTTGCATGAAATATGTCACACTTCAAATTAAAATATCTTGGAAACAAATTAAGATAATTTGATGCGGGTTTCGCCCTTTAATTTCTTGAATCAATGTCTTTGTAAATATTATAGATTTCTATACCTTTGTATATTACCTTTAAGACTACCACAGTTGCGCTTTGTTTCTTTATTTGTTTTCGTTGCCACTGTATTTATCTATGGTGAGGGGAGACTTATCTGCATCGGTTCTACGATATCTGACATCTTCGCAAAACATATAGATATGTCTTTTTTGGCCCATAAAACTAACACTTTTCAAAACCAATTAAAAATCTTTCTTATTTCAAATATAGATTCTAAGTGCTCGTAACAATGTTTTGTATGTCCTCATTGATCCCACTTTCCTTTCAGGATAACATGCCTCAATAAGGCGGTTTGAAGGAGTACTCACAAATGTATGATTTTGGGCAGAAATAGAGGAAGTTCTGTTAATTCTTTTATAACTTCCTACTTTTTCCATATAAAGTGTGAACGAACTTGTTAAATGAAGCTCTTTACATAGACATGTTAACATGACGATAACGTTTGTATTGGAATGTCTGTTGAAACAAGTATGTGATTTGCACAGCCTGTCAAATTGTTGCGACCAACAGTCCAAAAAGGTGCTGTCTGCTCTAATTTGTATTGCATACTTTTCTCGCACAACACCGATGGCTCATTGTTAATGGTTTATTCCCAGCTAGCATGCAACAGCGGGCTACTGTCAGGTCCTCAACGTTGGCACACCAGTATTTGCTAGCTGGGTTTGTGTCTCTTGAATGTCTAAAAAGGGTTTTATCGCTGAACATATCATCTCGCGAAAACAATCACACAATAGTTTGTTACAATCCTAAGATATTGTTGACTGACTCGAAGTGCAGGCTAGTCGACAGGTCAAAGAAACAGAGCGACCTCCAAATCTGAAGCCTGGGACATGTACAGTATGCAACTAGCGCATTTTAAGACAATTAATCCGATCAAAGTGACCAATTAACCATAGCATAATAACCTTCATAGACAATTGCCGTGCATAACTAATTAGAAAAAGTTACCTCGGGGATTAAGACGATGGTTCCCGCGCATGCCATGGTTCCGACGCCAAGGCCGACGCAGTACATCAGGATCCTTTGGAAGAACCTTCTCTTCATACAGGGAAACATACAGCTACCCTCCATTGAAATGAGCCCAAGTAACACAGAAAATCCAATGCCATAGGCCCAGACTGCAGAAATAGGTAAAACGTACTCAGACCCTCACGCCAACGGACCCCGCCTATAGGGGCTTGAAGAAATAGATAGGCTGCACGATGTTTCCACGCAAAGCTAAAGCCGACCCGCACACGAGTACTGGTAAACCGCTTAGAGGATCTAAGCCTGCCCAGCCAAAGCGGTGCGAGGCGGCCCGTCCATGCTAATAAACCCTATTGGTTTCATTGAGCGACAGGGCTTGAGATGTTATTTCATCTCAACACCGGGTAAAAGTTCCACAAAATTGGAAGCAACGTCTCCAAAATGACCTATACAGTGTTGACGGGGACGTTAAACCTCAGATCAAACAAACAAACTATCACGCCAAGCAGCAATACATCACGAAAACACACCTATATAAGCCTCATAAAATACATTCTTTAGAGTAAAAACTGGGATTTGAAGTGGTATACGTTAATCCATTACGATAACACATCCGTGTGATAAAGTGCATTTTCATACCTCAAAAAAGCTAATTTTTCTGTATTTTTTCTTATTTACACTCCAAACATAGGCTTTGGGTGTCTTGGAGCAGAAATAAGAAAAATAAGGTTTACGCCTGTGAACCCCTAGTTTACTATATAAAAGTGGGGTTCAAGGGGGTCAAAGTTATATAGGCGTGTTTTCGTGATGATAATTATAGGCCCCATAAAAATACTTTATTATAGAGTAAAACCTGGGATTTACAGTGGTATACGTTAAGTTTCTTAGCTCTACTCAGAAACATAGGTTGTGCCTCGCCGAGCGGTTCTAACGGGTGTAGAAAATCTTGTTTTGAGCAGAATTCACACCTGGTAGGCTGGTAAGGTAACAGCAGGCAATATAAATTTGAATGACATTAACAATACTTCGAGGGTTTATTAACTGTTTGTGTGCGTCGTTGAATCAGCTAATTGGGTAATCAGACACCTATTAGTCCGCGTAAGCACATATTTAAGCTCCTGGAACAAATACAAGGGAAACTTTGCAACTTTTGTATTTCGACATTGAAGTACATTTGTAGTTCGAATTACGTCTTATTTGACAGGTTAGATAAGGTTTGGATAGTATGGGTAGCTGACAATGCCCTCATTCGGCACTAGAAAACAGGTCAAAACATAAATATCTGGCGATCATCCTCCGGGAGAAATTAAATAAAAAATTGACCACTTGCCTTTCAATGTCCACACCTATCTTTTCTTGTGCAGAAGTGAAAGTTCTGGAGAATAGCATTGCCTGATGTGTCAAAATGTGTTTACAAACGTGACTAAAAATCATAAATCTGGAACACTCAGTCACCTACTTATAATGACATTAAAGCACGGGCCTCCGTGGCCTAGTGGTTAAGAGCGCTGACTCTTGATCATCAGGTCTCTCACCGCTGTGGTTCGAGCCTCGCTCGGGTCACATGTGAAACGCCAAGTTCTGCAACTGAAGGTCAGGTGTTTTTTCTCCGGGTACTCCGGTTTTCGCCCACCTCTGATTAACGATCGGCTCGATATGAGTGAAATAATCTTGAAAGGGCCGTAAAACCAAAACCAAAAAAAGAAAAAAAAATGAAATTAATAAAAAAAAATTAATTCTCGGTGCAACTAGTACACGGACTATACTCTATGTTGGTATAAAATGTTACGATTCTGCGGAAGGATGAAAAAGAAACTGATCAAATGAAATGGACCGATATTCTCAAAAGTTGAATGTTTATTTTTTCTTCCAACAACAAAAATACATTATCTAATCCACATGTTCTATGATTATGTCTATAAGTAGGGACAGAACACCGTTTCAGAAAACCGTCATTGTTTTAAGCAACCTTAAATTTTAGCCCGCGTGTCAGGCTGACATATTGAATGTCCTTAAACTCGAAAAACCAAATAAATTCGGGTTACAAACGTATTACCAGTACAACTCGTGTTAGAGTATTCTTTATCCTTTGAACAGCCAAGCTTTTGTAAACTCGTGATTTAAATTGGAGTGTTAGTATCGCGTGTTTCATAAATACACTGGTATATGCGCCGTCGTTAAGTATTGACGTCACAGCGCGTTACGTGACGTCTATAAACATCACTGTATTGACAATATGGCGGATCTCGCAACCGAAGTGACAACAGTATTAAAATGCACGCTCAGAAATAGAAGGTATGCAAGAAATAGAAAAGAATCCTACATGGGTATGTGGGGTGGATAGAAAAATCCGTCCCTTGTCATCACTGTTCGGCATCACTCGGCAACCCTCGTGATGCCGGACAGTGACTTTTCCATCCACCCCTCACACACATGACAGATGCATATATTCTCACCCATTATCTGTAGGAGACAGAACGGTAAAAACAATTTTTGATGACGTTCAAAGGTCATGGCACAGGGGTCACACAAGGCTCGAACATGCAAACGGATTTTTTTCTCATTTTTCTCTACCTAACACCCACATAACTCTTTGTCTCTTATGTACTTTCCTCTCTCTTTCTCCAGTTTTTGAAGTGTCTGCATTGTGGTCGCGCTTGTGTCGTATAGATAGCATGCCGTTTCAAAATGAAAATTTCAGACGCACTATTTTCATAATTTTGGTTAGTTTTTGAAGCTTGTGGACTTTCAATAGTTGCTTTAGAGGGAGTGACAGTTGTGGTTATACCGTATTCGGAAACAGTCATGTCCGGCCCCCGTCCATCGGGGCTTGAAGAAATAGATGAGCTGCATGATACTTCAACACAGAGCTGAAACCGACCGCACACGAGTACTGGTAAAACGCTTAGAGTATCTAAGCCTGCCCAGGCAAAGCAGGGCGAGTCGGCTCGTCCATGCTTATAAACCCTATTGGTTTCATTGGGCAGCAGGGCTTGAGATGCCATTTCATCGCATTGTCGGGTAAAAGTCCAACAAAATTGGAAGCAACGTCTCCAAAATGACCTATTCAGTGTTGACGGGGACGTTAAACCTCAAATCAAACAAACAAAAACGGCCATGTCAAAATGATGGTTGTATACGGTGAAGGAATGAGGGTCGTTCAAAAAGTTTTATACAGTAATTACGCAGAAACACGCTATGGCTGTCGATAAGATACATAACATGTTCTAAAAGGGTAATCCTTTGAAGCAAGGAATAGCAACAGAACTGACAATTGTAGTGTGTACGTGTATTTTTGGGCCAGACTAGATACTTTCGCAAACTATATACGTTGAAAATACACTAGTTGACGTGCATTTGAATGAGATCTCAGACCAAGCTTTTAGTGGAAAATGGAATTTCATTCAAAGCAGAAAGAAAAGCATGTATCTCTCATTACAACCAGCATAACTAAAGTGAAATTCCACTATTAAGACCACCTAAAATTATGACTAATGCTCCTCTAAAAGGTATATTTAAAATGTTTCCGCCATTCTTCCTGTGTGCACTCAGCGTCTTCTGGAAAGAGATCATCTTTGGGACTGTTCAAAAGTGGTCTAAAAGAAAGGAAGTCTTATTATAGGAGTTTTACTGTATATGTAAAATAATCAAAGTATCGACAGCACTGGTTCTTTGATTGTGTTGAACTGTAGGCTATATATATGGTAATGAACCTGGAATAACAGTAATCTGAGCAAACAGTGCGACATATACCCTTCGATTACTGCGGTTCAAGCAAACACGTAGGCCCTAATCAAGCGCCGCAGATTGCCAATATGCTTTTTTTTAGAATCTGCGCGTGTCCTGAGTGGTACGTGTAAATGACAAAATTATAGTTGCTTTCTTATTTCCGCTTTAACGAGCCGCTTTGTCGAGGTGGTCCTAAGGAGTCATTCGATCTATGAGGAAAACAACATATACACACAGTCTGGTTAGTCATACACACAGCGGTGCTTATAAGGATTTTCAGTACGACCTGGCTTACGCGATGTAGCTAAGCATTCCGTGCCTTAGATTTATTGTTTTGATAATACGGCCCTTTCAAGATTTGTTTTTCACTTTCTTTGAGCCGATCGTTAAAACAAAGGTTGGCGTAAAACCGGAGTGCCCAGAGAAAAATCACTTCACATTCCGTTGTGGGACTTGGCCTCTCATCTCAAGTTATTTGAAATATATGGGTATGATGTGTACGAGTTACCTG
Organism: Lucinisca nassula; assembly: GCA_963580285.1. NCBI lineage: Eukaryota > Metazoa > Mollusca > Bivalvia > Lucinida > Lucinidae > Lucinisca > Lucinisca nassula. Next base: position 48,076,922 of record OY757021.1, read on the forward strand.
CTCCTTGTGAGGACTTCTTATGAGTTGCCTTTTCATATCCCGCTTCATCGCGCTCATCTGTCCAAGTTGTATTATGGATCTGATAGGCCAACAGTGGGAGTACATCTCTCAGAGCTATGTCATTGCCAGATATGGCATATATGTCCCATGGAAATGACCTACCTTTACACTGAAAACAGCATAACCGTATCATTTCATGTACGATAACACAATGACATCTTTAATAGCTGTAAAATATTTTTCAGATATTTTCCCATCACGAAAACACGCCTATACAAATTGGAAACTTTACCACCGAAAAAAAAAACACGAACCTTTTAAGATGAAAACTTGTGATATTTTCGTTATTTCTGCTCAAAATATAGATTTTGGGTACTTGTTAGAACCGCCTCGACTCGAGGCGGTTCTCACGAATACCCACAATCTATATTTCAGAGCAGAAATAAGAAAAATAATGTTTGCCCCTGTAAACCCAAATTTTACTTTATAAAGGTTTTGTTTGTTTGTTTTGGTGTTTAGCGTCCCAGTCAACACTATTTTTGGTCATTTTTGAGCCGGTCAGTTTACCTATTCACACTTTTTCTGGGTAGTCTTATATTTAAGCGGTTAACCAGTACAGTGCACATTCTTTCGCCACAAATGGATAACTGCCCTTCTTAGATCAGCGGAAAGGAAAGAAAACCGTAGAAACACTATATAAAAGTGGGGTTCACGGGGGTCAAAGTTATATAGGCGTGTTTTCGTGATGCTCCTATGTTTCCCGTACTAGATTCGGGTGCTCGTAAGAACCGCTTAATAGAGGCGGTTCTAACGAGTATCCACAACCTCCGGTTTTGAGCATAAATAAGTAAAATGCATACTGCTGTCAAGCCTCCCTTCTTTAAAATGCGGTTTACGGGGATGTTCATTCCACGGACTTGTGTAAGTGATGTCATGTTAATAAATCCCTCGATATCCCCTCTTCAGAGGCGTGTACATAATGGTTTATATTTTTTCGGCGACCAGTCAAGGGGCCAGTCATTCAAAACTAACGACGTCGTTAGTTAACGTATCGTTAAAACTTTTATCATTTATTATGAAAAATATGCTAACATTTTTGCTGAAAAAATGTGAGCAGCTTTTGCATATGCAAAAGCTGCTCACAGTTTTTCAGCAAAAATACCAAACATTTAAATATCAAACTTGCTAGAACAGTTAACAATATGACCACTAACGATCTCGTTAAGCTAACGATGCTTTGAACAACTGGCTCCAGGACATTACGTTAACAAATCCCTGCAAGGACCACCCCCTTGAAAACCCCACACCATATAGTTTAGAGTGGTCATCAGGTAAACATGTCTGTATGCTATATAGAGGATCTAACATGAGTGCTCATGTATTATTGAATTTATAAGACGAGTGGAGGAAAAGGGATAAAATGCGAGGCTTTGCCGAGCATTTTATCTCTTTTTCCTCGACGAGTTTAATAAATTCAAAAATACATGACCACGAATGCAAGATTCTATTTATCATATGACATTTCAAACGAATTTTATTCACGATTGTTAACAAAAATGTAAATATTCCGCCATTAGTAAACGCAACGTCGATAAGGACGTAGAAGCCTCCGTGGTGCAGTGGTTACGCTACTCGCCTTGTAAACCAGGGATCGCAGGATCGATCCCGGGCTTCTCCAGACTTTCGGATGAGTCTTTAAACCGAGGTCCCGTCTCCGTATGACCTTAGCTGTTGGTGGGACGTAAAACTAAAACTCACTCACTCACTCGATAAGGACGTCGTACATGTAACGTTACGGGGCGTATCTAACTAATTTGCATATTTAATCCACCAGTGGATTATCGAAAACATTACATGGCGTTATTACTTTCTCAGACGTGCCATCATATGATATAATGGGGTACAACATGGTGTCAGAAATGACGAATATTAGGTAAAAATTGTAACGTCTTTTTATGTCTGCTTTCAACATGTATCCTGTAGATACGGAGGAAACTGGAATAACATGTGACTTCATATCAACAACTTTATCTGTAAGATAGCTTTACAATAGTGAAAAACAGAAGTGAAGGCAATGATTAGGAATGGATACAATTAACCCACAGCTCCAAGGTAAAGAAACACAAGCATGAAATAACTAGTCCCAAATGGAAACATCAATAGCGGAAAGCCAAAAGGACAGTTACTTTTCCACGAAACGGCCCACTGGCTATCCAAAACAAAATTATGTAAGCGAAACACACACTCACAAACAGACATAACATAAAGAAACCGCGACAGAAGAATCACATTTGAACGGTCAGTGAAACGAATTCCACTTGGGTGGGGGGTTGGGGGGGGGGACTTAATTCGATTTTACACAGCTGCCATCCTCGCCCTTACTTCCGTCGCGATTTTCACAAATAATGTGTTCAGTCTGCATGAAGGCCTCCTAACTCATCAGTGCAACAACTCCGAAAACAAAAAATTCAAACAACAACGGGAGGACTCGACAGCAAGAACCCACTGAAATGCTGGAGCAAAGGAAAACCAACAGTTAGACTCCGATGGGCCCGGCCAGAGACAGAGCATCAGGCACCGACCAACATTATTTAAAATTAAATTCTCTCTAATTCGCAGTAAGTCTTTACGTTGGAACCGTCATAGAATCTGAGGTTCTATCTGTCTCATGCCATTGTTTATTTTGTACATGACGGAAATAAGATATATTTAAAACAAACAGTATTACAGTTATTATACATGTATATAAGTCTTCCAGAACCTTGTTCTGTCCATGCAAGGGATGCAAACCAATCATCAGGGCGGTTCTAACGAGTACCCACAATTTATGTTTTTTATGCAGAAATAAAAAAAAATGTGTTCCGCTGTAAATCCCAGTTTTACTATATACAACTCGGGTTTTGTCGGGGTCGGGGGGGGGGGGGGGGGGGGGGCAAACCGCTTGTTCCCGTGATGGTCTAGCCCTAATAGTTAGTTGGCTGAAAAACACGAATCTGAACATTCAAAAGGCAAATTTTCTCATGGTTCGGCTGAATTAAAATATTACGTCAATGAAATACCTTATCGGCGATTGTCCTCTGGCATGATGTAAGATTCTGTTCTAAGTTGCAGGCGGCCTGTATCATTAGAGTGCTGCAGTTTTCAGTAACCTTGTGTCCAGTTTCCTCATCATCCTCTACTTTAGGTATAACGTGTTCAATAAGTTTCAATAATTCCTTTGAATTCAATTTACCATCACTTCCATAACTCGACTCGATATTTAAAATGATTGCAGTTTCAAGATTTAAAATCACATCTTCGGATGTGCTTGCAAAGACATACAATCGGCAAAATATAGCTGACATTGAAATAAAAACTTTTGATGCCCGCATGATTGTTAGTATCAAAAGCACCCTTCTATTTGGTAGTAAATAAAATCAACTGTATATATCTCGGTTTTATATACCGATGACAAACATGATGAAATTAATATTGTCACTAGAAAAAAGTATGTTGCTAACAGCGACTATATTATACTCATTACAGATTGAAGAGGAATGGATACACCTTCAGGGCAGGCAATTCCTGCAAAGGTATTTTTGTCTCCCCTGTCTATAGGGGTCAACTCTTAAGGGCCAGGGGCTATTTCTTAAAGGAAAGAATTTGCTTCCTAGGATCAAATTCTTTACTTTTAGAGTAGACCCCTATTTCAATGGGGCAGACAACCGGGAAGTCCCGAAAGTTGTCCCCAATTAAAAATGTTTTTATCCGTGCCCCTTAAGGTGAATGAATACAGGTTCTGGAAAGACAACTCTTCTAAAACGTATTATATCTTGTCTATCTACAGGGCTAACTTCCTATTACTTAAGGTTTGACTTTGTTTAGGAGCGGAGAAAGAATTTACACCCTTGAGGCGGTTCTAATGAGTACCCACAATCAATATTGTAGATCGGAAATAAGAAAAATAAGGTGAGTCGGTTCTAATGAGTACCCACAACTACATATTAGAGCAGAAATAAGAAAAATAAGGTGTACCCCTGTAAACCCCAGTTTTACTGTATAAAAAGGGGTTCAGAATTATATAGGCGTGTTTCAGTGATGATAATGTATGGGGATATACCATCAAAAGGTATGTTGTGTGCACTCAATAGAATCAGCTCAAATATATTGATCTAAAATGAAAACAATATGCCTCCTGATACGGTGCCATGAACAACTGTATGTAGCGCATATCAAAACGCAGCTATGTGCACAGGCGGGTGCACAGGCTGATCTTAGTTTTCGGAGTGGGATCATTTTCGCTGAACGTGGCCTTTTGGGGGCCTCCGAGTTTATACTTACAGGTAGCAAATCTCAAAACCTTAAGTATTTTAAGCAAATAAGGCCCATGTCTTTGAATAACGATTATTTTAATATTATATTTTGTTTCATGTTTAAAAAGTTCTCGACGTGTCTAAGCAATGATTATCTAAACCTATATGTTATGGTATACTATATCCGCGTATATACCGCACATGTCTTCTCGAAGGTATTTGTTTGTTTGTTTGAATTGAGGCTAAACACTACGAAAAGACGCCTATACAAATACATTGTAAACTTTATCGCCGAAATCCGAGCAATATATATATGTCTGTATTATGTACATATGTATGATGACTGATATTTTTGAATAAATAATTAAACAAATCGCCGAAAAAATGAAAATATTAAGATGAAAAATTGTAATAGTTTTTTTATACTGCTCAAAATATAGGTTGTGGGTACTCGTTAGAACCGCATTCATGAGGCGGTTCTAACGAGTACCCACAAGCTATATAAGAAAAATAAAGTTTACCCCTGCAAACTCCAGTTTTACTATATAAAAGTTGGGTTCAAGAGGGTCAAAATAATATAAGTGTGTTTTCGTGATGCGTCCCCATCAACACCATTTAGGGCATCTTGGAGACGATAATTCCAATTTTGAGGGATTTTTTATCTGATATCGAGATGCAATGACATGTCGCCCAATGAAACTAAATAGAGGATATTTACTTTTTTCAGATGAATATCAAAAATATTTCATCGAATGTGTTGAAAATATCAGATTTTTCACGGGTGCGAAGCACGAGTGAAAATTCTGATGTTTTCAACACACGAGATGAAATATTTTTGATATTTATCGAAAAAAAAAGTAAATTTTCTTTTTATTTTATAATACTTTAGGACACTTACTGTAATTAATCAATCGGATCTTACGTCACAATTTTTGACTCGGCTACGTATGACGTCACTACTGTCAGTTTCAAAACAAAAACAGATCGCCATTTTAATACAGCATTTTTACAGTTCAAAAGATGCTTTTTCAAGGTATTTTTAAGAATTATTAAGAACTTATGACTTTGGCGAAAAAAATAGATCGGGCTGCTTCTGTGAAAATAACAAGATCTTGTTATTTTTCACAGTGTGAAAATATCATTTATATTTCACACTGTGAAAATATCACTTTTATTTGTTTCAGATATGCATTGTCTTTACAGCTCAGTATAAAATAAAAGGATTTATATATGCATGGACGGTCCAACTCGCATCGCTTTGGCTGGTCAGGCTTAGACCCTTCAGATTGTTGCATGGAAGTACCATACAGCTCAATCTATTTATTCTAGTCAGCCTGAATGGGTGGTGGCCTCCTCGTACGGATTTAGGCAGAGAATAGTGTTAATGGAGACAACCCTTTTAACACTGTTAATCGATATAGATACCAATGCAAACAGTGTAGATCCTGATGAGACGGATCTGCATCATTTGCTATTTAACGATTTTGACTGAAATATTATTGTAATCCCTATTGGTAACAATAGATGTAATCCTATTAACCCTTGTCATGCTGAGCACAGATATGCCTTATCTTTGAAACAATGTAGATCCAGATCAGATGGCTTCTGAAGAAGCCATCTGATCAGGATCTACATTGTTTGTCATTCGAATTGTGAATTTGTTGCAATAATTTGAATCAAGTAATCTGATTGGTTGATAATTAGTAGTGGGTGTGGCAGATTAAAATATTCAGCAGGACAAGGGTTAAATGGCCCATTACAATAACAGACCCGTGCGACATAGTGCATTTTTTCACATCCACAAAATTGCTACTTTTCTGAAGAAAATCCTTGATAATTGTCTTATTTATACATGGCAAACAATGTATGCACTAGTAATCTTTCCTCTTTTGGCTTAAACAATAGTTTATAAAGTACATTAATATGTACACCACAAACATACACAAATGACACAAAGGATCAGTTAACAAGCTAATCATAGCTTATGTGAAATCTTCTCCTAACATAATTGTAAGCTATAAAACAAACGAGTGTAAACTACAAAGAATACTGTTGTTGAAGTTAACAAATTAAAAAAAAATGAAAATGTCTTGTCCATTTTATAGAGGAAAACAGAAAGAGAGAGAGAGAGAGAGAGAAAAATATGTTTCCCAAGCTTTCCGGTGCGTTTCCATATGATGTCGCAGCCCCGGCTTAGCGACGGCAAAAATGTATTTTTTTTTTCTTCAATTAACTTATATCAAAGTGTTTTGATTGCATAATTTATTTTTGTACAGCATCAAAAATCCTTTCATTTTCTTCTTTCCATAAATTTGAATTCCCAAACAAAAGCGTCTTCATGGGTAGATTAAGGATGTCAGATAGAAGGCGTATTCGTGTTAGTTGATGGTTTGGACATTCGAAAAAGAAATGTTTTGAAGGCTCTGATCTTCCGCAAGAGCATAACGGGGAGTCAATAAGACTTTTGCGATAAAGGTGATGCCTCTTTTCTATATTAACCTTTGTCCTGCTGAGCCCCGATATGTCTTATCTTTCAAACAATGTAGATCCAGATCAGATGGCTTCTGAAGAAGCCTTCTGATCAGGATCTGCATTGTTTGCCATTCAGATTGTGAATTTGTTGCAATAATTTGCATCAAGTAATCTGATTGGTTGATAATCAGTAGTGGGTGTGGCATACATAAATATTCAGCAGAACAAGGGTTAATGGGTTTATTTTACGTGCTAGCTCAGTATCGCAAAGAGAGCTTTCAGTGTCTGCTTAAATCCTAGAAATGCCATAAACGTATTAATCAGACAAACATAGAAGCTGTATACGAGCTAAGTTAAAAGCGAATTTACATAATTGCGTATGTAGGTAAATGTATGCAAGTTCGTGGTGGTCTATCCAGTAATTCAACTCTTTACAGCTAGTTGACCAATGGTGTTAACCTTTAAATCACAAATCAAAACTGTTCCATCCCCAACACCCAGAGACAATTAGACCCGGCATTCTAAATAGACACACACGAAATGACAAGTCAGTAAAACGACTACTTAATGGAATGTCGTCTGCTACAATCATTTACTCTTTTAGGGGCATCCTTATACACTATACTTAATTTATTAATGACTCTTCATGTCTGTTATCCGTTTTTGTTCGTTTTTACATGTGGCAACTGGCCATAGGCGTTAACGTAGGCTACATCATGAAGATTTGCCTACGTGTCATACAGTGAGTCGGGTTTGCCGCCAACGCGTTCAGTTACAGCCCCTGAAGAAGGGGTAGCAGGAAGTGTCTTAAGACAGATTATCTAGCTCACTCCTTAAGAACTTCTTTTGGATCCCCGTATTCAGATCCTACAGCGCCACTGTCTTTAACAAATATTTTCCCATCTGCGGCAAAAGCTGACTGTAGTTCGTTTGCACGCACCAACGTTCTCGCGTCGAACAACAATTTTGACCGCTATTTTGTAAGGGGATATCCTTGAACCTCTGAATTCGCGAAGTAGTTTCCGTTTCGTGCGGAATCTCTGTCGTGCAATTATAAGTGACGACTTTGACGATTATATCTCTGTCTTTCGGCTCGTTGGTCATCGCTTTATTATCCGGCAACTCGAGGTACCCATAGATTCCCAGTGAATGACGCCTGCTACGTTCAGCTTCGGAAAGACGATTTTCGAAGTATTTATTCTTCTTCTCGAAGTCCTGGTTTGTCTTGGCCAGGTGTTTGTTAAAATCTTGCAGCTAGCTTATTTCTTTGTTGACCAGCTTAGTGGCCTCTCTAACTGCACCCGTAACTGTTTCCTTTATATAACGTTTGAAATCTTCTGTGATCGATTCCAATTTTGGAAACATAATCGAACTCAGTTCTCTGGCGATCTGCATTTTGTCAGCAGGTTTATGGGCTGGGAGAGCACATGAACGTCAGTATCAACATCGCCCATATCATGAACCTAGATTCGTTGCTAATCACGGGTTTGAGTCTATCAACATATCAGGCCTGGTTTTCTTTAGTGATACTATCTCAGAATACAATGGCGATGTGGCTTCCCGCTTGCTTTCACCCTTGTTTGGAGTTACAGTTACACTACTATCAGTGTCAGGAAGATTTTGTTTCATTACATAATGATAGGACCGTTCGTAATGTTGAGTGGTATACACTAGAGTGTCCAAGCGTAACCACTCTTCGATCGACGTTTATCGTGTTTTACCGTTATAATACCGAGTGTGTAACAAAATAATGTGTGTGGAAGATGACGCTGTACACGATAACAAGTGAACTGATAGATAAATGCTTGTTATCTCTTTGCTAATAAACAATAAGGCCTTTGTAAAATCTTGATATATTATATTAATTATATCAACTAGTCTATATTTGCAGTATGGTTGTAGGGAATATTTACGATTTTGATAATATGCCTGTGTGCTAACTAGAATGACGTCCTTCGTTTAAAAAAAAGCACTTATTGGTGCTCGTTAGAACCGCCTCTTTGTCTTATTTCTGGTCAACATATAACTTATGGGTGCTCGTTAGAACCGCCTCAATTGGGTGATTCAATGAGTACCCATGATGTATATATGAACAAAAATAACATATACCGTCTTAAATCCCACTTTCTTCTATATAATGTGGTGTTAAGATGGGTGTTCGCTCTATGGTCTTGTTAAACTGATGCCCCTGGGAAATAGTAATTTTATTTTGCAGTCAGATTTGTGTATTTTCAATGCAAGAATGTATTATAATATAGAAGCTGTTCTAACGTGACACAACTGGTTCCGAAGCCTCTTTGTTTATATAGATGGTAAACAAATCGCCCAACATGCTCGACTTTTTTTGTCTTCTTTTTGAGGGGTAATATGAGCTGTACAGCATCATCCGGTATACGTCAGAATGATATGAAATATGGTCTATAATACACAACTGTATCCGTCATAAGAAACCTAAGTTCAGAACATGATATTTATTGTTTAGACATTCTATATTTTAAAAAATGTTCAAGGTTATAAAAAGCAGAAGTAAAACAAAGATCAGGAATCGATACAATTAACTTACTCCACCCATCAAAGACACCAAAGGGAAAGAAATACAAACATTAAGCGACCAGACCATAATGGAAACCTAAACAAGGCCATAGGGACAGTTATTTTCCCACAAAATGACCATATGGCCATCCAAAATTAAAAGACACAAGTGATACACACAGTAAGTAACAAACAACAACATAAATAAATCGCCACAGAAGAACCGAAATTCGGTTTCTTAATATTTCATCGCATCAAAGAATGCCAATACAGTCTTTGGGATACAATGCATATTACGGGCTTATGACTTTTTAGCTGTAAGCTAGCATTAGAGAAGAGAATGGAAGGTAAACCGACCAACCCGCCAAAATAATATTATTTACATACTCGTCATTTTACAGCCAAAGGAGACTTATAATCGGGTCCTGAGTCATGACCTTTTTTAGGAATTTTTTTGAAGGAATAAGCTCAATAACATGCTTTGATACGCCCGAAAACCATAAAATGAGCGCAAAAGCTGTAGTTTTGTTGCTTTGTACATCGAAAAGTGAACGTTCTGGCAAAACATTACCGGAGGTGTGTGGTGCTGGGGTGGGGTAGGGGGATGGGGGTGCTACACATCGTTAATATATTTCAGACTAGCAACTCTGATCCAGAAAATTGTTGTACGCTTTGTTTGTTTGATTTGAGGTTCAACGTCCCCGTCAACACTGTAAACGTCATTTTGGAGACGTTGCTTCCAATTTTGTGGGACTTTTACCCGACATTGAGATGAAATGAGCTCTCAAGCCCTGTCGCCCAATGAAACCAAAAGGGTTTATTAGCATGGGCGGTCCCGCCTCGCACCGCGGTTCCTGGACAGGCTTATTTTATGGTGACTTAGTATATAAATTCAGAAAAATATATAACCGTAATGACTTCAGCACCCAATTTCGTAAAATCATTCTGCGATATAAAAAGATTGGGTACAACATGGATATTATACGACAGACTGCATGCATGGTAGTTAACCCAATCACGGTTGGCAACTTTGCTTCCCTCTTTAATTGCACGCCGGTGGGTCAGGCCTCAGATTCTATGATGGCTCCAACGTAGAGGCTTATTGAGAATTAGAGAGATAATGTCGGTTGGTGCCTGATGCTCTGTCTCTGGTCGGGCTCATCGGAGTCTAACTGTTGGTTTTCTTTTGCTCCAGCATTTCAGTGGTTTCTTGCTGTCGAGTCCTCACCGTTGTCTCACCTCTGTGGTTCTTTGATTTTTGTGTTCACGGAGATGTTGCACTGATGAGTTAGGAGGCCTTCATGCGGACTGAACAAATTATTTGTCTAAATCGCGACGGAAGTAAGGGCGAGGATTGTGGCCACGTAAAATCGATTTAAGCCCCCAAGTGGAAATCTTCCACTGACCGTTCCAAGGCGGCTCTTCTGTGGCGATTTATTTATGTTGTTGTTTGTTACTTACTGTGTGTATCACTTGTGTCTTTTTATTTTTGGATGGCCATATGGCCATTTTGTGGGAAAGTAACTGTCCTTATGGCCTTCCTTTGTTTAGGTTTCCATTATGGTCTGGTCGCTTAATGTTTGTATTTCTTTCCCTTTGGTGTCTTTTATGGGTGGAGTAAGTTAATTGTATCAATTCCTGATCTTTGTTTTACTTCTACTTTAGATCCTCTTAGCGGTTTACCGGTACTAGTGTGCGGGACGGATTCAGCCCTGCGTGGAAGCATCATGCAACCTATATATTTCTTCAAGCCCCTATGGGCGGGGGCACTTTCAGTTCTGTGTCGTAGTCCTTGCTTTACGAAGTAATATCTTTCTAAAGAACAAATTTAACTTCACAAAAACTGATGTTAAGGGAATGTGTGGTGGCCGTAAATGTCGTTCTGCACTTTCATCATATTGTGGATTATCTTTTATAGTGTTATGGTATCATTAATTCCGTTTCGGAGTTTTGAAAATGTTTGAATGCCAATGATGAAGCCTAACTACTCGAAACTAGATAGCCTGTCCCAGACAAATTTTGTACACTCCACAATGTTCATTTTTGCGTTGTAGTCCTTGCTTCTTAAGAATTATCTTTCTATAGAACATATATGTATGGACATAACTAACACTGGGGTTACTAGGTATAATGAGTATTATTATTACACATTGTTGTTGTTTTAATTGTTGTACATCCTTAACTTTATGAACTCGTTAGTCCTTTGAGCCATATCAATGGAAATTCAGGCCCAGTCTGCGACTCTATATGACACAAACTGACATGTACACTGAGTTGACTGTCTCTCAGTGTAGGCTGAGAAAATAGTCCTGAACTTAGACTTTTTAGTTCAACCCTTAAATTCCAGTATATTAAGTGTAGGCCTGATCAGATGCGGCGTTATGTTGCCTTCTGTGGCGTGTTTTATGTACCAATCACGGTTTGTTAATTCACCAGTCGGGAGCCATTGCTGCACTGATAGCATTTTGGAGGTTTTCCAGTTTATGTATCTTTTATTTTATATGCATTTTTTATTCACTTTCTTTACATAGCCCAAAATCGTTTCAGCTTCATCGCGTGTCCTTTTGTATACATGTACCTATATACTAAATAGGAGCAACACAACAAATTCATCTTACTGCATTTACAATATTCCATTGATGATGTTCAAGCGCAAATACAAAACAAGCTTTGCTTGAAAGGTTTTTTTTTTGTTTTGTTTTGTTTTAAATCAGTTTGACCACTTAATTGCCTTTTAAAATGTGTGTTTTCTAAGGCTTATTTTGCTGGCCGGAATCAAAATATCGATATGTAGCTCAGAATGTTCAATAGTTTCTGTTAGGCGCCCTCTGAAATCCGTCAGCGAGCTTCAGTTGATTTCGTCTACATGCGATATACGCTTAAGATGTCAATCACAACATTTCTCCTCTGCTTTGTTGTCTACTGTAATTGTTGCAAACAATCTAGACCCAGATCGAACAGCTCCATTATAAGCAGTTTGATCAGCATGCTCAAGATGTACAAATAGGTGTAAAAAGTTTGAAAATTATGTAAAGCAAGCGGCATAAACAGTCACACCTTAAAGGTTGTAATGACAGCACTGATTTGTCGAAAGTCCTGAACCCTGAAATACGTGTTCCAGTATTTTAAGAAAATACTGTAGAGTGTGATCGAATGTGATTACTGTCCAGATTCTGACTTATCTTGGCGTGCATTGATTGTCTAGACAGGGGCCTAGACCTGCATATCAAAACACTTGAGATCATTTTGGTAGATGTGAAACCAACAGCTGAATTAGGCAATTTTGTTCGGGCCTCTGTGGCCTACTGGGTTAGAGCGCTGACTCTTCATCATTAGGTCTCTCACCGCTTTGGCCACATGTGAGCACGCCAAGTTCTGCAAGGTCAGATGGTTTTTCTTCTGGTTGTCTGTTTTATGCCCCCTGCCAAGAAGTGAGGAGTGGCATGTAGTTGTCCGTACGCACGTAAGTCTGGAAGTCAAACATTGTTGCACTGTTCTTGTCTCTTCAACTTCGCAGGTACTACGAATGTGTGTGGTGGGTTGTGGTGCTCTTTAATGGATCTTTCGTGGTTAAATTTCGATAATTTCAATTTGATACGAATGGCTTTGGAATGGCATACTGATATTTTCATCGACCCTGAAGCTGTAGTTTGCACTTATTGTTATTTGTGCTTCTAACGACACTATTTCATCCAACATTGGTGATAGTGACGAACATGACTTTATGTTTGTAATTCTTACTTCCGTGTACATTCACGACACAAGAGCTGTGCTCTATGGAGTTTATGTGACACACCTTATCCGTTTTTAGCTCACCTGTCACGTAGTGACAAGGTGAGCTTTTGTGATCACTTTTTGTCCGTCGTCCGTCGTGCGCCCGTGCGTCCGTGCGTCCGTCTCGTGCGTCCGTAAACAATTTCAAATAAGTATATCTCTAATACCCCATGGTCAATCTTGATCAAATTTCATGAGAAGCATCATCAGGAAGGGGGAAAGGCTGCATAAGGTTTTTGGGCTGATCAGATGGGAATTGTGGTTGCCATGGCAACATATAGCTCCCATAGACTTACAATGGGAAAAAAATAAAATATCTTCTTCTCTGAAACCACAGGGCCCAGAGCTTAGATATTTAGCATGTATTAACGGCCAGTGGTCACCTACATAATTCCTGCCAATCATGCCCCTGGGGTCCAAATTGGCCACGCCCCGGGGCCCCTTCGCTCCCATAGACTCATAATGGAACAAAAAGCTTAAAAAATCTTCTTCTCGGAAACCACAGGACCCAGAGCTTAGATATTTAGCATGTAGCAATGGCAAGTGGTCACCTACATAATTCCTGCCAATCATGCCCCTGGGGTCCAAACCGGCCACGCCCCGGGGCCCTTAACTCCTATAGACTCAAAATGGAAAAAAAAAGCTTCAAAAATCTTCTTCTATGAAACCACAGGGCCCAGAGCTAAGGTATTTGACATGTAGCAACGGCAAGTGGTCACCTACATAATTCCTGCCAATCATGCCCCTGGGGTCTAAATTGGCCACACCCCGGGGCCCCTTAGCTCCCATAGTCTCATAATGGAAAAAAAGGTTCAAAAATCTTCTTCTCTAAAACCACAGGGTCCAGAGCTTAGATATTTAGCATGTAGCAATGGCCAGTGGTCACCTACATAATTCCTGCCAATCATGCCCCTAGGGTCCAAATTGGCTACGCCCTGGGGCCCCTTCGCTCCCATAGACTCATAATGAAACAAAAAGCTTCAAAAATCTTCTTCTTGGAAACCACAGGGCACAGAGCTTAGATATTTAGCATGTAGCAATGGCCAGTGGTCACCTACATAATTCCTGCCAATCATGCCCCTGGGGTCCAAATTGGCCACGCCCCGGGGCCCCTTCGCTCCCATAGACTCATAATGGAACAAAAAGCTTCAAAATCTTCTACTCGGAAACCACAAGGCCCAGAGCTTAGATATCTAGCATGTAGCAACGGCAAGTGGTCACCTACATAATTCCTGCCAATCATGCCCCTGGGGTCCAAACGGGCCACGCCATGGGGCCCTTTAGCTCCTATAGACTCATAATGGAAAAAAGCTTCAAAAATCTTCTTCTCTGAAACCACAGGGTCCAGGGCTGAGATATTTGGCGAGTAGCAACGGCAAGTGGTCACCTACATAATTCCTGCCAATCATGCCCCTGGTGTCCAAACGGGCCACGCCTCGGGGCCCTTTAGCTCCTATAGACTCATAACGGAAAACAAACATTCAAAAATCTTCTTCTCTGAAACCACAGGGCCCCGAGCTGAGATATTTAGCATGTAGCAACGGCAAGTGGTAACTTACATAATTCCTGCCAATCATGCCCCTGGGGTCCAAATTGGCCACACCCAGGTGCCCCTTAGCTCCCATAGACTCATAATGGAAAAAAAGCTTCAAAAATCTTCTTCTCTGAAACCACAGGGCCCAGAGCTTAGATATTTAGCATGTAGCAACCGCCAGTGGTCACCTACATAATTCCTGCCAATCATGCCCCTAGGGTCCAAATTGGCCACGCCCCGGGGCCCCTTCGCTCCCATAGACTCATAATGGAACAAAAAGCTTCAAAAATCTTCTTCCCAGAAACCACAGGGCCCAGAGCTTAGATATTTAGCGTGTAGCAATGGCAAGTGGTCACTTACATAATTCCTGCCAATCATGCCCCTGGGGTCCAAACAGGCCACGCCCCGGGGCCCTTTAGCTCCTATAGACTCATAATGGAAAAAGCTTCAAAAATATTCTTCTCTGAAACCACAGGGCCCAGAGCTGAGATATTTAGCATGTAGCAACGGCAAGTGGTCACCTACATAATTCCTGCCAATCATGCCCCTGGGTTCCAAATTGGCCACACCCCGGGGCCCCTTAGCTCCCATAGACTCAAAATGGTAAAAAAGCTTCAAAAATCTTCTTCTCTGAAACCACAGGGCCCAGAGCTGAGATATTTAGCATGTAGCAACGGCAAGTGGTCACCTACATAATTCCTGCCAATCATGCCCCTGGGTTCCAAATTGGCCACACCCCGGGGCCCCTTAGCTCCCATAGACTCAAAATGGTAAAAAAGCTTCAAAAATCTTCTTCTCTGAAACCAAAGGGCCCACAGTTTAGATATTTAGCATGTAGCAAGGGCAATTGGTCACCTACATAATTCCTGCCAATCATGCCCCTGGGTTCCAAATGGGCCACGCGCCTGGGCCCCTTTGCTCCCATAGACTCATAATGGAAAAAAGCTTAAAAAATCTTCTTCTCTGAAACCACAGCGCCAAGAGCTTAGATATTACGCACATAGCAATCGCAAGTGGTCACCTACATAATTCCTGCCAATCATGCCCCAGGAATCCAAAAGGGCCACGCCCTGGGGCCACTTAGCTCCTATAGACTCATAATGGAAAAAAAGCTTTAAAAATCTTCTTCTCTGAAACCACAGGGCCCAGAGCTTAGATATTTAGCATGTAGCAATGACAAGTGGTCACCTACATTAATCCTGCCAATCATGCCCCTGGTGTCCAAATGGGCCACACCCTGGGACCCCCTTAGCTCCCATAGACTCATAATGGAAAAAAGACTTCAAAAATCTTTTTCTCTGAAACCACAGCGCCCAGAGCTTAGATATTTAGCATGTAGCAACGGCAAGTGGTCACCTTCATATTTCCTGCTAATCATGCCCCTTGGGTCGAAATGGGCCACGCCCCGGGACCCCTTAGCTCCCATAGACTCATAATGGTAAAAAGCTTCAAAAATGTTCTTCTCAGAAACTGTGAAGCACAGAACTTAGATATTTAGTATCTAGCAACATAAAATAGCCAGCTACATAAATCCAGCTAACCCTGCCCCTGGGGTCAAAATTGGCCTCGCCCCAGCTCATCACCTCCAATAGACTTATAATGGAAAAAAAACTTAAAAGATCTTCTTCTATGAAACCATAAGGCCCAGAGCTTAGATTTTTAGTATGTAGCAACATCAAGTGGCCACCTACATAAATCCTGCCAGTTATGCCCCTGGGATCCAAATTGGCCCCACCCCAGGGCTCTTCAGCTTCCATAGACTTAAAATTGGAGAAACTTCAAAAATCTTCTTCTCTGAAACCACAGGGCCCTTATAATGTAAAAAATAAAAATAAAAACAACGTAAAATGGGGAAAAAATCTTCTCTGAAACCATAAGTCCCAGAGCTTAGGTATTTAGCATGTAGCAATGTCGAGTGGTCGCCTACATGAAGCCTGCTAATCATGCCCCTTGGGTCCAAATCCTGTGGCCCCTAAACTCCAACAAACTTATAATGGAAAAGGCTTCAAACATCTTCTTTGAAACCATGAAGTACAGACCTTAGATATTTAGTATATAGCAACACAAAATGGTCGCCTACATAAATCCTGCCAACCATGCCCTTTGGGTCAAAATTGGTCCAGCCCCAGGGCTCATTAGCTCCTATAGACTTAAACTGGAAAAAACTTAAAAGCATCATTTTTCTCCAAAACCATAAGGCACAGATTTTGTTTGATTTGTGGTTTTACATCCCCATCAACACTGTATAGGTCATTTTGGAGATGTCTCTTCCAATTTTGTGGGACTTTTACCAGACATTGAGATGAAATTACATCTCAAGCCCTGTTGCCCAATGAAACCAGTAGGGTTTATAAGCATGGACACCGCTTTGCCTGAGCTTAGATATTTAGTATGTAGCAATGTCAAGTGGTCTCCTACACTAATGATTTTCTGGTACACAGGTGAGCGATATAGGGCCATTGGGCCCTCTTGTTTAAGTTTGGTAGCACGTTGATTGCTTTATTAAATATAGCAGATCTGTAAATTGAAACTTCTAAAATTTCTAACCCTTTGAAATCTGTATCAAGTACTACCATGTTGTAGAAGCCTCCGTGGTGTAGCTGTTATACTACTCGCCTTGTAAACTAGGAGTCACAGGATCGATCAGGCGCTTTTTCATGCTTTCGGATGAGTCTTTAAACCGAGGTTCCGTCTCCGTATGACCTTAGTGAGACGCAAAACTCAAACACTCACTCACTCAATACCCTTTTGCCGTGACGGATTCCTCCATGCATAATTATTTATCGTTATTATGTATTATTATGTTCTAGAAAGGGTTATCCTCTGGAAGCAAGGAATACACCATACAACTGGAAAAAACGGAGCGAACATGTTTTCTTGGCCAGACTAGCTAGTTTCGACCATTTAGGCCTCATCAGTGACCCTCATATATTTTCAAAATTCAACAATGGAATCAATGATCCCAACAGACAAGAAAATATAAAACTCTACATTTGAATTTAAGGCATGGCCCGGAATTGCGTACATCTCCTCAAGACAGTATTTATTCCAAAACAAATATGTCTGTTGATCAGTACCAAAGAGTGATACTTTTAAATCAAATAAAGACGACTAAAATGTTTGAAAAGGGTGGACATTCATTCCCCTTTACACTACCCTTCCTCATAATCTTGAAAAAGTAAAACTTACTGATTTAATTGAATGGACATTTCATAGGGAAGACTCCCTCTATCTTACAGGTAATGTAAGCAATGCGTTTTTCACTTCTGAAGAGCATAAAAACTATACTGGTTATGTCAGAGGGTCTGTGAAGTTCTCACCTTTCTACTTGACAATATTTACATAAGATTTAGTACTAAGTTATTTAGACAAGCTGTGGGTATTCCGATGGGTGCTAATTGCGCACCACTTGTGGCTGATCTGTTTTTGTTTTGTTATGAGAGAGACTTCATGATGTCCCTTTCTGCTTATAACCAGACTGAAATCATTGAAGCTTTTAGCTCCACTTTTAGATATTTGTATGATTTATAAAATATTGATAATACCTTTTTCGATGGTTTGATCAGTCAAATGTACCCCCCCACCCGAAATTTCAGTTAAATAAAGCAAATTCTTCTGATACCGAAGCCCCGTTTTTTAATTTTACATCTATCTATTGTAGATGGGTTTGTTTCTTGTAAAATTTATGATAAACGCGATGATTTAGATTTAGAGATTGTAAACTTTCCTTTTTTGGATGGTGATGTTCCACGTGCGCTATCCTATGGAGTTTATATTTCACAATTAATTCGATTTGCTAGAGTTTGTAGCCATGTAACTGACTTCAACACTCGTAATAAATTGTCAACGGCTAAACTTCTTAATCAGGGTTATCGGTACCATAAACTACGCAAAGCCTTTTCAAAATTTTATAGACGTCATTCTGATTTAATTTTAAAGGTGCATTATTGAGCTATCTGGAAACAATGCTTCCAAAAATAAACTACATATAGCCGGTATTTTTCTTTAAAACAATACAAATGAATGCATTTTATGCAAAAATGCGAACAATTATGATGACAGGTAAACGAGTTTGATAGGGATTCCCTAACTAGGTTTCGAACACTAGTTAGATCTATTTTTAGTTCGTGACAAAAATAGAATCCCCATATACGACGTTATGCGACGTTATGCGACGTTCATTTTTGGCCTTGTTTGCTTAGGTCATGCCTGAATCGGAAAAAAATATGACGCTGAATACCATGCCATAAGCAACGACACTCAGAGACGATACTGTCGCCATGTATGTGTAAAGTGACAGATTTATTTTTAGAATAGAAATTCCGAACACATGTTCAGAGCGAAGGGTAAACACGAATGAAAACGACCATTTTCCCAATGTTATGAAGCTGTGTTTGACTCCAAAAGTGTACACATGACAAAGGAGTATGCATTGAAGATAAAAACCAGAAAAAAAATGAGACCCGGTAGATCAATAATGCACCTTTAAAATTCAATAATGGACTTAAATCTCTTCTGAACAAGGTCTATCGGAACGTGAATTTTATGGTGACTTAGTAATACTATATGAATTTAGAAAAAATTATAACCGTAATCACTTCCGCACCCGATTTTGTTAAATCATTCTTCGATTTAAAAAGATAGGGTACAACATAAATGCTATACGACAGACTGCATCCATGGTAGTTAACCCAATCACGGTTGACCAATTTGCTTCCCTCTTTAATTGCACGGTTCCAACGTAAAGGCTGAAGGTGGTTGGTACCGGATGCTCTCTCTCTGGTCGGGCCCATTGGAGTCTAACTGTTGGGCTTTCTTTTGCTCCGGCATTTCTGTTGTTTCTTGCTGTCGAGTCCTCACCGTTGTTTCATCTCTGTGGTTGTTTGATTTTTGTGTTCAGGGAGATGTTGCACTGATTTGTTAGGAGGCCTTCATGCGGACTGAACAAAATATTTGGCTTAATCGCGACGGAAGAAAGGGCGGGAATTGTGGCCACGTAAAATCGATTTAAGCCCCCCAGTGGAATTCGTTTCCACTGAACGTTCCAAGGCGGTTTATTTTTGTTATGGTTTGTCGTTGGGTGTTTGTGTCGTTTATATTATTTAATTTTGGATAGCCTTTTGACCATTTTATGGGAAAGTAACTGTCCTTTTTGCTTTCCGCTGTTGGTGTTTCCGTTGGGGTATGTTGCTTATGTTTGTGTTTCTTTCCCTTTGGTGTCTTTGATGGGAGCTGTGGGTTAATTGTATCGATTCCTGATCATTGCCTCTACTTCTATTTTTATATTTGAATAAAAGCAGATTCGACTATTCCCTAATTTGGTTTTCAAATGTGACGTAGATCTGAAAACATGATACAGTAACGACAAAAATAACAAAGAGCACACTAAAAGTGCAATTCATTTAATTTTTAATAATTTTCATTTGAATGTCCGTTCCAAACACAGCAAGAAAGAATATAATGGCAAATCCTGTCATCATTCCAAGAGCTTGCAGCAGTAATACTACATTTGGTTTTTCTTTGCTTTCTTGTGCTGCTTCCCTTGTTTGTCTCTCCATTTCTGGCAACTGCAATAGAAAAGGATAATACAGTAACAAACGATAACAATTTGAATTATCTGAAAGCATCGTTTTATAAGAAAGGGGAAATGGTGCGCATTAAAAATAGAAGTGAAGGCAATGGTCAGGAATCGATACAATCAACCCACAGCTCCCGTCAGTGACACCAAAGGGAAAGAAACAAAAACATGAAACAATCAGACCCTGTTGGAAATAACAACAGCGGAAAGCCATAAGGCCATTTACTTTCCCACACAATGGCCAATTTGCTATCCAAAACAAAATAATATAAGCAATACACACACTCAAAAGACAAACCATAACAAAACAAATCTCAACAGAAAAAAACGGACAAGTCCACGATTTTCGTTATGTTTTACTTCTGCTCATAAACAAAGATCTTAGGTACATGGGGTCTTTTTTGAAGCGTGCTTTTTAGTTGACATACCCGTAGATAGCTACAAAACAGGTACAAATCAAACTATTCTCATTTTTATACCCCCGGCATACGAAGTATGCAATGGGGGTATATAGTTTTTGTCTTTTCCGTCTGTCTGTCTGTCTGTCCGTAAACAATTATTTTGTGTCAAAGATATCTCAGGAACTGCTTCACATAGAAGCTTGAAATTTTGCACACATGATCAGTATGACTACTTGTATTGTGGGAAAGAAAATAAGGGCCAAGGGGTCAGGCCTTTTAGAGTTATTTCCCTTTGTAGTTCTTGCTGTTTAATAGTGTATATTTTTATTTTGTGTCAAAGATTTCTCAATAACTACTGTACATAGAAACTTGAAATTTTGCAAACATGATCAGTATGACTAGTTGTATTGTGGGAAAGAAAATAAGGGCCAAGGGGTCAGGCCTTTTAGAGTTATTTCCCTTTGTAGTTCTTGTTTCAGCTGAGGTGATGGCACTGGCCGGGGGTATACATGCCCCACTGGGCACTTTTGTCTAGTTTCAATAGTGATCCTAAATTCTGTGGAGTTTCTGTCTAATCGAAACAGTGAATTTGTTCGCAATAAATTCATGCGAATTGCACCGAAAAGACGTCCCAAAGTCAAAGGGATGTCACGTTTACTTTCCCACAAAACACACATAATCATAGCAACAGATAAGGAAAGTAATTTGTGGTTATTGAAGAATAGGTTTTGACAATTCTCCATAAAAATCTATGTTGTTCGCCGTACGAAATTTGCTGGATACCAACGATCTATCTTCTCAAACAACACATTGAAGAAAATTATTCAATATATCAGTCTAAATTCCGTGGACATGACCAGCATATTTGCGGTAAACGAATGTGTTATTTTCGTCATAGAGTACACGAATGTGTTATTTTTCTTTCCACAGGCACTGCAAGTAACTTACACTGATCTACGATTCCCTATTTTTGTTGCGCAAATGTGACGTAGATCATAAAAAGATAATACAGCAACGACAAAATTAACAAAGAGTACCCTTAAAGAGTAATACATTTAATAGGCTTTGGCCATTGACTTGCCTTCAGCTTTGTGTTACTGGTACACCTTATGATGACGCCGTTGTGTGTGCCCTCAAGTCACTGTCTCTTTATATTCTACGGTGACATGAGATTACTTGTTCTGAGCTTTTCCTGGATAACGATTTCGTTTAATTATCTTTCTACTCCAGATCAGAATTTACTGACCACAGAAGGAATTTTTCCTTGGCTGGTGTTTGCTTGCTTTTTGGCTCACCTGTCACGTAGTGACAAGGTGAGCTTTTGGGATCACTTTTTGTCCGTCGTCCGTCGTACGTGCGTGCGGGCGGGCGTCCGTAAACTTTTCTTGTGAACACACTAGAGGTCTCAGTTTTGGGCCAATCATCATCAAACTTGGTCAGAATGATAATCATGACAATATCTCGGTCAAGTTCCAATATGAGTCATGGCAGGTCAAAAAGTAGGTCAGAAGGTCAAATCAAAGAAAAACCTTGTGAACACTCTAGAGGCCAAAGTTTTAGGCCGATCGCCATCAAACTTGCTCAGAATGATCATCTTGACAATAACTCGGTCAAGTTCGAAGGTGGGTTATGCCGAGTTAAAAAGTAGGTCAGTAGGTCAAATCATAGAAAAACCTTGTGAACACTCTAGAGGCCACAGTTTTGATCTGATCGTCATCAATCTTGCTCAGAATGATCGACTTGATAATATCTGGGACAAGTTCGAATATAAGACCTGTCGGGCCACAAAGTAGGTCAGTAGGTCAAAGCATAGAAAAACCTTGTGAATACACTAGAGGCCACAGTTTTGGTCCGATAATCATCAAACTTGCTCAGAATGATTATCTTGACAATATCTCAGTCAAGTTCGAATATGAGTCATGTCGGGTCAAAAAGTAGGTCAGTATATCAAATCAGAGAAAAACCTTGTGAACACACTATAGGCCGCGGTTTTGGTCCGATCATCATCAATCTTGCCCAGAATGATAGTCTTGACAATATCTGGGAAAAGTTCGAATATGGGACATGTCGGGCCACAAAGTAGGTCAGTAGGTCAAATCATAGAAAAACCTTGTGAATACACTAGAGGCCACAGTTTTGGTCCGATAATCATCAAACTTGCTCAGAATGAATATCTTGACAATATCTCGGTCAAGTTCGAATATGAGTCATGTCGGGTCAAAAAGTAGATCAGTATGTCAAATCAGAGAAAAACCTTGTGAACACACAAGAGGCCACGGATTTGGTCCGATCATCATCAAACTTGCCCAGAATGATCATCTTGACAATATCTCAGTCAACGTCGAATATGGGTGTTGTCGGATCAAAAAGTAGGTCAGTAGGTCAAATCATAGAAAAACCTTCTGAACACACTAGAGGCCACAGGTTTGGTCCAATCATCATCAAACTTGCTCAGAATGAGCATCTTGATAATATCTTGGTCACGTTCGAATATGGGTCATGTCGGGTCACAATGTAGGTTGGTAGGTCAAATCATAGAAAAAAAATTGTGAATACACTAGAGGCCACAGTTTTGGTCCAATCATCATCAAACTTGCCCAGAATGATCATCTTGACAATGTCGCAGTCAAGTTCGAATATGGGTCATGTTGGGTCAAAAAGTAGGTCAGTAGGTTAAATCAGAGAAAAACCTTCTGAACACACTTGAGGCCACAGTTTAGCTTTTATCATTATAAAACTTGCACAGAATGATCATCTTGACAATATCTCGGTCAAGTTCGAATACGGGTCATGTCGGGTCATAAAGTAGGTCAGTAGGTCAAATCATAGAAAAACCTTGTGAACACACTAGAGGCCACAGGTTTGGTCCAATCATCTTCAAACTTGCTCAGAATGAGCATCTTGATAATATCTTGGTCACGTTCGAATATGGGTCATGTCGGGTAACAATGTAGGTTGGTAGGCCAAATCATAGAAAAACATTGTGAACACACTAAAGGCCACAGTTTTGGTCTGATCATCATCAAATTTGCTCATAATGATAGTCTTGACAATATCTCGGTCAAGTTCGAATATGGGTCATGTCGGTCAAAAAGTAGGTAAGAAGGTCAAATCGTAGAAAAACTGCTGAACACACTAGAGGCCACAGTTTAGGTTCGATCATCATAAAACTTGCCCTGAATGATCATCTTGACATCTCGGTCAAGTTCGAATACGGGTCTTGTCGTGTCATAAAGTAGGTCAGCAGGTCAAATCATAGAAAAACATTGTGAACACACTAGAGGCCACAGTTTTGGTCCGATCAACATCGAACTTGCCCAGAATGATCATCTTGACAATATCTCAGTCAAGTTCGAATATGGGTCATGTCTGGTCAAAAAGTAGGTCAGTATGTCAAATCAGAGAAAAACCTTGTGAACACACTAGAGGCCACAGTTATGGTCCGATCATCATCAAACTTGCCCAGAATGATCATCTTGACAATATCTGGAACAAGTTCGAATATGCGACATGTCGGGCCAGAAAGTAGGTCAGTAGGTCAAAACATAGAAAAACCTTGTGAAAACACTAGAGGCCACAGTTTTGGTCCGATAATCATCAAACTTGCTCAGAATGATTATCTTGACAATATCTCGGTCAAGTTCGAATATGAGTCATGTCGGGTCAAAAAGTAGGTCTGTATGTCAAATCATAGAAAAACCTTCTGAACACACTAGAGGTCACAGGTTTGGTCCAATCATCATCAAACTTGCTCAGAATGAGCATCTTGATAATATCTTGGTCACGTTCGAATATGGGTCATGTCGGGTCACAATGTAGGTTGGTAGGTCAAATCATAGAAAAACCATGTGAATACACTAGAAGCCACAGTTTTCGTCCAATCATCATCAAACTTGCCCAGAATGATCATCTTGACAATGTCTCAGTCAAGTTCGAATATGGGTCATGTTGGGTCAAAATGTAGGTCAGTAGGTCAAATCATAGAAAAACCTTCTGAACACACTTGAGGCCACATTTTAGGTTTGATCATCATAAAACATGCCCAGAATGATCATCTTGACAATATCTCGGTCAAGTTCGAATACGGGTCATGTCGGGTCATAAAGTAGGTCAATAGGTCAAATCATGGAAAAACCTTGTGAACACACTAGAGGCCACGGTTTTGGTCCGATCATCTTCGAACTTGCCCAGGATGATCATCTTGACAATATCTCAGTCAACTTCGAATATGGGTGTTGTCGGGTCAAAAAGTAGGTCAGTAGGTCAAATCATAGAAAAACCTTCTGAACACACTAGAGGCCACAGGTTTGGTCCAATCATCATCAAACTTGCTCAGAATGGGCATCTTGATAATATCTTGGTCACGTTCGAATATGGGTCATGTCGGGTCACAATGTAGGTTGGTAGGTCAAATCATAGAAAAACCATGTGAATACACTAGAAGCCTCAGTTTTGGTCCAATCATCATCAATCTTGCCCAGAATGATCATCTTGACAATGTCTCAGTCAAGTTCGAATATGGGTCATGTACGGTCAAAAAGTAGGTCAGTAGGTCAAATCATAGAAAAACCTTCTGAACACACTTGAGGCCACATTTTAGGTTTGATCATCATAAAAAATGCCCAGAATGATCATCTTGACAATATCTCGGTCAAGTTCGAATACGGGTCATGTCGGGTCATAAAGTAGGTCAGTAGGTCAAATCATAGAAAAACCTTGTGAACACACTATAGGCCACAGGTTTGGTCCAATCATCATCAAACTTGCTCAGAATGAGCATCTTGATAATATCTTGGTCTCGTTCGAATATGGGTCATGTCGGGTAACAATGTAGGTTGGTAGGCCAAATCATAGAAAAACCTTGTGAACACACTAGAGGCCACAGTTTTGGTCCGATCATCATCAAATTTGCTCAGAATGATAGTCTTGACAATATCTCGGACAAGTTCGAATATGGGTCATGTCGGCCAAAAAGTAGGTCAAATCGTAGAAAAACCTTCTGAACACACTAGAGTTTCGATCATCATAAAACTTGCCGAGAATGATCATCTTGACAGTATCTCGGTCAAGTTCGAATACGGGTCATGTCGGGTCATAAAGTAGGTCAGTAGGTCAAATCATAGAAAAACCTTGTGAACACACTAGAGGCCCCAGTTTTTGTCCGATCATCATCGAACTTGCCCAGAATGTTCATCTTGACACTATCTCAGTCAAGTTCGAATATAGGTCATATCTGGTCAGAAAGTAGGTCAGTAGGTCAAATCAGAGAAAAACCTTGTGAACACACTAGAGGCCACAGTTTTGGTCCGATCATCATCAAACTTGCTCAAAATGATCATTTGACCATGTCTCGGTAAATTTCGAATATTGGTCATGTCTGGTCAATAAGAAGGTCAGTAGGTCAGATTGTTGAAAAACCTTGTAAACACACAAGTGTTCCCAGTTTTGGTCCGATCATCATCAAACTTGCTCAGAATTATCATCTTGACATTATCTGGGTCAAGTTTGAATATGGGTCATGTCGGGTCAAAAAGTAGGCCAGCAGGTCAAATCATAGAAAAAACCTTGTGAACACACTAGAGGCCACAGTTTTGGTCCGATCGTCATCGAATTGCCCAGAATGATCATCTTGACAATATCTCAGTCAAGTTCGAATATGGGTCATGTCTGGTCAAAAAGTAAGTCAGTAGGTCAAATCATAGAAAAACCCTCTGAACACATTTGAGGCCACAGTTTTGGTCCGATCATCATCAAACTTGCTCAAAATGATCATTTGACCATGTCTCGGTTAATTTCGAATATGGGTCATGTCTGGTCAATAAGAAGGTCAGTAGGTCAGATTGTTGAAAAACCTTGTGAACTCACTAGAGGTCCCAGTTTTGGTCCGATCATCATCAAACTTGCTCAGAATTATCATCTTGACAATATCTGGGTCAAGTTTGAATATGGGTCATGTCGGGTCAAAAAGTAGGCCAGCAGGTCAAATCATAGAAAAACGTTTTGAACACTCTAAGAGGCCACAGTTTTAGTCAAATCACCATTAAACTTGCTCAGAATGATCATCTGGACAATATCTCAGTTAAGTTCGAATATGGGTCATGTCAAATCAAAAAGTAGATCGGTAGGTTAATTTGTCATTATTTTTAAACCGTTTGAGATAGAGCCTTCATATTTGGCATATAGGTTCCTTGTGACAAGGGCTTCCCACACATATAAAGTTTTGACCTGTGACCTTGACCTGTGACCTACTCTATCATAACTTTTGAACCATATGGGATAGAGCCTTCATATTTGGCATGTATGTTCCTTGTGACAAGGTTTTCTCAACCATTCAAAACTTTTGACCCATGACCTTGACCTTTGACCTACTTTGTCATAACTTTTGAAGCATTTGAGATACAGCCTTCATATTTGGCATGTAGGTTGCTTGCGACAAGGGCTTTCTATACATACATAAAATAATCTTTGACCTTTTCCTTGACACTGACCTATTTTATTTTAACTTTTGAACCATGTTGTGTAGATGTCCCTCTAGGAAAATAGCATAAACGATTAACAAATGGTCACAAGAGCTAAAAATAGAAAAAACATTGTAAATTTGCTTCAAATGCGAACTCCTTCTAAACCCTTGGGCCAATTGGATTTAAAACTTCACCGGAATGTTGCCTAGGTGACTCCCTACCAAAATAGTTAAAAATCATTACACTCAAATGAACAAGATGGCTACCAGAGCTAAAAATAAAAAATATCTTCAAACGACAATTCCTTCTGTATCCTTGGGCCAATTTCATTCAAACTTCGAAGTAATGTTGCTTAGATGACCCTCTACCAGAACGGCTAAAACGATCCCGCTCCGATGAACAAAATGGCCACCGGAGCTGAAAATAGAAAAATATTGTAAATTTGATTCAAACGTGAACTCTTCCTAAACCCTAAGGCTAATTTGATTCAAACTTCACAGGAATAATGCCTAGGTTACTCCCTACCAAATAAGCTAAAATCACTCTGCTGATGGACAAGATGGCCACCAGAGCTAAAATTAGAAAGTACTCGAGACAGTGACAAACAGGTGAGCGAACCAGGGCCCTGTGGGCCCTCTTGTTGTAAATTAAAGTACATAATTATTTCCCTTGCGATTATGGGCCCCATTCAAGATTTAACACATGGATACGTTGGTCTTCAGTGAGATATATTTGGCCAAATCTAGCTAGTTTGGCCTAAGAAACTTGATTCTTGATTTTTATACGTGTTCGTTTGTTTAAATGTGTTGGTTCAGAAAATGAAACATACTCCTGGAAGTAGCCCCAGTGGCTCCAACTACTTTTGTCTCCAGATTTACTAGGTCCCAAAGGTGTTCCAGCCATTGAATTTCGACTTTAAAAGGTCGTTCTTTTGTCGCGGTTTATTTTTGTTATGGTTTGTCCCTGTGTGTTTATGTCACTTACATTATTTTATTTTGGATAGCCTATTGGCCATTTTGTGGGATGGTAACTGTCCTTTTGGCTTTCCGCTGTTGGTGTTTCCGTTGGGGTCTGTTGTTTCATGTTTGTGTTTCTTTCCCTTTGGTGTCTCTGATGGGAGCTGTGGGTTGATTGGATCGATTCCTGATCATTCCTTCACTTTTCTCTTTTAAAAGACAAATCCAAGGAAAGAGCCAATCACATGACG
The DNA here is from genome assembly GCA_963580285.1 of Lucinisca nassula. Taxonomy (NCBI): domain Eukaryota; kingdom Metazoa; phylum Mollusca; class Bivalvia; order Lucinida; family Lucinidae; genus Lucinisca; species Lucinisca nassula. The sequence goes on from OY757021.1 coordinate 48,105,173, forward strand.
TAGACCATCATTTGCATCAGGAGGAAGAGACTTATTCATTGGAAATGAACGCACAACAACCGCTTGACCAGCGTAACAATCAGTCCCCTTTTCCTCAAGGGTCTCCGTAGCCTAGTGGATAAGAGCGCTGACACTAAACCATTGGGTCTCTCACCTTCTGTGTGTTTGAAAATTGCTCGGGTCACATGTGAGACGCCAAGTTCTGCAACGGAATATCACGTGCTTTTTCTCCTTGTACTCCGGTTTTCGTCCATCTATGATTAACTATCGGCTCGATGTGAGTATAATAATCATGAAACGTCTGTAAAACCAAAACAACAGTATCAACAACAACAACTCCTCTCTTCCTCAAGCGAGGTGACTCATCACGAAAACACGCCTATATAATTTTGACCCCCTTGAGCCCAAATTTTATATTGTTTTACTGGGGTTTATAGGGGTAGACCTCATTTTTCTTATTTCTGCTCAAAAATATAGATTGTGGATGCATGTGAGAAGCGCCTCATCGAGGCATTTATAACGTATACACACAATCTATATTTTGAGCAGAAATGAAAAATATGAGGCACTTCTACTGTGTACCCTCAATCTATATTACCGAGCAGAAATAAGAAAAATATCACATTTTTTCATCTAATTTTTTTTTGCCGGTAAAATTAACAATGCATTTGTATAGGTGTGCTTTTGTAATGGTTAAAATTCAACAAAACAAAGCAAAAATTATAGGATATCAACAGAACCGCCACCTTTGAACGGTCGGCAGCACAAGCTACTGTGGGGTAGGGGCTTAAAAATCTTGGGCTTAAAGATAAAAATATTTTACTGCCAGCAAATATTTAAGTATAAGAATTTACCATTTCTACAAATGAGAGATAAAGAAACATTCCGCCGGCAATAGCAAGTATTCACCTATACAAATACATGGTAAATTTTACCGGCGAAAACAAAAATTAAGATGAAAATTGTGATATTTTTCTTATTTCTTCTCAGTTATATAGATTGAGGGTACATGTTAGAAGCGCCTCATATTTAATATTTCTGCTCAAAACGTAATGAGGCGCTTCTAACATAGACCCATAATCTATACTTTTGAGCAGAAATAAGAAAAATTAGGTTTACCCCTATAAACCCCAGTTTTCAATATAAAAGTGGGGCTCAATGGGGTCAGAATTATATAGGTGTGCTTTCGTAATGACACCGCTAGAAACCGCTTAACAAATGCACAATGCCTTACGATTGCAGAACTATTTTTTTAAAATACAACAAAACATAGCAACAATTAAGGAAAATCAACAGAACCGCCACCTGTGAACGGTCGGTGGCACAAATTACTTTGGGGTGGGGCTTAAAGATCTTTGGCTTCAAGATGAAAATATTTTACTGCCGGAGTATAAGAATTTACCATATCTAACAATGACAGATAAAGAAACATTCCGCCGCCAATGGCAAGTATCCATTTTGTAAGGTCTGTACTTTCTCCCAGAAAGCCTTATTTTATTATGTCTGCTAAACATATAGATTGTGGGTATACATCTTTCATTTTGAATATTCTTGGTACACGTTAGAAGCGCCTCACCGAGGCGCTTCTAACGTGTACCCACAATCTATATTTGAGGAGAAATAAGAAAAATAAGAAAATATCACAAATTTGCGGCGGTAAAATTTACAATGCATTTGAATACATGTAGGTGTGTTTTCGTAAATCGTGATTTGTCTACTTTACAACTGACCTCCAAACTGTGATTTATTACTCAACAAATCACAGTTAGAGCTGATCTATTTCTTAAACAAAACAAAGCAACAATTATAGAATATCAACAGAACCGCCACCTTTAAACGGTCGGCAGCACAAGCTTCTGTGTGGTGGGGGCTTAAAGGATAAACATATTTTAGTGCTAGCAAATATGTATAGTAGTCGCGGATAAGATTGACTAGGCGGCGCTATCGTTTGTACCTGCCTTAGGAATATTCCATTAACAAAATGGTGATTGTGTGAATTCAACTGTAACACAAACATAGCCTTGGCGTATATGACCATTTCGTCCGCTTGTTGAAATCGTGCGAAAGGCACTTTACCTAATCTTCCGGTGGACCCAGCGAATTTGACATATATTGACAACACCTGAATAGCTCCGCCTAGTCAATCTTATCTGCGACTTCTGTATGTATAAGAATTTACCATATCTACAAATGACAGATAAAGAAACATTCCGCCGGCAATAGCAAGTATCCATGTTGTAAGGCCTGTATTTTCTCCAAGAATGATGCCCACAGCAACACCAAAGAAATTTGGAATAACTGCCATAAGATTATATAGAAGAGCCCTTTTAACATTCAGTCCAGAACGCAATAGAAACGCAATGTCACCTGCAAAATATTATGAATACATGTATGTACGGTTAATCTCGATGCCTGGCAAATCACTGTCAATCAATGAGCTTGTTCGATTTGTCCACAACGCATTTGCTATTTTTTTCTTAAATATTTAGAAACGGTGTTCTGGGAAACGATTTGAAGGAAGGACCCATGTAACAAAAAATACTGAACCATAACAAAAAAAAGACTTATATTCTTCTAAGTATATCAGCATACAATTTTCATCGAAATCATCACGAAAACACGCCTATATAATTTTGACCCCCTTGAACCCCACCTTTATATAGTAACAGGAGTATATCTTATTTTTCTTATTTCTGCTCTAAAATATAGATTGTGGTTACTCGTTAGAACCGCCTCATCGAGGCGGTTCTAAACAATGCCCACATTCTATATTTTGAGCAGAAATAAGAAAAATATTACAATTTTTCAACTGAAAATTTTCTTTTTTTCGGCGATTAAGATTACAATGTATTTAAATAGGCGTGTGTTCGTAATGTTTACCACTGAGTTGCTTTGTGTGAAAACTGTGTGTACATTACGACAACACACTCGTGCACCATATTTCATTTTCACCTCTCCAAACTGACTACTTTTCTGAAAATCCGTGATATTTTTCTTATAAATACTGCAAACATAGGTTGTGGGTGCTCGTTAGCTAACGCGTACCCACAAGCTATGTGTTGGCGCAAACATAAGAAAAATAATGTATACTCTCTTAAACCCCAGTTCTCTATGTATAAAGTGGAGTTTATTGGAGGTCTTCATTTCACGGATTTGTTCACGTGATGACATAAACGAACTAAGGATGAAGATTAACGTGTGCATCGCGCAGTCTGATCAACACATTTCTATCCGCGGTTCGCATCACGTGAACAAGTCCGTGAAATGAAGACCCCTTATACCCCACTTTATATAGAGAGAACTGGGGTTTACGGGGTAAACATTAGTTTCCTTATTTTTGCTCCAGGACATAGGTTGTCGGTACTCGTTAGAACCGCCTCAATGAGGCGGTTCTAACGAGCATCCACGACCTATGTTTGCAGTATTTATAAGAAAAATTTCACGGATTTTCATCAGAAAATTACCCATTGCGGAGACGTAAAAATGCACTATATCGCACGGGTGTGTTATCGTAGTACGGACAGTACTTTACGTCTAGTTTCTAAATTGAAAATTTCAAAATTTCAACACTCTTGCTAGTTTGTGTAGCTTGACATAGGGGTTTCTGTTTTATCACGTGAACAAGTCCGTGAAACCCCCCACCCATAAACCCCACTTTATGTAGCGAAAACTGAGGTTTACGGGGAAATACATCATTTTTCTTATTTCTACTCCAAGACATAGGTTGTGGGTACTCGTTAGAACCGCCTCACGAGCTGTCACAACTTATGTTCGCAGTATAAATAAGAATATTATCACGGATTTTCATCAGAATATTAGCCATTTTGATGATAAGAAATAATGCATTATGTCGCACGGGTGTATTGTCGTAATGCGTGAATGTGCAGGATGATCTGAGTATTTGCTTGGTGCAAATGCTCGATAACCTTTTTTTCCTTTAGCGCGGTCCACTTTATACTTTACTTGTTTCATGTAGGTAGTTATATAATTCAGATGATTTGATAAAGAATCGATACAATTACCTCACATCTCGAAGACACCAAAGGGGGGCGGGGGGGGGGGACACAAACACAACTTAAAATAACTTCACTGTAATGAAAAATAAACAAGCGGAAAGCCAAAAGAACAGTTTCTTTCCCACAAAAGCCTCTTTGGTATTGTGGCAAAGCTACTCGCCTTATAAACCAGGCGTCCATATTTCGATTCCGGGCTTCTCGCGATTAACAGTCTTTAAACCGAGGTCTCGCTTCTATGTGAACTTACGTATTTAGTGAGACGTTATACTCAACGACAAACAACTTACCTAATTCGTGGGGCAACTCCTCAAAGATGATCGCCACGGCAACACTAACTCCCACAAAGAGACTGTCAGTAAGCGAAGCTCCAACAGAAATTCCATCGACGAATTTATGGAAGGAATCACCAATCAGAAGCATCCAGGCAAAGGTGGCAATTTCTTGAATTTTAGATTTCTTCGTGTCTGTTTCAATATATACAGTGAAACTTCACGAAAACACGCCTATGTAATTTTGACCCCCTTGAACCCCACTTTTATATAGTAAAACTGGGGTTTCCGTGGGTATACCTTATTTTTCTTATTTATTCTCTAAAATATAGATTGTGGGTACCCGTTAGAACCGCCTCGATGAGGCGGTTCTAACGAGTGCCCACAATCTATATTTAGAGTAGAAATGAGAAAAATATAACAATTTTTCATCATAAAATTTTCATTTTTTCGGCGATAAAGGTGGCAGTGTATTTGTATAGGCGTGTTTGCGTAATGCTTCAAATTACTCTAACACGCCTATATAATTTCGACCCCACACCTTGAACTCCTTTTTATACAGTAAAACTTGGGTTTTACAGGGCTAAACCTTATTTTTCTTATCTCTGCTCCAAACTATAGATTGTGGGTACTCGTTAGAATCGCCTCGATGAGGCGGTTCTAACGAGTACCAACAATATATATTTTGAGCATAAATTAGAAAACTATCATAATTTTTCAGTTTGAAATTTTCGTTTATTTCGGCGGTAAAGTTTACAATGCATTTGTAGAGGCGTGTTTTCGTAATCTCAAATAAAGGATTGCTCGAAAACCATGTTCATTACGAAAACAAGTCTATTCTAATACATTTTAAATTTTCCTGTCGACAAAAAAAATCAGATGAAAAAATGGGCTATTTTGCTCATTTCTGTTCAAAGTATAGTTTGTGGTACACGTAAGAACCGCCTCTTGGTGGCGGTTCTAACAAGTACCCACAATCAGCAATCAAAAACTAACGTTTACCCCCTTTAAGCGCCATTTTACCATATAAAAGTGGTGCTCTAGGGGAGAGGCCGGGGAGGGGGTCAGAATTATACAGACCTGTTTGCGTGATGTCGTTTACCATGATCAATTTTTTAATCCCAAGTGAATGCTTGCAACAGATCAAGATAGGCATATAATAAGGATAATGTAGCGATATAATTTTAAAAAAGGTGTATTTTCGGTACTCATAACAATCGCCACAGTGTGATTGACCGGCTAGCTATGACCTAATTAATGCCATGTAGCCTCAGATCCAGCGTACAAACACTTGCTTATCTGCACAGTACACTGAGGTCACCACTGCATGCTATACGAGCCCCGCCAAGCGAATTTGTGTCTTCGAGCATTCCGTCATGACAAATTTTAACTGCGCATGCCCAGCCATTCAGAGGGGCCAGGGATATGGCTTTCTGTCTGAAGGTTCCTCTTGATTCACTGCTTGTATGAGCGAGCAGCGAAGGTTCTGGCGAGACTGCGCGGATGCGCAGGCTCGCCTGAACCTTCGCTGCTCGCATAGGCGATAAGTACCAAAATCGCTTGACGGGGCCCATACAATACAGTGCTTATGTACGAGACTGCCCAGGAAAAAGTTGTTAAATGTACTAACCGACTCGATATGACCTAAATTGTGTTGAATGGACCTTTAAACTAATAATAAACGAACAAACGTTCCACCGATTTAAGAAGGGCGGTTGTCAGTTTCTTGCGAATGAATGCGCAAAGTGCACGTCAAACACTTTTTTTAACCCACAGCTCCCATCGGAGACACCAAAGGGAAAGAAACACAAACATTAAATAACTACACCCTAATGGAAACATCAATAGCGGAAAGCCAAAAGGACAGCTACTTTCCCACAAAATGGCCAGTCGGCTGTCCAAAGCTAAAATATAAGCGATTCCAATACTCAAAGACAAACAATTACGAAAATAAACTGCGACAGAAAAACCGCCTTGGAACGGTCAGTGAAATTAATTCCACTGGGGGGGGGGGGGGGGGGGGCTTAAATCGAGTTGACGCGGCCGCAATCCTCCCCCCATACTTCCGTCGCGATTTAGACATACGCATACCCAGAAAGTTTGTTCAGTTAACCAGATCAGCTCGACTTGCGCTTTATAGTATTGAACTCCATACCAACCAACAATGACTCAGGCTAGGATGACTGCATCGGTTAGAATAAAAAGAGAATGATCGCAGAAAGCATTTCATCTCGGATCAGTCCCCACGAAAGAATAGTGCTGGATCCTGCAATCGAACCCGCGATCTTCGGATCATCAGTGGGTCACGCACACCGGACTGAGCCACCGGGGTCACTTATCTCTGGGGTAATCAGGTAGGTATGGAGTCTATGTGATACATACAGCATCCTGGTAAAATGCTACCTGATACTGTGAAAGGTGAATCAGCCTCTTTGGTAATATTATGATGATTTCGTAATGCCCAGTTACAGGTTATTTTATATAATACAAACTGACCGACGACCTGTATTTGTTTGTTTGAAATGGGGTTTTATGTCCTCGTCAACACTATTAAGGTAATTTCGGAGACGCTGCTTTCAATTTTGTTGGACTTTTAACCGACATTGAGATGAAATGACATCTCGAGCCGTGCTGCCAGATGCAACCAATAGGGTTTATATGCATGGTCAGTCCGACTCGCACTACTTTGCCTGAGCAGGTTTATACCTTCTAAACGGTATACCAGTACTCCTGGTGTGGTCGGTTTCAGCTCTGCGTGGAAGCACGTTGCAATCCATCCACTTCTCCGAGACCCGAAGGGCGGGGGCGACCGATGAACTGTAACTGGGCCAATACGATTAATGACAATTTTATCAATTGACACATTTAAAAAACATGATTACTGATTTTTTACCTCATCCTTATATCGCTTGACCTCCGGTTAATATTGTTTGACATCCGGTCAATACAGCATAGTCAATTATTTAATAACTCACGCTGAAACATGTCATTTGCATAACATTTCAGTCGTGTATCTTACACGTGTTCGTTCCATTAACCTGTTTAGAAAACATGCTCGTGCACACCAGATAAGGAAATCCATAGTTTTAGCTTGGGATAGAAATTCTGTTCTAACCCTGATGTTCTTACCCCAAATCGAATATTCTCGCGTGTTTAGTTGCTAACGTGTCGTTACTGTGACGTCACAGCAAGTTACTTGACGAGTGTCATCACAATATGGCGGACGTCGGTAACTGAGGTGTCTGCAGCATTAAAAATTCGCGCTAAGAATGGAAGGCATGTAAGAAAAAGAATCCTATATGGGTGTGAGGGCTGGATAGAAAACTCTGTCTCTCGGGATCACTGTCCGGCATCACTCGACAAGGCTCGTGACTCCGGACAGTGACCCTTGCGATGGGTTTTTTCATCCACCCCTCACACCTATATAAGATTCTTATATTTTGGTCTGCTGGGAGACTATTACTGAACTGCTGCAGCGTAACCTAATCCTTGCCATTTTTAATCTGGTTCTGCATAAAAAATGGAGGAAATAAAAAAACACACTATATGTTGGCCCTTGTCCTGATGGACACTTTAACTGCTACCTTCCCTAAATCAGAAGGCTTCTGAATCTGGTGGGAATCTACACTGTTAATCATTCAGTTTGCATATTATATCAAGAAATTTTAGTGGTTGATAGTCAGTCATAGGTGTGGAAAAATTACATGTAATTCATTTAACAGGACAAGAGTTACACGTTAGCAACTTAACAGCACCACTTGGAAGATGCTGGAAACATTATGAAAAACGGCCCCCGCCCAACGGGGCTTAAATAAATAGATGGGCTGCATGATGCTTCTACGCAGAGCTGAATCCGACCCGCACACAAGTACATGTAAAGCGCTTAGAGGATCTAAGCCTGCCCAGGCAAAGCGGTGCGAGTCGGGCCCGCCAATGCTTATTAATCCTATTGGTTTCATTTGGGCGGCAGGGCTTGAGAAGTCATTTCATTTCAATGTCGGGTAAAATCCTATCACATTGGAAGCAACGACTCCAAAATCACCTTCACCTGGTTGACGGGGACGTTAAACCTAAAATCAAACAAACAAACATTATGAAAACACGCCTATACAAATACGAGGGTCATCCAATAAATAGCGTATTTTTTTGTATAAATTTTCAACCAATTATCGTAAATTGTAAAGTTTACCACCGTAAAAATGAAAAAAATTAGTTAAAAAAAATGTGATATGTTTCTTATTTCTGCTCAAACTACAGATTGTACACCTTAGAACCGCCTCATCGAGTATCCAAATTTTAGAGCAGAAATAAGAAAAATAAGAGCCTTAGACAACAGGTGCTACAGGATTTTGCATCGCCCTTGTTCATCTCAAAACTCATTTCGAAAACACGCCTATACAAATACATTGTAAATTTTACAGCCGAAAAAACGAAAATTGAAAGACGAAAATTGCGATATTTTTCTTATTTCTGCTCAAACTATCTAGGCGGTTCTAACGAGTACCCACAATCTATATTTTAGAGCAGAAATAAGAAAAATAAGGTTTGCCTCTGTAATACCCCGTTTTACTATAAACGTGAGGTTCATGGGGGTTGGGTCAAAATTATATAGGCATGTTTGTGCGATGAAATGCGTTTTATACCATTGATATTTTACAAAAGCGGCTTGCATGATATTATTTTACTTACCTTTAGCCCTTCCCATGTAATCAACGGCAGCGTAACCTTCCTTCTAAAGAAGCCTCCGTGGTCTAGTGGATAATCTATTCACCTCATACAATAGGGGTCGTGGGTTCGGTCCCGGGCTTCTTCAGACTTTTTCATGTGTCTTTTAACCGAGGTTCCATCTCCGTTGGACTTTAGCTGTTGGTTGGACATAAAACTTCTTACAATGTTTTTGGAGTTATCTTATCCCACAATGAGGCCTTGCGATAGCCAAAATATAATCGAAGGCAACCATCAGGGATCGATACAATTTAACCCACATCTCCCTTCAGAGACACCAAAGGGAAAGAAACACAAACATGTACTAGTATCGCTTAACGACTAGTTTCAGTAACTGTAAGCATTTTCGTTTGTAGCATGATTAAATGACATACAAATAAATAAAAAATGCATTTTGTCTTTTGTCTGTTTTATTTCCCATCCATCCTGAAAATTTTGGTTTTCAAAGCATCAGTAATGCATTGGAGGCAGCCATTGTTTTCACCTACATATTTCAAAAACGGAAATTACAACTGACCAGAATCGGTGATCTTTGAACAACTTTGCCTCATGGTACAGTTACTGTGCAAAATTATGTACTGAAAATGTTGTAATGGTTAAAACAACATTGCTAGAAACTGTTAATTTTCAATGAAGTTATTTACAAATGGCATAATAGACATTCAAATGGATTTAATTTTCAGCATGCCTGGGACACACGAATCTATCATTCCAGTTTTCAATCCTTTGCTTGAAGCAATATATGAGATGTATCAGTGTTTTCATAGGGGTATGTAATACAGGGTCCACTTTTTAATGACCAAAGAAATACAGTGTTTTTGTTAGTCACCAAAGCATTTTAGGGCTGCATCCGAAATAGAAAAGGGAGTTAAACTAAAACAAGGTATGTATTTCACCTTTGAACTGCACAACAACGACAAACGTTAAGCACTGGCATCAATTTTGGGGCAGTCCCTGTATATAAAAACTGGAAGCTGACCCCAGCAGGTCACGTCCAGCAGAAGACAATAAATGTTGTGATTGGGAATTATTAAAAAAAAATAAACAATTGCTTTTGGGAGGCACATCAAAACATATTATAAAAGGTATTAAGAAACTTGCCCAAAATATGCAAGGAAATATAAATTTATTTCTAACCGACGTCTTTGAACATAATTTTTCGATGTTTTTGACAGAAGTGACAGGGCTTTATTTATACTTTTCACAACTGGATGTGATGCTGTCACAGAACTCTTTACTAAGAAAATAACGCGAGGGAAGTAAGTGTCACCGAAACTGGTCAGTCATCATTTCTGGGCCTCCTACGATACTAAATAGACGCTAATGGGAAAGCCAAAAGGACAGTTACTTTCCCACAAAATGGCCAATTGGCCATCCAAAACAAAGAAAAAAAGATATAAGCGATTCAACACTCAAAGACAAACCATAACAAAAATAAACCGCGACAGAAGAACCGCCTTGGAACGGACAGTGAAAGAGTTTCACTTGGGGTGGGGTGGTGTTACATACAACTGCCCACTTTGACACGACTGTACGTTTATTTCTCTTTGGAAAGCCTACATGCAGTTAAGAGTCCTTGAGATCGTCAAAGACTGATCACACTGTGTGAATGCTAAAACTGATCTGCATTTTCGCTGGTCGTGCAAGACTAATCAGAGGTTATGCCCTATGTTGACTTATTTCAAAGATCATACATGACAGCATACTATCCCAGGGTTAAGTTATTCTTACGTCTACCTTTAGGATCTGTGGTTGTTTCTACTTCAGCCAGGGAAGGTTCATCTGGAAGTTCACATAAATATTTATCTGGATCTGCTTCTTCTGGTGCGATTGGGAGAGTTTCACTCTGCGAAATCACATGTACTTGCATTTCTTGGCAATTTTCCATCTACAAAGTGAAAAAAAACTACTCAGGATAACACAGCCGTGATGCATAGTCCTTTCTTAAATGGCGCCAGAACTAACTTTTTTTTCAATGAAAATTTGGGATATTTGCCTTATGCTGCTACGAACATAGATTGTTGTGCTCACTTTTTTCTTTCTTTTTTTTCAGGGGGGGGGGGGGGGGGGTACGGCCCTTTCAAGACTATTTCGCTCATATCGACCCGATCGTCAATCAAAGGTGGGCGAAAACCAGAGTACTCAAATAAAAACCATCTGACTTTCCGTTGCAGAACTTGTCGTCTCACATGTGACCCGAGCCAAGCTCAAACTACAGCGGTAAGAGACCTAATGATTAAGAGCCAGCGCTCTTATCCACTTGGCCAGGGAGGCCCGTATTATGTTCTTAAGAACTGTCTCAGTGAAGCGATTCTTTCGTGTAACCATAACCTATGTTTTCCACAAAGCTAGATTGTGTGTACACCTCAATTAGGTGGCTCTTATAAAAAACTACAATCTGTGTTTTCGAGCAAAAAAATAAGGAATATAATGTATATCCTTATAAAAAATAGAAGTAGAGGCAATGATCAGGAATCGATACAATTAACCCACAACTCCCATCAGAGACACGAAAGGGAAAGAAACACAAACATGAAACAACATATCCCAACGGAAACACCAACAGCGGAAAGTCAAAAGGACAGTTACTTTCCCACTGAATGGCCAAATGGCTATCCAAAATAAAATTATATAAGCGACACAAACACCCAAAGACAAACCATTACAAAAATAAACTGCGACAGAAGAACCGCCTTGGAACGGTCAGTGGAAATGAATTCCACTGGGGGGCTTAAATCGATTTTATGTGGCCACAATCCTCGCTCTTACTTTCGTCGAGATTAAGACAAATGATTTGTACAGTCCGCACGAAGGCCTCCTAACTCATCAGCGCAACGTCTCCGTGAACACAAAAATCAAACAACCACAGAGATAAAACAACGGTGAGGACTCGACAGCAAGAAACAGCAGAAATGCTTGAGCAAAAGAAAACCAACAGTTAGGCTCCAATGGGCCCGACAAGAGACAGAGCATCAGGCACCAACCAACATAAACCTTTACGTTGGAACCGTCATAGAATCTGAGGCCTGACCCACCGACGTGCAATTAAAGAGGGAAGCAAAGTTTTCAACCGTGGTTGAGTTAACTACCATGCATGCAGTTTGTCGTATAACATTTATGTTGTACCCAATCTTTTTATATCGAAAATTGGTTTTACGAAATTGATTTTACGAAACCCGCCTTTTTATGACAGAAAATGGGGTTTTCTAGGACCTTTATTACACAGACATATTACCATAAGGCCTAACACCACGAAACCACGCCAATATAGTTGTGTCTCCTTGAACTCCACTTTTATATAGCAAAACTGGGGTTTATAGGCGTTAACCATATTTTCTTATTTCTGGTCCAAAATATAGATTATGGGAACTCGTTAGAACCGCCTTGATGAGGCGGTTCAACCGCCCTATTGAGGCGGTTCTAATGAGTAGACACAATCAATATTTTGATCTATAGATTATGGGAACTCGTTAGAACCGCCTTGATAAGGCGGTTCTAATGAGTACACACAATCAATATTTTGAGCAGACATAATAAAACATATCACAATTTTTCATCTTCTGTTTTTCGTTTTTCCGGCCGAAATATTCACAATGTATTTGTATAGGCGTATTTGCCTAATGACTAAATAGGTTTGTTTCCAGTTACATGTCGAAAAAGATGTTTTCCTATTTTATTTTTGTTTTATATTTTTATTATTTTTTTTCTTTGGTTTATTTGCGACTTTTTTATTTGATGAAAATAGAATACGAATCTTAAAAAGAGCTACACTCCAACCGTATCACAAGAAAAAAAAACATACAAAATGTGATTCAAAAACTGACTTTTTCTGAGGAAAAACTGTAATATGTTTCTTTTTTAGCTTCAAACATAGACTGAAGTGCACTCAAATTATTTTGGAGCAGATAAAAGAATAAATAAATTAAGCCACATAAATAAAAATCAAGAATCAGTCCCTTTAAGAGCAATGAAAACATTCATAAGAAAGAAGATGGGTCATACTACGTAGTTTCGGCTAATAAAGCCTCATCAGTGACCCTGTGACCCCAGTTTTCTCTATATACGAGGGTGAGTCAATGATAAAAAACAGCCTTATTTATTTCTGGGTGAGATCGATCTCTTCTTTTTCGATGTAATTGCCCTCTAGACTTATATGCTTGGACCAACGCTGTTCCAGTGCCATCAGCCAAGAACTGAAGACGCCAGGGTCCTTGTCTCCGACCAAATCCTCAACTGCCGCCACGACTTCTTCGTTGAACCGGAAATGACGTCAACGAATACCCCTTTTTCAAGTTTGGGAACAGGAAATAGTCACTAGAAGCTACATGCTAGTACGGAGAATTTGGGGGTGTGGTATTAGCTCGTACCCATTCAGCCCAACAGCATCCATTGCAATTTTGCAAGTGCAGACTGTTGCATTGTCCTGTTGGAGCAGAAGCCATTGGACAGTTTACCTCCGCGTTTCACGGATTTGAAGTTCTCAGTCGGTCGACCAAATTTACATAATACGCACCAGGTATTGTACTTTTCTTTGCTAGAAATAGAAGTAAAGGCAATTATCAGGAATAGATGCAAGTAACCCACAGCTCCCATCAGACACGACCAAAGAGAAAGAAACACAAACATGAAACAACCAGACCACACTGGAAAAACCAACAGCGGAATGCCAAAATGACAGTTACTTTCCAACAAAACGGCCAATTGGCTATCCAAAATAAAACAATACAAACCATACACACACCCAAAGATAAGCCATAACTAAAATAAACTGCGTTAGAAGAACCGCTCTGGAACGGTCAGTGAAATGAATTCCACCGGGGGCTCAAATCGATCCCACGCTGCCACAATCCCTGACCCTACCCGTCGCGATCCAGACAAATAATTTGTTCAGTACACATGAAGGCCCCCTTACTCATCGAAGTATAACACAATAGCGTGTTTTGCGTGCGAAATACAGTTGCTATCAATTTTCCAGCAGAGGATTGGACCCAGGACTCATCTACATTCACCAGACGTGAAAGAAAAGCATCTTTCTTCGACCTAAATGCTGCATACGGATGCTCTGGTTGCCACGTGCTCGTTGCTAAGAGATTTTGGAACCAATCTGCGCATACCCAAGCGATCATGTAAAACTGTTGTAAAAAACGCTACCATGTGAAATGTGTAATGCATTCGTTATTTCCTCCACCTTAATTCACCTATTCCCATACATTGTTACACATGTCTTCATCGCTGGCATTTGATGGGCATCAAGACCTGGTTTCGTTTGAATTCTCCATCCCAGAATTTAACTTGTGCATACGATGGGGGCAGAAGACCGATTAACATTGGCCAACCCGCAATGTATTTCCTGACCTGTTTTCCCTTTCAAATTACAGCACAGTACTCAACTTTGACGAAAAGCTTGCTTTTGCATCGCTAGCCAAATTTGACGTTCAATATCTTATGAGTGAATGACAACATATAAGAAAACTTTGCCCATAATACCTAAAACATGTATTGAAACAAAATAGAAGTGAAGGCAGTGATCAGAAATCGATACAATTAACCCCCAGCTCCCATCATAGACACCAAGGGAAAGAAACACAAACATGATGATTGGACCGTAGTTTGTGTTTGCATTCCCTCACTTGCGGAAACACAAAAGGACAGTTACTTTCCCACAAAATGGCCAATGGGCTATCCAAAGCAAAATAATATATAAGCGATACACACTCTCAAAGACAAGCCATAACAAAAACAAAAAACACGTTATAAGAACTGCATTGGAACGGTAAGTGAAACGAATTCCACTGGGGGCCTCAAATCGATTTTACGTGGCCACAATCCTCGCCCTTACTTTCGTCGCGATTTAGACACATAATTTGTTCAGTCCGCATGAAGGCCTTCTAACTCATCAGTGCAACATCTCCGTGAACACAAAAATCAATCAACCACAGAGATGAAACAACGGTGATGTCTCGACATCAAGAAACCACTGAAATGCTGGATCAAAAGAAAACCAACAGTTAAGATTCTCTATGCGCCCGACCAGGTACAGGGCATCAGGCACCAACCACCATTACATAAAATTAGATTCTCTCTAATTCTCAGTAAGCATTTACGCTTGAACCGTCATAGAATCTGAGGCCTGGCCCACCGGCGTGCAGTTAAAGCAGGGAGCAAAGGCAAGGAAATCTTGGTTGTCTCGGTCAAATTGAAATGGGATAGGCTGGTTATTTATTGACTTGCCCTCGTTTAAAATTAGATTTACAGGGGTGTTCATTTCACGGACGTTTTAACATGGTGTTTTGAAAATAGTATAAAGTGTTTGGCTCTTCAATCGCATTTTAAAGTGTTACGACTTCTAACAATCAACTTTATTCAATAATGTATTTTTGATGATCAAATTATAATAAAATTGCAACGGCTCATATTACAGTCGTATATGTATTTGCACAGGTGCATTTGTATAACTGCGCATTTATTTACATAACATATTTATCCTATGTGTGTCCCGTCGCTACAAACCCTGCCTCGGGATTTGGTTAAACATTATTTATTACTAGGGAGGTGTTCTGATAAATATGTGAGTTGCTTAATTTCTAAAACCTGATCAAATATAGATCTGATTTGTGTCTGCATTCCCCCAATATACAATCTTTGATTCCCATCTCCGTGTTATTCCTTAAAACTCGTCGCTGAGTTATGGCCATCACAAGGTTATTTTGTCAGGGTAAAAAAAAACAGGGCACCCAAAATTGTAATTCTTGCGAATCACACACCTGCTTAACCTCATGTACATCTCCACCAATTACCATCAATATGTTTGAAAGGGTATTGGAGGTATGGTGATCATAAGGTGGTCATACTATTATATTGGAAGGGGAGAGAACGCAAATATCATAGCACCAGAGTAGTGGTTCTTAGGCATGACACGCCGTCTCCACCCTGTTCACAATTGTGTCAAATACCATCAATATATCTCAAAGGGTATATGAGTTATGGCAATCACAAGGTTATATTGTCAGGGGAGATACTTAAAAAAACCAGAACACACAGAGTCGCGGTTCTTGCACACGACACGCCTGGTTAACCTCATGTACACATGTACCAAGTACCATCAATATGTCTCAAAGATTTTCAGAGATATCGCCATCACAAGGTAGTGATTCTATTTTATTGCACGGGGAGATAACCAAATAACAATGACATCCAGGATTATATTTCTTGCGCTTGACACGCCGTCTCAGCCTTGTGAACATCTGTGCCAGGTACCATCAATATATCTCAAAGGATATTGGAGTTATGGCCATCACAAGATAATCACTCTACTTTATTTTAAGGGGAGATAACTAAAAAGCCATCGCAGCCAGAATTGTGGTTCTTGCCCATGACACGCCGTCTCAGCCTTCTGAACAATTGTGCCAGGTACCATCAATATATCTCAAAAGGGTATTGGAGTTATGACCATCACAAGGTAGTTAGTCTATTTTATTAAAATGGGAGATAACTCAAAAACTATGGCAGCAGAATTCTAGTTCTTGCGCATGACACGCCGTCTCAGCCTTGTGAACAATTGTGCCAAGAACCGTCAATGAATCTCAAAGGGTATTGGAGTTTTGGCCATCAAAAGTTGCGTCTACGGACGGACGGACGGACAGCCGGACGGACAGACAGACGGGCGGAAGCAAGGCTGATCGCTTTATCCCCCGAACCTATTCGGTCGGGGGATAAAAAATTTAAAATCTTCTGCTTAAGAGCCATAAGTCAGATGACCATGAAATTTTGCAGACAGAAAAACGAACTTGAGCCCTTCAAAAGTTATAAAAAACACGTCCCTGGGTTGACCTGCAAGGACAAATTTGGTCCTAAGGAGTTTGAAAGGGAAAAGATAAAATAGTGTTTTATCCAATACAATTGTAACTTATAAAGATAGATCTTATATTAACCTCTATTAATGTCAATGGTCAAGGTCATTCAGTGGCTTTGGCTCAAGGTTACAAGTATTGAATGACCATCAGGGTGTCATATTTTCTTCATATGTTCTAGTTCTGCGGTGTATTCCTTGCTTCCAAAGTAAATCCCTTTTATGGAACATATTTGGCGTCACTATAGCTGGTGTCTGGAAGTGTGTGGCGGCCGTAAAAAGTCTCCCTACCCTACATTATAGTGTAGTTTATATTTTCTTGTCCTTTGGGATCATTGGTTCCATTCTGGAATTTTGAAAATATTTGAGGGTCACTGGTGAGGCCTAATTGGCGTGAGGCCTAATTGGCCGAAACTAGCTAGTCTGGCCCAGAAAAAAAAACTGTACACTTCATATTTTCTAGTTCTGCGGAGTATTCCTTGCTTCCAAAGTATAACCCTTTTATCGAACATATTTCAAACATCCCCTCAGAAGCCATGGGGCCAACTGAAGTCATATTTATACAGACCATCTATGCTCACGGGAACTAAAGTTTGTACAATTTGTACTGGTTACAAGACCAAGATGGCCGCCATACCAATATAAGGTAGAAACCATTTAAAAACCTCTTTGTCGAGAACCATAAATCAGATAACCTTGATACTTGTAAGACAGCGCAAAAGGAACTTAAACCTTACGCCACATATATAAATGTTGATCTTGAGTGGGCCTTTACCAGTTTACCTATTTTATGGCAAAGTCAAGTCGGTCCATTATGCAAATGAATTTGAAAAAGTGGGGCAGCGCATTCATAAAAAAACAATTGTAGGTTGTGTTTGTGTTTCTTTCCCTTTGGTGTCTTTGATGGGTGGAGTAAGTTAATTGTATCGATTCCTGATCTTTGTTTTACTTCTACTTTGAAATGAAATAAAAAGGTCTTATATGAATGTCAATGGCCAAGGTCATTTTAGTATGGTCCAAAGTCACTAGGATTGAACGTCTGTCAACATTTAAAAGTAATTCATCATCTGAAAAAATGCTTTGCAAATTTCTTTAAAATTTGATGTACAGCTTTTAGAGAAGTAAGGAGCGAAACTTTTGTTTGAATGGTACCGATCACATGACGAAGATGGATGCCACTCATGCATGATATAAATCTGAAGAGATTTTGTTCACCAGTAAATCTTGGCTAATTATATCAGTGACCCAGGTAAGCGACCGTTGCCATTGGGCTACTTGTCTTCTATTCTATTCAAATTCATCAACCTTCGCAGAGATAATCATTGAATCATCATAAAAATATTCAATCTGAAATATGATCGGTGACACATTTCATTAAATACCCGTGTGTCTATTTACAAAAGACTTATAGTATAAGTTCAATCGGCTGAAAGAAACAGGCGATCACGTAATACTATGGGCCTCTGATTCTTAGAAGTTGTGTGGGAATACTGCGATGGCAATTTCCTTGCAAAACCTTTCTGAACACATATTGCAAGACACCTTGAGCAGAAAGGGTTGGCAAATTCAAATCTGTGCACTTTCCAGCTAAACATCCGATTATCAAGTCTGCAGCCTTCTTTTAGCAGAATAGCCACCCAATAGCTAATGAGTCTTCCCTGAAATTGGCACAAATTACGATAACGCATCCGTGCAACATAGTGCATTTTCCTCACCTCCAAAATGGCTACTTTTATGATGAAAAGCCCGTGATATTTTTCTTATTTATACTGCAAACATAGGTTGTGAGTGCTCGTTAGAACAGCCTCATTGAGACGGCTCTATCGAGTACCCACAACCTATGTCTTGAGGTTATAAGTGCTCGTTAGAACCGCCTCATTGAGGCGGTTCTAGCGAGTACTCACAATATATGTCTTATAAAAGAAATAAGAAAATTATGGCATACCCCTTAAACCCCAGTTTTCTCTATATAAGGTGGGATTTAGGGGGGTGTTCATTTCAAGGACTTGTTCACGTGATGAGTTACATTTTGACTAAGTAAATAATTGTAGTCGTCCACGTAAAGAGCCATAAGTATGTTTTAAATGTAATACTTTGGAGGCAAGGAATGCAGTTTCTTGCTCACCAGACAAGGAAATCCGTGATTTTACCCTGGGATAGACATTTTTGTTCTGACCCTGGTGTTCCGACCCAGGCAGTTAACATAAATGCGCTTCAATTCTATTCAACTGCCGGAACTACTTCCGCACTACTTTTATTTTGTAAACAATATACATGTGCGAGCTGTCAAAACTAACTGGAGGTGTTGTGCAAGAAAAAGAATCCAATATGGGGTTCTGTTGTAGATGGGCGTTTCCAACCATCGGGATGACCGTGCTGAGCGGAACCTCGGCGTAGCCTCGGTTCCGCTAAGCACGGTCATCCCTCGGGTTGGAAATGCTCATCTACAACAGAACCCCATATCAGATTTTTATAATCGTCCAATTAGGCCGCTTCATTGATCCTGAGATATTTTCAAAATTCCACAATAGAATCAATGATCCCAAACACCAAAAAATATAATTTATACTACCTTTCGTTTGGTCTTTCTTGCAGCTATCCAGTGTCTCTTTAAGCGACCATAGAAATACGCTATGTACACTGCTGAAAGAAAAGTCGCCATCTTGAAATGGTAATCCGGAACAACAGACTCTGGTCCAATGAGTCCTAGACTCTGAAAAAAAAATGTTAAAACTCGACACATACGCACAAGGAAAAGGCTTGTCCGAGCCTTCGCACTAAGTGGCAGGGCTAGAGCCACAAGTTCTTGGCAGAAGCCCCCACTCATTACGAAAACACGCCTCTACCACTACATTGTAAACTTTATCACCGAAAAATTGAAAATTTCTTATGTCGGCTCAAAATATAAATTGTTGGTACTCGTTAGCCTCCGTGGTGTAGTGGTTATGCTACTCGCCTTGTAAACCAGGGGTTGCAGGATCGATCCCGGGCTTCTCCAGACTTTCGGATGAGTCTTTAAACCGAGGTCCCGTCTCCGTATGACCATAGCTGTTGGTGGGACGTAAAACTCAATATCACTCACTCACTGGTGGTACTCGTTAGAACCGCCTCGATGCGGCGGTTCTAACCAGTAATCACATTCTATATTTTGGAGCAGAAATAAGAAAAATAAGGTTTTCCCCTGTAAACCCTAGTTAACTATAAAATAGTGGGGTTCAAGAGGGTCAAAATTGTAAAGGCATGTTTTCGTGAAGCCTTATGACAGCACTACATATGTCTCCGAGTGGCAGCAGCTCTGGTGAGACTGTTCTTCTGAATACGATACTATGTGGTTCTTCTTAAATCAAAGGAATTTTGGAAACGGGAAGTCTTGAAGTGATTTTATCGACGCCTTTATATTTTAACTTAGCTAGAATTTATATTGCGTATGAATCGTTTTTTATTGCTGTAGTTTCCCATATTTGGGTTCCATCCGTATTTGTCATCAAAATCCTTTTTTTAAAATAATAAATTCGCTTTAAAATGATTTGTTTTTGAAAATGCTATGCGAATGTTGAATCCATGCCCGTATCAAGTTTTCTGGGACATTAGCACGTGATGTCGTATGACATACACATATCACATCCAAAATTCCATATCACACAGCCTTTATCATACCACTGACGTAAAAGTCTTCGGGACACTCGGCTGTCTTCCTATATCACCCAATTTGACAAACAGTGAAGGCGCTGATCGAATGTCGCATTCTGCAAAATCTGACCTGTGACGTGACACAATTTGGGATAGGTAAAGAACTCTTTCATGAAAATGCATCCCCCACTTCGTTTTCCCAAGGTTTTTAATTTCGCACAGAAATTTCTTATCATTAAGAAAAGTATATAAAAATAAGCTGATTTTCACTTAAAACTTTGCTTTGATTTTAGAAGAACTTATTTATAAGGTTGAGAAATATACATGAATCATAAATAGATTATGATTGGGCATTTTGCGCATCATCACGAAAACACGCCTATAAATTATGCCCCCCCCCCCTTTAACCCCACTTTTATACAGTAAAACTTGTAACTTGTGTTTTCAGGAGTAAACATATTTTTTTCTTATTCCGGCTCAAAATCAAAGAGTGTGGGTACTCAATAGAACCGCCTCGTGGAGGCAGTTCTATCGAGTCTTCTCAATATATGTTTTGAGCAAAAATAAGAAAAATATCAGATTTTGTATCTGGAAATTTCCTTTTTCGGCGGAAAATCATCCAATACATCTGAATAGGCGCGTTTTCGTAATGCATACCCCATATCAGCCCTCGACGCATATCAGTCCTGTCGTGATATGTTTGTCTCGAGCTGATATGGGGTATGATATGGAAAATGCCATATGATTCTCTCTATTTAATAAATGTATT
The DNA here is from genome assembly GCA_963580285.1 of Lucinisca nassula. NCBI lineage: Eukaryota > Metazoa > Mollusca > Bivalvia > Lucinida > Lucinidae > Lucinisca > Lucinisca nassula. The sequence goes on from OY757021.1 coordinate 48,126,431, forward strand.
ACCGAACCCAGACATTAGACAAGGGTCCGTAGCATTCTTCGATTTGTGCACATCAAATGCACGTTTGCAGCCAACTAGAAAAGATAGATGCATGGCTTCTTGTAAATAGTAGCATCCCTACGCTAACAAGCTCGAGTAATGAACACCCCTGTAAAACCAACTTTTATAAGTCTATTAATTGACTGAGTTACCTTCATGTGGACCTTCAGGTGGAGCAACTCAACTATTTTGTGTGTTGTAAATAATATTAGAACCTAGAGATAGAATCTATTTAAACACCACCAGTGCCTCCTAAGGCGGCGGTTCTAATGTAGTTTAATTCTAATGTAGCTTTGTCGGATTTTCCGACGGGGCTCTTCATATTGTATGTGCTTATGGGTGTGTATTATTATTATTATTTAATATCTAATTTCCTTAATTTTGCCTTTTGAACCTTAATCACCTTTTGTGGGGAAACGGAAGCTAGTTGCTGTGCTGTTTTATAACCGTGTAGGAAATGCCGGGAAATCTTTTGAACAAAGTATAAACATTTTGACAAACGTAGAATGTCGGAGCTGTTTACAGGTAGTGAATCTTATTATTTTGTGGCACAGGGAGGCAACAATAACAAGCAGTGGCTGTAACCAAGCAAGACAGAGTAAGAAGCGCGGTGTTTTGTATGTGAGCCAGCGCACGACAAAACCTACAATAAGACGTGCGCCAATCGAATATTCAGATCAGCCTGCGCATCCATATTGTCTAATCAGAGACATCTCTTGCTGCATGAAGTAGCATTGGGTCCTTAGCTATCCTTAGAGCGCACAACGAAGACTCTTATCAGACTGCGCTGATGCGTAGGCTGATCTGAGTCTTCGTTGGGCGCATATGTCTTATTGTAGGCTTTGTCATGCGCTGACTCATGTGATATTTTAATTGTGATGGGTCAATTGTTCGAATTCCCTTACCAAATGACAATACACCCACAGGTAATTTATTGGTTCTTTACTTGTTTTGGGTTTAACGACACGTCTACCCCTGTGTTTCATTTTATTTCGTCTCCAAAAGAAAGGGAGAAAAGAGATAGAAGAGAAAGTACAGGAGATGAAATGAGAGACTGGGGAGAAATGCTAAAATGAGTGGAAATGTAGAAACAGAAGAATTAACATCATCTCCCTCTACCTCAACCTGCTGCAAGAATAGCATGCCTTGCCCAGGTGTAATCCAATATCAGTTGGACGGCACCGTGACGCAAGATACGCGTCACCTTTGCCTCACCCAACAAGCCCCTCAATCATAGATAAATTTTGTAAGAATGGTGGTTTGACAAAAGTGAAGGCACACTATAAAATTTTAGAGGTCTATTTCTTGCACACCAGATAAGGAAATCCATAGTTTTAGCTTGGAATAGAACTTCTGTTCTTGTCCAAAATCGAACATTCTCGCGTGTTTGATAAATGTACTAGTTGAATACGACCTCACAGCACGTTACTAAACATTCCTGTAGTGTCATCACAATACGGCGGACATCGGTAACCGAAGTGACTGCAGCATAAAAGATCTGCGCTAAGAAATGAAAGGTGTGTAAGAAAAAGAATGCTACATGGATGTGAGGGGTGGATGGAAAAATCCACCCCTCGGGATCACTGTCCGGCATCACTCGGCAAGCCTCGTGATGCCGGACAGTGACCCTTGGGGACGGATTTTCCACCCACCTCTCACACCCATATAAGATTCTTGTAGTCTTATCCATGAAAATGCATCTGCTAACAAGCGTGTTCTTGTCTTTTGAAAAAGAAACGTTAGTTCAGCTCTCTCATCCACCTTGGTGCCTGGGACTTTTCCATTGCCAAGGAAAACTATTTTGGGTCGTTATGGATCCCGAAGTGCACTTGGTAGTGCGATTTACCGGTGTCTTCAGGGTATACCTAAAATGGCCTACTTCTCTCCCTTCACAGAATGGAGTTCGAGACTTGATAAGAGTGTTTCCGTCAATGGAGAATAAGTAATTCGAAAGGATGTGAATGCGATTGAAAAACGCGCCCTGTATAACCGGAATTACAACATGAAATGAACGCCTCTCGTAGGATTTACACTTATCTACTCAGTTGAATTGTAGTCCCCGTCCATCAGGGCTTAAAGAAATAGATGGGCTTTATGATGCTTCTACGCAGAGCTGAAACCGACCCGCACACAAGTACTAGTAAACCGCTTAAGGGAACTAAGCCTGCCCAGGCAATGTGGTGCGAATTGGCCCGTCCATGCTTATAAACCCTGTGGGTTTCATTGGGCTTGAGATGTCTTTTCATCTCAATGTCGGGTAAAAGTCCCACAAAATTGGAAGCAACGTCTCTAAAATGACCTTTACACTGCTGATGGGGACGTTACACTTCAAACCAAACAAAAAACTCGGTTTAATTCGCGTAGAAGCATAGTGGGTGGCCTACCTCGGGAAGCAGGACCAAACCGCCGGCACTTGCCAGGGTGCCAACACCAAGACCAACACAGTACATCAACATTCTGTGGAATAGCTGTGCATGTAGCTTCATAAAAGGGACCATACACCCACCAATCATTGAGATAAAGCCAAGGAGCACTGAAAACCCAAGGCCGTATACCCAGACTGAAATAATAAAAGATAATAAAGCATCTTGCCTTCATGTTAACAAGTCCGTGAATTGAACAGCCCTCTATACCCAGCTTTATATTTTACAGGGGCATACATTATTTTGTTGTTGTTGTTTTTTTCTGTTTCAAGACATAAGTTGTGAGTACTCGTTAGAACCGCCTCAACTTAAAATTTGTTGTATCTTAAGAACAAGAGGGCCCTGCATCGATCACCTGATCCTAATTGTAGAAATAAAACAGCAGGCAATGTAAGGTGGGGTTGGTGGTTTAAGCAGTTTTGGTTGACAGTGACCCAAGAAACATTTCTGTTAAATTATTTCGTATATTTAGGAGTGGAAGTCATTTTAAGGGTTGATCATTGTTTAGGTCTGGTGACTTAATGACAGGGGGGTAGACTTGTCACAAGAAACATACATGCCAAATATGAAGGCTTAATCTTGAACGGTTAAAACATTATGATAAAGCAGGCCAAGGTCAAAGATCAATTTTTATGAGTGGGAAGACCTTGTCACGAGGAACCTTAATGCCAAATATGAAAGCTCTATCTCAAATGATTCAAAAGTTATGACAAAGTAGGTCAAAGGTCAAGGTCACAGGTCAATACTTTTGTATGTGTAGGAGGCTGTTGTCAAAAGGAACATTAATGCCAAATAGCAAGGCTCTATCTCAAATGGTTCAAAAATTATGACAAGTACGCCAAAGGTCAAGGCCACAGGCCAATAGTTTTTATATGAGTTGGAAGCCCTTGTCAAAAGGTACTTACATGCCAAATATGAAGGTTCTATGTCAAATGAGTCAAAAGTTATGACCAAAGTAGGTCACATATCAATATTTTTGTCTGAGTGGGAAGCCCTTGGCACAAGGAACCTATATGTCAAATATGAAGGCTCTATCTCAAATGGTTAAAACATTATGACAAAGTAGGGCAAGGGTCAAGGACACAGGTCTAAATTCTTTGTATGAGTGTGAAGCCCTTGTCACAAAAACTTACATGCCAAATATGAATGCTTTATGTCAAATGGTTCAAATGTTATGACTCAGTAGGTAAAAGGTCAAGGTCACATGTCAATTTTTGTATGGGTGGGAAGGACCTGTCAAAAGGAGCATACATGCCCAATCTGAAGGATTTATCTCAAACAGTTCAAAAGTTTCGGTTTTAAAGGTCAAACTGTTTGTTTGGGTGATAAGCCCTTGTCATACGGAACATACATGCCAAATATTAAGCTTCCATCTCAAATGGCTCAATTGTTATGATAAAGTAGGTTACATGTCAAGATCAAGGTCACAGTTCATTTTTGTATGTAGCACCCTACATGCCAAATATGAAGTCTCTATCTCAAATGCTAAAACTTTTGACACGGTAGGTAAAATGTCAATGTCATACATCATTATTTATGTATAGGTGGGAACCCCTTGCCACAAGCTATATCTCAAATGGTTCCGAAATTATGATAAAGTAGGACACAGGTCAATGTCAAGGTCACAGGTCAAAACGATTTTTATATGACTGAGAAGCCCTTGTCACGAGGAACCCACATGCTAAAGATTCAGGCTGTATCTCAAACTGTTTAAAAGTAATGACAAAATGACCTACTGACCTACTTTATGATTTGACATGACCCATATTCGATCTTGACCCATATATTGTCAAGATTATCATCCTGAGCAAGCTTTATGATAATTGAACCAAAATCGGGGGCCTCTAGAGTGTTCACAAGGTTTTGCTATGATTTGACCTACTGACCTACTTTTTGACCAGACATGGCCCATATTCAAACATGACTGAGCTATCGTCAAGATAATCATTCCGAGCAAGTCTGATGATGATCGGACCAAAACTGTGGCCTCTAGTGTGTTCACAAGGTTTTTCTATGATTTGTCCTACCAACCTCTTTTTTGACCGATATGACTTATATTCGAACTTATCCGAGATATTGTCATGATGATCATTCTGACCAAGTTTGATGATGATTGACCTATAACTGTGGCCTATAGAGTGTTCACAAGAAAAGCTTACGCACGCACGGCGACGCCGGACATCTCACAGTCACAAAAGCAAACCATGACCTTGGGTCAGGTGAGCTAAAAGAAACAAAAAAAACAGTGCTGTGTTGTGTTTTAGTTTCTATTTCAAACTGCGAATGCGGGCGTGCATGTTTATGTGTGTGTGCTGTGTGTGTGTGTGTGAGTGTGTGTGTGTGTGTGTGGGGGGGGGGGTCTGTGAATATAGATTTTCTTCTTTATCTGTATAATCCTCTTATCTGTTTCAACAACTGGAAATCCATTATATGCATCGCAGCATAGGGAAATCGTCTTCTAGCATGTGCGTTCGGCGAAGACACAGATCAGCTTGGCTATCCACCCTGTACTTGTACAATACAGCTATCTCAGTCTGCATGAGAAAGCGTTGGCTAAAGGGACATCAATTGCTCGCAGCGTAGACTCAGATAAGACTGCGCGGTCTTCGCTGGGCACACTGACCCCAACACAGTTGACATGAAAGATATTACAATTACCCATTCCTTTCTCTATTGTATTGTGAATGGATTCATCTTGTGTAGAATCGTTTTCTCTGTGAAGGCACTTCTTATTTTGAAGGTGATAGACCAGAATAGGAAATACGTCGTCCAGCAGAACGTTCATCCCGAATTCTGAGAAAATCTCATCTAATAGGGGTCCATCTAAACACTGAAATATACAAAGTAGAAGTGAAGGCAATGGTCATGTATCGATACAATTATCATCCAAGACACCAAACGAAAAGAAGCACACACATTAAACAACTTCACCATAACGAAACCGTCGCAAGCAGAAAGCCAAATGGACAGTTTATTTGCCACAAAGTGGCCAGACGGCTATCCAAAATACATGCACAGACGATGTATAACAACAATAAACCACAACAGAAGAACAGCATATGGACGGTTAGTACAAAGCTTTTGCTGGCGGGGCGAGGATGGGGTTGAATCGATATAACGTGGCCACAATCCTCGCCCTGATTATACAAATAATTCGTTCAGTCTGCAAGAAGGATTTCTAACCCATCAGTGCAACATCTTCGAGAACATAAAAATCAAGACAGAGAGGAAACAACGATGAGGACTCGACGGCATGAAATAAATGAACTGCTAGAGGAAAAGAAAACCAACATATGGACTTTGGTTGGCTCGACCAGAGACAGAGCATCAGGCACCAACCGACATTAGTTAAAAAGTTTAAGTAAGTCCCAAGGCTGGAGGTGTCATAGAGTCTGACAAATCAGCGGCTGAGTCTACCTGTGGTGAAATGTTTAAAACGTACAATCTTGAAGTAGTTGAAACCAATAAACATGTATTTTTGGATGAAAACTGTTCTTCATAATCCATACCTGGACTGTAAATTGAAGGAAAATTGAAATAATGTTTTGAATTTTGATTGGATAGTCCCTTTCGTATTGTGATTTCGAATAGGAGCCTTTTTCGTGACGTACTTCCGGTTCTAAAAATAGAGTGGGAAAAGCCCTGTCTGTCACTGGCGAGTCATTCTGACGTATTGCTTCAAGGCAGTGGAACAGATTAAGCGGTAATTACAGCGTAAAACAGTGGAATTCTTTTAAACGTTTGGCGAATTTAAATGTAAGATAATTGGAAAAACACTGATATGCTTCCCGGTGTGACATTTCGCTTTAAGACAACATGCCTAAACAAATACTTTATCAATTTTTCGGCCAAAAATGGAAATTTTAAGTTGATCAATGTGATATTTTTATTTATTTTCCTCGACGAGGCGGTTCTATCGAGTACCCACAAACTATGTTCCTGAGCAGAAAGAAGAAAATTACTGTTTATCACCGTACACCCTAGTTTTACTATATAAAAGGTGTGGTTCGAGGGGGTCGAAATCGCATAGGCGTGTCTTTCATGATGGCAAATCCCGAGTGTTATTTTTTAGTTAACTGTTCTCAAAGATATAATGTACGTACGACCCAACAAGGTCCTCTCTCTCTCTCTGTCTCTCTCTCTCTCTCTCTCTCTCTCTCTCTCTCTGAGTGTACCATGGCCTACATGTTCCTCTCTCTCTCTTTCTCCCTCCCCCTCTCTCTCTCTCTCTCTCTCTCTCTCTCTCTCTCTCTCTCTCTCACTACAACATGTTAGAAAACATGTTATACTTGTCTTGTTTATAGACCAAAACTTATTTCTACCAGATCTTCGAAGACTACTTACAGATTTTCGGCATTTAAATTGTATTCTTCAGAGCAAAGAAGTTTGAAATAACATTCACAAAACGAAATAAAATATATTTCCTGTACCATTTTAGATATACCCTCTTTGCACAATGCAAGACTGTCCACTGAATAGCAAGCGCCTAAGAATGCTGTATGGTTTCCTGTTGCATTATATACAAGTTCGGCATTTTCTTCTAATCGAATTACTGTATTAATTAACTGTTTCAGGTTTGTTTTAGTCAGTAAATTGCCTGTTCCGTATTTGTCGAGAATGTTTGAAATTATGGCCGTTTTGGCGTTCCTTGTAACATTTCTCGAAGAAACCATCGCGTTTATGCAGCAGAAATGAATGACAATAAAATAGAAAACGCTTTGCATGATTATTCAAAGTACTATACAATCCACTTTCAAAATTAATTATAATCCACCTCTATATATGTCATTTCACACTTATCCACTGTCAGGTTAGTATAAAACAATGGAGGTGGGAGTTAAAACGTTGTTGAATGCTCGGTTTCGTTCTTAATATTCATTGAAATGTGATAACAAGTCCATGAAATGAACACCCCTGTAAACATCAGTTTATATAGAGAAATCTGGGGTTCACAGGGGTATACATTATTTTGCTTATTTTTTTTTCTTTCGGTTTTGGTTTTACGGCCCTTTCAAGATTATATTTACTCATATCGAGCCGATCGTTAATCAGAGGTGGGCGAAAACCGGAGAACCCGGAGAAAAACCACCTGACCTTCCGTTGCAGAACTTGGCGTCTCAAATGTGAGCCAAGCGAGGCTCGAACCTCAGCGGTGAGAGACCTTATGATCAAGAGTCAGCGCTCTTCACCACTAGGCCACGGAGGCCCGTATTATTTTGCTTGTATCTGCTAGTAAACATAGGTGTAAGGTATTCTTCGAACCGACTGAATGAGCCGGTTCTAACGAGCTGAGGAGGTTCTAACGAGCACTAACAACCTATGCTTGGATTATAAATAGGACAAAATCACAAAGTGTTCGGAAAAGTAGTCAATTTGGAGATATGGGCCCCGTCAAGCGATTTTGGTACTTATCGCCTATGCGAGCAGCGAAGGCTCAGGCGAGCCTGCGCGTCCGCGCAGGCTCGCCAGAACCTTCGCTGCTCGCTCATACAAGCAGTGAATCAAGAGGAACCTTCAGACAGAAAGCCATATCCCTGCCCCCTCTGAATGGCTGGGCATGCGCAGTTAAAATATGTCATGACGGAATGCTCGAAGACACAAATTCGCTAGGCGGGACTCATATGAAAGAGGGCACTATGTCACACGGGTGTGTTATCATAATATATAAACCCCGAGTTATTTAAAGAAAATTTCGGTTTACAGTGATACATGAAAATGAGCCCCGCCAAGCGAATTTTTGTCTTCGAGCATTCCGTCATGACAAATTTTAACTGCGATTGCCCAGCCATTCAGAGGGGCCAGGGATATGGCTTTCTGTCTGAAGATTCCTCTTGATCCACTGCTTGTATGAGCGAGCAGCGAAGGTTCTGGCGAGACTGCGCGGATGCGCAGGCTCGCCTGAACCTTCGCTGCTCGCATAGGCGATAAGTACCAAAATCGCTTGACGGGGCCCACATCATCTGTGTAAATATTAACTTCCTTTTTCGATATGGATACTAGTTAGAACTGCCTATCTGGTTCTAACGAACACCCGTAATCTGCGTTTGGAGCACAAATAGATTTCTATGGACATGTTTTATACAATTTATTATGCCCTGGTGGGAACCAATGTCGTATATGCACGTTTCCATTATGGTAAGGACCACAATTATCACTCCAAAATCATTTCCACCAATGCAGAGAGAGAGAGAGAGAGAGAGAGAGAGAGAGCAAAAACAAACAGAAGTGACGGCAATGATCATGAATCGATATAACTATCCCACTGCTTCCATCAGAGACACAAAGCATTACGAAATGATACAAATACAGTGTGATTTTTACCGCCGAAAAAAAAATTAAGATGAAAAATTATGATAATTTTCTTATAGATTGTGGGTGCTCGTTAGAACCTCCTCGTCAAGGCGGTTCTAACGAGTACCCAAAATATTTATTTTAGATAAGAAATAAGAAAAATAAGGTTTGATAATTTAAAAATAATAATTTGATTTATATCAGTCTTTGTATCGACTGCCTATTCGAAATTCGCAAAATTGCAGTATGTTTCCTCTGGCTTTCTTTGCCGGATCATTACAGGGTCACTGATGAGGCTTTATTAGCCGAAACTACGTAGTTTGATCCATCTTCCTTCTTATGAAAACAATGAATGTTTTCATTGCTCTAAAGGAACTCATTTTTTATTTTTATTTGCCTTCACTACAGCTGGTGTTGTGCCGTGTGGCGGCCGTAAAACGTCTCCCCGTACATCAACCATAGTGTAGTTTATATTTTACTTTTGCTCCTTTTCAGCGTGAATATTCTGAGAAATCAGAAATAAATCTTTGGTTTAGACTCGTATTCTAGACGATTTTATTTTTTTGGACCCCAATTTGATTTATATCAGTCTTTGTATCGACTGCCTATTCGAAATTCGCAAAATTGCAGTATGTTTCCTCTGGCTTTCTTTGCCGGATCATTACAGGGTCACTGATGAGGCTTTATTAGCCGAAACTACGTAGTTTGATCCATCTTCCTTCTTATGAAAACAATGAATGTTTTCATTGCTCTAAAGGAACTCATTTTTTATTTTTATTTGCCCCTGTAAACCCCAGTTTTACTGTATAAAAGTGGGGTTCAAGGGGGTCAAAATTATATAGGCGTGTTTTCATGATTGGGAAAGAAACACGAACATGAAACAACTAAACCCTATGAAAACATCACAAGCGGAAAGCCTGAAGGACAGTAACTCACACAATGGCCAAACGGTTATGCCAAATTAAAAGATATACTGGGCAATACATGCAAGGACGAACTATAACAAAAGTAAACCGCGAAAAATGAACCGCACTGGAACTGTCAGTAAAACGTATCTCATTTATGCGGGCGGGGGAGGTGGGGGGCTTAAATGGCCACAATCCTCGCCCTTCCTTCTGCCGTATTTTGGAGAAAACTGGGGTTTACAGGCGAATACATTATTTTGCTTATATCTGCTACTAGCCATAGGTGTTGGGTACTCGTTTGTTATTGTTATTTTGTATAAATCTGTACTGGAACTGAGGCTGAGGGTTGGAATTTCATAAACTCTGCAGTTGCGTCTTTTTGTGTGCCTAAAGGTGGCTTGAGACGGCTGCGTACTTGGATTGTGACCATTCCCAGGTGACTTTTTCTTACTACAGTCGAGCTTCGATGGCTTGAACCACTTTGGGATCATGAAAATTTGTTCGAGACAGCGGTAGTTCGAGCCACAGAGGGATCCTATTAGTGCCATACCAGGAGGCCTAATGGAGATAAGTGTGGATATCTTTTCGGTGTTCTGTATTAGAAATGTACGTTGTGTGTACTCACTAGAATCGCCTCATCGAAGCGATTCTATTGAGTACACACAGCATACATTCCATAATAAATGAAGAAAATCTTACTAAATTACCGCTATATCGTATTTGGAGGAACTCCCTGCGGACTGAAGAACGGGTTCGACTCATCCATGGTAAACGAGCCATCGGAGTTCGAGCCATCGACGTTTTACTGTAGTTACATAAATAATATGTTTAGTCCGCATTAAGGCGTTCTCACTCATCGGCGCTACATCTCGGAGAACATAAAAATCAAACAACTACAGACTCTGAGATGAAACAACGATGAGGACTCGCCCGTAAGGTGGGCCCGACCAGAGTATTCAAGATAAAAGTAGGCAAAATGCAGAAAACACAGTCACAGCCCCATCCACCCCGCTTTCTTTCGATGAATACGTATTAACAGTACAATATGATTGACATAAACGTCTGCAAGTTTAAACAATGTCATGCAGACACAGCGCAAGTTCGCAATACAGGATACTCCGGTTCAGAACAGTCGGTAGCAGTAAGGACTAGAGTAGGCGGGGCGGTCAAACCTTTTTCAAACTGGGTTTCTCTTATGTTGAAAACAAGCCCTGGGGATGATTTCAGCATAAACATGTATTTTCGAACTGATAGAGATTATTTGAGCAATTCTTGTAACATTCAAAACCTTCTTCGATTTCTTTTTTTATACTTCAGATCAAAAGTAAAAGCACTGACAACACTGGTCGGTCGGATGTTTCTGACTTGGAACCGGAAATATTCTCTCTTACTTATACCGTCAAGTTTCTGTACCATTTGGAAAAAAGTATAGACCCTAAGCTTTTGGGTGTCTGATCTGTGGCTATACTGTTTATTAATGTTCCATGTCGGGACTGGGACCGTTGAGCACTATGCCTTGCGTGCGAGCCCTTTATTGTGGTAGTTTCTTGACTACGTTGTAAGTTTCGCGCGGTTTCACATTTTTGTAAGTGGTAAATAATTGGCTTAGTTAATTCTGACTGTCGACAAAATTACATTTTTGGCCGATTTTGAAGGGTTTAGAATAGTTTCAATGTTTGTGGCGATTTTATTGCTGGGCTGCCTTAACCACAATTATCTGTCGATCTGGTTCTGTTATATGACACCAGAAGATTTTCCGAATACTGGTTTCTTCTTTTTCTCTCCGATGTCCCCTAATGAAACATTCTTCATTTTATTTCAATTATCCCGTAGCCTTGTCAGTCGTAGGGCACCTTTAATGACTTCATGACAATCTCTTTCAACTTGAGCCTGTCTTCCTTTGCCCTCTGAGATGCAGCAAAGCGCAATTATGGTCTGTCCTAGATAATATCTTCCCTTCTCTTATTTTGTCTTCCACGTCTTCTTTTTCCATTTACTGTTTCCTGGAGTATTGTCTTTGCGAGCCCTGATGGCCCAGAGAATGTCCATAGAACCTCAGCTTTTCTTGTTCTTACTGTTGTGGTGAGCTCTTCGTGAGTGCCAATCAGTGCCCGACCCGACTGCAGATCTTTTCATTTGTGATGTGGTCATTGTAAGAAATGTTATGGAACCTTCTGTCACATCTCTTCTCTAATTATTGGACCCTTCTTTGCAGTTCAAGTTTTGTGCAATTGGAGCACGAACTTCGGACTTTGAACTTTAATCTGTCAAAATAAATCCTAAGTAGTTGATGGTTGTTTGTTTCTCAGCTTGTGGTTTCAGTCTATTCAAGATGACCTTGTCATGACTTTGCTAGGACAACTGTTCAGACTTATTGACCGGTAGCTCTGGCATTGATGAATGTTTTTTTTTTCGCGGGCAGTGTAATGACTAGCGATTGTGTCCATGGAGCGGGCCAGACCCCTGTTTTCCATATCTTATGTTAAACTGTTCTCAGTACATATATTGCACGGTTATCACCAGCTTGCACTAGTTTGGCCGGTATAATATCATTCGCTCTGAGCTTCCCTTCTTCATTGCCTTGACTGCTACTTTTCTTCTTTTCAGAAGATTGGAAGAGGGTCTTTTTGGGCTCCATCTAGGCAATTTAATACTGCTTGGTCCCCAGCTGTTGGATTAGTTTAGTTTCGAGCAGTACTTAGTCCATCTGTTTAGGATTACCATTCCTCTGTTAAAAATTATCATGACTTGTCTTTCACAGTAACTACTTTAGCCTGTTTTTACTTAGTAAGGTATTTCACCAGCTAGTAAGCTTTTGTGCTGTCATTTCTTGTCAAGCTGCTCCAGTGTTGCCACAGAAGTTTATCTAAGGTATCTTAATCTTTATGGCCTCCTTCATAATCATTTGTACTACGCATTTTGCATCTCTGTGTCACAATGCGCTTTATGGCTCAAATCGTTAGTTCTTCGATGTTCGATGGCATCACGCACGTCTGATGTAACCAAAGGTTTTTTATATGTCGTAGTTAGTTATATGTCAGTTAAGCCATCATTGATTGCTGCTCTTAACAAGTCTATGCCCTCTGAAATGACATATGACCAACATTCTGCGACCCGAACTTTTCTTTTCCATTACAATAACACATTCATGTGACATAGTACAGACCTTCATATCTCAAAAACGGTTTTTCTTTCTTTTTCTTTTTTTCTTTCTATCTTTTTCTTTCTTTCTTTCTTTCTTTCTTTCTACACTGCAACACTCTCTCACAAGGATTACGTACAGGTGTACAATACATACACTCCAGGTTTGCAGGATGAAAGCCTACACAGCAACCATGTAATTACGTTAGGGATCTTTTACCTACACGTGTAATTACGTTAGGGATCTTTTACCTACACAGGGGATGGTTCTCCCTGTACGGGTGGCCTCCAGTCAACGTCCCGATCCGACGGACGGTGCAGTTTGTCGCATTAATCCCTGCAAATGATGCCAGTAGAGCCTGTTCGGACAACGCGATTTTCATACCGCTGCCGGGAATCGAACCGGTGGCCTCTAGCATGATAGGCAAGTGCACTAACCACTGAGCTAACACGCTCCACTGATAAACAGTGGTGATAATTTTCTTATATATGCCCTAAGTGCTCGTAGGAACCGCCACAACCTATGATTTGGAGCAGAAATATGAAAAATAATGTACACCCCTGTTAACCTTTCTATATAATTGGGTTTAAAGGGGTGTTCATTACAAGGACTTGTTATCTCGGTGGAAAAAATCTCTTGACGATTTCTAAGAGTATCTAGCTTTTTATGCCAATAAAGTTGTACCTCGTCCAGAATCAGTAAGAAAAAAAAACATCAAATTTCTATCGCATTGTAACATACGAATTCAGCAGTGTGAAAGGACATCTGAACGATGATGAGCGTGATTTCCTCGTCAATATAATCACGAAAAATGAAATTAGATATTGAATAGTAATATACAATCCATATTGATGTCATCCATTTGCAAAAAATTCATAATACATGGGGTTCATATTAAATTATATTTTGTAGTTAACAATATAGTCACTAACAGATATATTTTCATCTTTTAAAAGAAGAGAACCTACCATGGTAACAGCTTTGATCATACAAGCAACCATACTATGTAGCAGCTGACAACACGTAAGCCCGAAAAGGTTGTGTACCGAATAAAATAATTAGAAATACCGAAAGCGGGGCTTGATTTGTAGGCATTAATATTTTGACACTGGAAAGTTAATGAGCCTATATTATAATATCCCGTGATGGGTATCTATCTATTAAGCAGTACTTTCATGAAATTTTAATCTGTACTATCAGACGATATACAGAACATAAGAACTGCAACTCTTTTCTTCTACTTCTGGTTATGGACCTTTTACATACATGTAGTACACAGGGTATACACAGGTGGTATATTGTTGTTCGCTCTGTTATTTGAATATTGAAAAAAAAAAACGTATCATCACTAAAACACGCCTATATAATTTTGACACCCTCGAATCCCACTTTTATACAGTAAAACTGGGGTTTACAGGGGTAAATATTATTTTTCTTATTTCTGCTCTATAATATAGATTGTGGGTACTCGTTAAAACCGCCTTGGTGAGGCGGTTCTAACGAGTGCCCACAATCTATATTTTCAGCAGAAATAAGGAAAATATCACAATTTTTCATCCTAAAAGTTTTTTTTTTCGGCGAAAAATTTACACTGTATTAGTATAGGCGTGTTTTCGTAATGTATACATATTATCATGAGTCGACGTACACAACACAATAACCAAAACTCTTTTCGAATGCTATTAACTAGCGCTATCTATCATACACTCGTGTCTGTTTTATTACTTTTTGGCTTGCCCAGGCATAGTCATTACGCAAACACGCTTATGCAAATGCATTGCCACCTTTATGGCCGAAAAAAAAATTAAAATTTTAAGATGAAATATTGTGATATTTTTCTTATTTCTGCTCAAAATATAGATTGTGGACACTCGTTAGAACCGCCTCATCGAGGCGGTTCTAACGAGTCCCTACAATCTATATTTTAGAGCAAAATAAAGAAAAATAAGGTATACCGTCGGAAACCCCATTTGTACTATATAAAAGTGGGGTTCATGGGGTCAAAATTATATAGGCGTGTTTTCGTGATGGCGGAGTGAGTTGGCCCGTCCATACTTATAAACCTTATTAGTTTTATTGGGCGACATGGCTTGGGATGGCTTTTCATCATGTCGGGTAAAAGTCCCATTAAATTGGAAGCAAAGTCTCTAAAATGACCTATACAGTGTTGAAGGGGACGTTAAACCTCAAAGCAAACAATCAAATCGACACTGTCGATCGACATACAGAATATTCGAAGTATTAAAGACGGCCTATCACAAAAATAAATCGCGACAGAAAAATAATTCACTCGGGGGGCATAACTCGATTTTACGCAGCCGCAAGCCACGCCCTTACTTCCGTCGCGATTAAGACAAACAATTTGTTCAGTTCGTATAAAGGCGACAGAGGTAAGGGCGAGGATTATGGCCATGTAAAATCGATTTAAGCCCCCCAGTGGAATTCTTTCCACTGACCGTTCCAAGGCGGTTCTTCTGTGGCGGTTTATATATGTTGTTGTTTGTTACTTACTGTGTGTATCACTTGTGTCTTTTTATTTTGGATGGCCATTTGGCCATTTTGGGGAAAGTAACTGTCTTTATGGCCTTCCTTTGTTTAGGTTTCCATTATGGTCTGGTCGCTTCATGTTTGTGTTTCTTTCCCTTTGGTGTCTTTGATGGGTGGAGTAAGTTAATTGTATCGATTCCTGATCTTTGTTTCACTTCTACTCTCCTAACTCATCAATGCAACATCTCCGAGAACACAAAAATCAAACAACCACAGAGATGAAACAACGGTGAGGACTCGGCAAGAAGAAAACTTTGGAATGCTGGAGCGAAAGAAAACCAACAGTTAGACTCCGATTGGCCCGACCAGTGACAGAGCACCAGGTACGAACCAACATAAAATAAAATTAAATGATACTTTCATCTAAGACTTTACACTGGAACCGTCAAAGAATCCGAGGCCCGACCCATTGGCGCGCAATCAAAGAGGGAAGCAAAGTTGCCAACTGTGATTGGGTCAACCTCCATGCACACAGTCCTCTATATAACATCCATGTTGTCCCGATCCGTTTATATCGAAATGGTCTTTACGAAATCGGGCACCGCAGTCACTTCAAGCATATATTGTTTCTGAATTTAAAACCCTAAGTCGCCTTTAAACACGAGTTCCGATAGACCATGCCGAAGAAGAGACTCGAATCCAACATTGATTCCCGAAACCATAATGCCCATAAATCCCAGAAAAGGCTTTCAAAGACCTTACAAAGCACGGTTTATTGCAAATTCTGAACTTTCTAAATTATTAACTTCCTGTCTTACTGCTATTAAAACGCATGTGATTAAATATTGTGATAAGGTCTTTGAAAGATCAGGAAGAAATCTGTTTTGGTCTATAAAAATTCGAATGAGGTTTTAAATAAATTGAAATCCAGACGTTTTCGTGCTTCTAGTCTGTCTACTTACGATTTTTCCACTCTTTACACTACACTTCCTCATAATCTTATAAAAGAAAAGCTTCATGATTTAATTGAATGGACTTTTCACAGAGAAGATTCCCTCTATCTTGCATGTAATGTCAGAAATGCATTTTTCACTTCTAAAAAGCATAAGAATTATACACTTTGGTCATGTCAGAAAGTGTGTGATGCCCTCACCTTTCTACTTGACAATTTTTATATTAGATTCGGTACTTCGTTATTTAGACAAATTGTGGGTATTCCGATGGGTACGAATTGCACACCTCTTGTGGCTGATCTGTTCTTGTATTGTTATGAAAGAGACTTCATGCTGTCGCTTTCCATTGATAACCAATCTGAAATTATTGAAGCTTTTAGTTCTACTTCTAGATATTTAGATGATTTATTAAATGTTGACGATACTTACTTTGATGGTTTGATCAGTCAGATTTATCCCCTAGAACTTCAGTTAAACAAGGCAAATTCCTCTGTTACCGAGGCCCCCTTTTTGGATTTACATTTGTCTATTGTAGATGGATTTGTTTCTTGCAAGATTTATGATAAACGTGAAGATTTTGATTTCGAGATTGTAAATTTTCCTTTTTGGACGGTGATGTTCCTCGTGCGACATCGTACGGGGTTTATATTTCGCAGTTAATTCGATTCGCTAGAGTGTCTAGTCATGTATCCGACTTCAACACTTTTAATAAATTATTAACCACAAAACTTCTTAATCAGGGGTATCGGTATCATAAACTACGTAAAGCCTTTTTTAAGTTTTATAGACGTCATTCTGATTTGGTTTCAAAATTCAATGTTGGACTTAAAACACTTCTGCCAGAAGGCCTATCGGAACCCGAATTCTATGGTGACTTAGCATATAAATTTACAAAAATACATGCCTGTATCGTTCGTCGATATATAAAGATTGGGTACAACATCAATATTATAAAACAGACTGCATGCATGGTGGTTAACCCAATCACGGTTGGCAACTTTGCTTCCCTCTTTGATTGCACGCCGGTGGGTCGGGCTTAAGATTAAATGACGGTTACAGCGTAAAAACATAAATGGAATTTTATTTTATTTTAGTATTACTTATGTTGGTTGGCGCCTGATGCTCCGTCTTTGGTCGGGCCCCTCGGAGTCTAACTGTTGGTTTTCTTTTGCTCCAGCAATTCTGTTGTTGTAATCTGTCGATTCCTCAACCTTGTTTCATCTCTGTAGATTTTTGATTTGTATGTTCTCGGAGATGTTACACTGATGAGTAAGGAAGCCTTCATGCGGACTTAACAAAATTAGTGTATACCGCGACAGAGGTAAGGGCGAGGTTTATGGCCATGTAAAATCGATTTAAGCCCCCCAGTGGAATTCTTTCCACTGACCCTTCCAAGGCGGTTCTTCTGTGGCGGTTTATTTATGTTGTTGTTTGTTACTGCTTACTGTGTGTATCACTTGTGTCTTTTTATTTTGGATGGCCATTTGGCCATTTTGTACGAAAGTAACTGTCCTTATGGCCATCCTTTGTTTAGGTTTCCATTATGGTCTGGTCGCTTCATGTTTGTGTTTCTTTCCCTTTGGTGTCTTTGGTGGGTGGAGTAAGTTAATTGTATCGATTCCTGATCTTTGTTTAACTTCTACTTTTCAATAGTTTATGATACCGATAACATTGATTAAGAAGTTTAGCAGTTATCAATTTTTACTAGTGTTAAAGGATGGAAACTAACCCATCAGCAATGTAAATCCAAAAACGGGGCCTCGCTATCAGAAGAATTTGCTTTATTAAACTGAAGTTCTAGTGGGTAAATTTGACTGATCAAACCATCTAGCCTTATCTTTCCTGGGTTCGACCCTACGTGATCCATCTGGTCGGCTCTGACGTCGCATTACGAAAACATTCCAATTCGAATGCATTGAAAATTTTACCTTGCAAAAACGAAAATTCTCTGATGACAAAAATTTGATATTTTTTTCTGTTCAAAATATAGATTTTGGCGAGGCGGTTCTAACGAGTACCCACAGTTTATATATTAGAACAGAAATAAGAAAAATAAGGCGGCATAAATGGAATTTTATTTTATTTTGGTATTCTTTATGTTGGTTGGCGCCTGATGCTCCGTCTTTGGTCGGGTCCCTCGGAAACTAACTGTTGGTTTTCTTTTGCTTCAGCAATTCTAGTGTTGTGTGCTGTCGAGTCCTCAACCTTGTTTCATCTCTGTAGTTTTTTTATTTGTATGTTCTCGGAGATGTTACACTGATGAGTTAGGAAGCCTTCATGCGGGCTAAACAAAATTAGTGTATACCGCGACAGAGGTAAGGACGAGGATAAAGGCCATGTAGGGTCGATTTAGGCCCCCCCAGTGAAATTCTTTCCTTGACCGTTCCAAGGCGGTTCTTCTGTGGCGGTTTATTTATGTTGTTGTTTGTTACTTACTGTGTGTATCACTTGTGTCTTTTTTATTTTGGATGGCCATGTGGCCATTTTGTGGGAAAGTAACTGTCCTTATGGCCTTCCTTTGTTTAGGTTTCCATTATGGTCTGGTCGCTTCATGTTTGTGTTTCTTTCCCTTTGGTGTCTTTGGCGGGTGGAGTAAGTTTATTGTATCGATTCCTGATCTTTGTTTTACTTCTACTTTACCCGTGAAAACCCCAGTTTTACTACGGTATAAAAAAATGGGGTTCAAGGGTGTCAGAATTATATGGCGTGTTTTCGTGCTAGATTATTGTCAATTTTTGCTGTTATCTGTTGTTGACGTCGGATAGTTGTTGTGTGAATAAGGAAGGATCTGGAGTGACTGCACAGATGCGCAGTCGCGCCTGATTCATTTGCATTTAATATACCATTATCATGTGTCAGCGAAATTAAGTATCTGTTCAAAGTATAGCAGACTACCCAGGACAACATAAGATAATAAAATCAAAACTATGAAAATTTGTTTGTTTGATTTGAGGTTTAACGTCCTCGTCAACACTGTATAGGTCATTTTGGAGACGTTGCTTTCAATTTTGTGGGACTTTTACCCGACACTGAGATGAAATGACATCTCAAGCCCTGACGTCCAATGAAACCAATAAGGTTTATAAGTATGGACGGTCCGACTAGCACCGCTATGCCTGGGCAGGCTTAGATCCTCTAAGCGGTTTACCAGTACTCGTGTGTGGTCGGACTCAGCTCTGCGTGGAAGCATCATGCAGCCCATCTATTTCTTCAAGCCCCGATGGGCGGGGGCGGAAAAAAAACTATGAAAAGGCAACGCGGTCGTCCTTTTGGAATGTCTTATTTGTTAACTGGCTCTGTGCCGTTGAGTCGTGTTTCGTCCTTTTATGTGTGCATCCATGTCACTTACTTTCATTAGGTGATGTGAGATGGCTTTGTTCTTAAATTACGGCCTTTACTGAGTGATCATTTCTTTCTACAGTCGAACTTCGATGGCTCTAACCACTTTGGGACCATGAAAATTTGTTCGAGACAGCGGTAGTTCGAGCCACAGAGGGATCCTATTAGTGCCATACCAGGAAGCATAATGGAGATAATTATGGATATCTTTTCGGTCTTCTGTATTATTAAATGTACGTTTTGTGTACTCATTAGAATCGCCTCATCGAGGCGATTCTAATGAGTACACACAGCATACATTTGCAAGATAAATGAAGAAAATCTTACTAATGTACCCCTATATCGTATTTAAAGGAACTCCCTGCGGACTGAAGAACGGGTTCGACTCATCCATGGTAAACGAGCCATCGGAGTTCGAGCCATCGAAGTTTGACTGAAATTTACACAATTAAGTATGCTGTTTGGCTCGCACGGAGGTCTCCTAGCTCATCAATGTGCTATCACGGGCAATAATTAAAATCGACGAAAAGTCTGTGTTGATGATAAAGCAAGGATGAGGATTCGACAGTTACACTGCATTGCGACACCTGGAATTTGGAAATCCCTGGGGCGTTAGCGCTACCACTGGACATTGGAGATAAAGAATACCACCCGTTAAATCTCTGACTCACCTTCTGTCGGTCCCCGCCAATCTTGACTTGAAGAAATAGATGATGATTCGTTGCAGAGCTAAAACTGACCGTACACGAGTACTGGTAAACCGCTTAGATGATCTAAGTCTGCCCGGGAAAAGCGGTGCGAGTCGGGCCGCCCATGCTTAAAAACACTATTGGTTTAATTGGGCAACGGGGCTTGAGATGTCATTTCATCTCAATGTCGGGTAAAAGTCCCATAAAATTGGAAACAGTGTCTTCAGAATGACCTATACAGTGTCGACGGGGACGTTTAACCTCAAATAAAACAAAAAAAATCGCTGTTGTCATTAATGACCGGTATGATTATCGCTTTTATTTTGACGTTATCGCCACACAACCTGTATGAGTATTACTAATAAATTTGCAATATCTCAACTAATAAAGTTGCAATATCTCTACATAAGTCAGATTCCTTCCACCAACAGTGACATTAGAACTATTATACCGTCGTTAATGGTTCGACCATTAAATTTGAGCAAGCATGACAAAATCTACAAGAAGACTTGAGCGACCAGCGAAGACTCAGATTAGCCTGCGCATTCGCGCAGTTTGATCAAAGTCTTTGCTGATCGCATGTACGTACCTACTATAGGCTAATATCTATGCAAAGAGGTATAGGCAAAAGGTCTTGTCATAGTGGATGGGTGCACAGGTTGATTTGAGTCTTTGCTGGTCGCACCGGTCTTATTGTAGGTTTTGTCATGCACCGCCTCATTTGTTTTCTGCAGCTTCTGTAATTTTTGGTGGAGCAGGTGATACAAATATGTTTTGTAGTAACCTTACAGCTCGACTATCCGCTGTAATTCCCTCAGCACCCCCACCCGCTTCCCTCGTTTAGTTTAAAACGATTGCAATGTATCCGAGTAGTTTTTAGTAATTGACAATTCAGATCTAGCCTGAATGTCGACGAGTTCGATCTATGTTATAACCAGACCTGTTGTGAATAGTGGAATGCAATATGTTGAAAAGGTCGTTCGTACAATGTATGATAAAACCAGTTTTAATGAACCCTATCATAAAATATACTAAAATAAAACTTTTAAAATTAACAATTTGTTAAAAGCAGGCAAGAAACGCCGTGCACAACAATTCAATTTCACCTACAGATATATAGATGATTTATTGTCTCTGAAAAATGCTAAATTCGCAGAGTACTTGGAATTCATCTATCCACGTGAACTTGAAATTAAGGAAACAACTGAGACTGCAACCTCCTTCTCATACTTGGATTGTTATCTCTATATTGACAACGGGAAGCTTACCACCAGGCTGTACGATAAACGAGATGACTTCAATTTTCCCATTGTTAACACTCCCTTCCTGAGCAGTAATATCCCGTCTGCACCAGCATATGGAGTTTACGTTTCACAGTTAATCCGTTATGCTAGAGCCTGTTCTAAGTATCAGGACTTTATGGAACGTGGGAAGGTGCTCACTACCAGGTTGTTATGCCAGGGGTATCAAAAAACCAAACTGGTATCAACACTAAAGAAGTTCTGTGGGAGGCACCATGATCTTGTTGATCCGTACAATGTGGCCATTTCCAGAATCATTTCTGATATGTTGCCAATGGAAAGCCATAGGAAGACTTCCAAAATCTCGGACATACCCTTCTCGGCATTTACACCTTTTCTTCGTTCGGGTCGATGGGCATGGTGGGCGAAGCTTGCTTACCAAGTAATGCTTACTATCCACGGACGCCTGATTACACTCTTCTGGAGTCCATGTCTGTTGATCAGAACATTGATATTTGTCATTTTGTCAATGGACTAATGCTTTTTGGATTAACGCTTTGGTACTACGACCTAAACTACTTTGGTACTACTACCTAAACTAAATTGCAGTATGTTTCCTCTGGCTTTCTTTATCGGATCATTACAGGGTCACTGATGAGGCTTTATTAGCCGAAACTACGTAGTATGACCCATCTTCTTTCTTATGAATGTTTTCATTGCTCTTAAAGGAACTCATTTTTTTATTTTTATTTGTGCCGTAATTTTAAACATGCTGGTCATCCACGCGATTATATGTCCATACAGTCTGTGGAAAAACTAGTCTATGGCATAAATCATACAACTAGATTAAAAATTATCAAAAATACATGATACATAATTAAAATGGGTTTAAACATTACAGACAGCTTTTCCGCTGGGTTTTATCGACAACTTCTGTCATGTAAGTACATTTAATAATTCTTAAATGCCACATTTTGATAGTTTCACATTCTTGGAGATGTTGCGTTGATGGGTAAGGAGACCTTTATGCGGACTGAACAAGTTATTTGGGCATGGTGGGCGAAGCTTGCTGACCAGGTAATGCTTACTATCCGCGGACGCCTGATTACACTCTTCTGGAGTTCATGTCTGTTGATCACAATATTGATATTTGCCATTTTGTCTATGGATTAGTGATTTTGGATAACCGATATGGTACTACGACCTGAACTACTTGACAATGTATAACTCGCGACGGCAATAAGGGCGCGGACTGTGGCCACGTAAAGCCGATTTAAGCCCCCCATCGGAATTCGTTGCACTGACCGTTCCAAGGCGGTTCTTTTGTCGCGCTTTGTTTTTGTTATGGTTTGTCTTTGAGTGTGTGTGTCGCTTATATTATTTTGTTTTGGGTGGCTTGTTGGCCGTTTGTTGGGAAAGTCGCTGTCCTTTTGGCTCTCCGCTATTGGTGTTTCCGTTGGGGTCTGGTTGTATCGTGTTTGTGCTTCTTTCCCTATTGTGTCTCTGATTGGGCGCTGTCGGGTTAATTGTAACGATTCCTGATCAATGCCTTCACTTCTATTTTGGAATGCCAAAACGCTAGTTCTCGTGGTGCTAGAAAAACGGTAACTTCAGACCAGCTACCGGTAATAACCCGTTTTTTTTTTTTTTTTTTTGCTTGTTTCGCGGAGAAACCGCCTAACGCGAAATCGGCCATTTTCTCCGCAAAACAGCGAGAAAAGATAAAATGAGCGAGAAATTTCTCGCTGAAATTTCTCCCGGTTTCGCGGAGAAAATTTTCGGAGATTCTCGGCGAAAAATTGACCGATTGCTTTCATTGAAAATGAAATTACCCGCGTTTCGCGGAGAAAAAAATACAACTGGGCTTACTTGAAATTTTCGGCTCATTATTATTTTTTCGTTTGTTTGGCGTTGTTTTTGTAAACGAAGGCAAATGGTAGTCATTGTTGAATCATAATCAAATATTCTTTCATGTTACACAGTTTCATTTTAGTAATTTATTTCTCCTTTGTATAATCCCTTTTTAAAAGTCTCATGACAACTTTTATTCACATGACGAAAATACGCCTATTTATTTGTTACCCGCTTAAACCCCACGTTTAACTGGGGTCTACAGGGGTATACATTATTTATCTAATTTCCACTCACATAGATTGTGGGTACATGTTAGAACCGCCTCGCCGAGTCGTTTTGAAGTGTACCCAAAATCTTGAGCAGAAATATGAAAAATGCCAGAATTTTTATCCGAAAATTTTCCGTTTTTAGTGGTAAAATTTTACAATATATTTGAATAGGCGAGTCTCATAATGAGTCGTACATGTAGGTTATTAACACCATAATGATGTGTGACATTTACCAAAAGCTCAGCTTGATGAAAAAGATGGGCTGCATGATGCTTCCACGCATAGCTGAAACCGACCCGCATGCGAGTACTGGTAAACCGCTTACAGGATCTAAGCCTGCCCAGGTCTGTGTTCATGATGTCCGACAGGACAATTTCATTTATTTCGAGCCGACCGCGCTCAACTCGCAACGTTGCAGAATTTGAACCGAACGAGGTAGGAACCTCATCAGTGAGAGTCCTAATGAGTGTCAGCGGTTTAAAGATACCCATTATCCTCGGGGTGTTTAGTGGATTTACGGCACTTTCAAGATTATTTCCCTTATTTCGAACGGACCGCTAATCAGAGTTGAGCTAAAACCGGAGTAAGACCACCTTCTGTAGCAGATCTTGGCGTCTCAGCCGAGAGACCTAATGATCCGATGATTAACCCTTTTTGTACCAAATGGAATCTTCCTCCTGATATATACAGGAGTCCATTTTGAAACTTAGCGTGTCAGGTTGTTTTTTCCTAAACATTTTGTTCGGGAAATGGCTTAATGTTTTGGAAACAGTTTTGAAATAGGGGTTTCTGGTACTGAATGGGTTAAGCGTCAGCACTCTTACCCATTAGGACACGGGGGCCAGTTACCTTCGGGGTGTACAGTAGACTTAACAAGATACCTAGGTTGCAAGTCTGTACAAACTTCGCTGATTATCTTGGAGAATTTTGTAGTTCTGTTCCAAGTTAGAGATCAGACTTATATGCAGCCCTGGAATGCTTGCCGCGCAATTTCCCCATATTAACCCTTTTTGTACCAAATGGAATCTTCCTCCTTATATATAGCATGAGTCCATTCAAAATTTAGGGGTTTCAGGTTGTGTTTTCTTCAAACTTTATTAGGAAAATGGCCGAATTTTTTGCAAACAGTGTAGGTCCTGATCAGACGCCGCGTTCTGCGGCGTCTGATCTGGGCCTGCACTGTTTGCCACGGTATCCGTTTAGGGGTTTCCAGTCTGAAATGGGTTAATGTAAATGTATAAGCAAAATTGAATTGTAAAGGCAAGAAACACAAGCGGGCCTCCGTGTGAGCTTAAGTGTAAGCTTAAGTGATGTTTAATTACTCGCAGTGTAAGAAAGAGATCAACCAAAATGTAGAGTGAGATCAGCGCCCACATATACATGTACAAGACTGATCCCCGTTACTAAATACATTGAGTTTGATTTTTCTAAAGTACTCCCAATATGGTGAACTGATAGAAAATCAACAGTTTTCAATTTATGAAGCGTTTACACAACAGTAAAAAAAGGAACACAGAACACATTCATCATGTTCAAACTGCGTTGTAAAGTGCATAAGATGCAACTCATTATGATTCCAACCGGATCCAAATCATACTTTACGATCGCCAGTTGTCCATCTTTGTACAAAGAACATGTATTTCGTCATATGCTTCAAACTTTGTGTACCAAATTTTAATGCATGAGACAATACATGCACATGAACAAATATACATGTAGGTATAGGCAAATTTCGCGCAGAAACACCGTGAACGACTTCACCTGTACTAATTGGCTTTCTCCGAGAAAAAGCGATGTTCGCGGAGAAATTTCGCGGCGTTTCGCGGAGAAATTACCCGCTTTGAAACGCGATTTTTTTTTCTTCTCGGAGAAATTTCTCGCTTGATCTCCGAGAAAAAAAGCCTATTACCGCGGAGAAAAAAAAAATATGGGTTATTACCGGTAGCTGGTCTGTATGGACATAAATAACAATGGCTTATGAAAGATGAAGCAAAAATATATATATTGGTCCATTAAGAATTCGATCTGGACGTTTCCTTGCATTTAGTATGACCGAGTAAGATTTTGTTCAAGCGCAACACTACACTATTTCATGGTGTAACAAAATAATCTTAAATAATCAATTGAACAGACATTTGATAGGAAGGAGGGAACATTTCCTATCAAATGTCCATACAGACCAGCTACCGGTAATAACCCATATTTTTTTTTCTGGCAGTGAGGCAGTCCAAACGAGCACCCACACTCCATGCTCTAGGGCAAGAACAAGATAAATACTGTCTACACCTGGAGGTCCCCATTTCTACTATATAAAGTGGAGTTCAAGGGGATCGAATTTATATAGGCGTGTTTTCCTGATGAGTGTTTGTAATGCCTAAAAGCGGTTGGTATCCTTTATGTATTCCTGTACACTATGAAATATTGTTGAGTTTTCTTCGAAAGAAAGTGACTCTCTGCCATTTAGTAGAGTATTTATATTTAGTGGATGGAATCTGTGGGTATTGTGAAAGAGTTTTCGCCGTTCGTTTGTATATCTATAACATTGAAAGAAATAATGTTCTGCGTCTTCTATACTTGTTCCACATTTACATTGTGCATTTTCTCTTAATCTGTTTCTAAATAAGTCATTGTGTAAGTTGCTGCAATTGTTTCTAATACATGCGTGTACTACTGATAATTTTCTGTTACCATACAAGAAATATTGTGTTACTTTTGGTGCAATAAACAGATCACTGAGTAAAGCGCTTTTAAAACTTGATAATGTGGGTTTGTTTCGAATTTCTTGAGGTAGTTGGTTCCATAAACTTGTAGAAGATGGGATGAAGGATCTCGAGAAAACTTGCGTTCTTTGGTTTTGAATAACAAAGTCGTCGCTGTTTCGTAAAGTATAATGAGATGTCATACCCACAATTGAGGAAAAAGATTAGTTAGAAACTCTGGTAACATGGCATTCTTGGATTTAAACACAAGAACTAACTTCTGATAGCCCAAATTGAAATGACCTGCAGGTCATGGTTTAAGATACCTTCCAAATCTGCCAAATTGGAAGAAGAAAAAGCTAAAGATGTATCATCAGCAAACAGTCGAGTGATACTTAATAAATTGTCAATGATATCGTTCACGTAAATAAGGAAAAACAGAGGCCCAAGAACAGAGCCTTGGGGTACGCCTGCTGATGTATGTTTAACGTTTGACATGGAAGAACCAAGAAAAACTTTTTGCTGTCTGTTTGATAAATAACTAACAATCCAATCTAATAACTTCCCTGATATACCGTTTTGTTGTAATTTAAACAGTAAGCCACGATGCCATACTCGATCAAAGGCTTTAGATATGTCGCAAAATATCATGCAAGTATAAACTTTAGAGTCTATGCCTTGACAGATCTGATGGTAAATATCAATAAGCTGATGTACAGTGGAATGGCCGGACAAGAATCCCGATTGTTTTTTTATATACAAGATTATTTGAAATAAGATGATTATATATACTTTTATAAATTAATCTTTCCATTAGTTTTCCAATACAGCTCAGTAGCGAAATAGGTCTATAATTTGATGAAATATCTTTGAGTCCTTTTTATATAATGGCATATAGTGTCTAATAACTTGAAATCTGATATAAATATTGCAAAGTAGAAAGTTAAGAGCCTACATTCGGCAATGACCATAATGCGTAACGTCTACGCTCTTAAGAAGTGAAAAAGCATTTCAGTCTGTAGTTACTTACAGAATATGTTCTATAAAAGGGTTATCCTTTGGAAGCAAGGAATACATCACAGAACTGAAAAGTATGGCGTGTACATGTTTTCTGGGCCAGACTAGCTAGTTTCGGCCAAATAGGCCTCATCAGTGACCCTCGGATATTTTACAAATTCCACAATGGAATCAATGATCCCAAATAACAAGAAAATATAATCTACACTATGATGTAGAAGTCTCTTTAGCCAAGGTATACCGTCATATTTTTGCTAAAGAGATTTTTGCGACCTTTACTTTCGGAGCAAATACGTTATTCCTATGAATGTTTCAAGTCTAGTTAAAGGTGGCGTTTATACGTCTTTTAGAAATGAGGTAATGCACTTATTTACTATTTTTAGAATGGTCAGTTTCCATTGTTTAAGGGCTTTATTTTCCACACACTATCGCTTACCGCATTGATTATCGATTTCATTCAAGGCAGCAGAAATTTTCTCCCTTAGCAAAAATACGAAAAGTAATGCATGCCTCCTTTAACCTGTTTTAAACACTTTGTTGGGGTCATTAGGGTAATCATTACATTGAAATGTTAACGAGATTACGAAAACATGCCTATACAAAAACATTGTAACCTTTATCGCCGAAAAAATGAAAAATTTATAAGAAAAACTACGATATTTTTCTTATTTCTGATCAAAATACAAATTGTTGGAACACGTTAGAACCGCCTCATATTTTAGAGCAGAAATAAGAAAACAATCTATACTTTAGAGCAGAAATAAGAAAAATACGGTATACCCCTGCAAACCCCAGTTTTACCATATAAAAGTGGGGTTTGGAGGGGTCAAAATTAAAATTATATAGGTGTGTATTCGTTTTGGGGATTTTATTTCATTACACTTAAATATGTTTCGTCAAGTTGGTATCGCTACATGTTTTATTTTGATATTCGCCGTTCGATTCTTCTATCTTGCATAAATTACTGGGAACCTTTGGAATATATTTATTAAAACTTGGACTAAGTTCGGCAAAACCGGCAAATTGAAGGCATGTTTCCAGCCTAACTAGTGACTCTTCCAATGTGTTAAATCTTGGATCGTCTTTAACAGTTGGGTAAAATGTATGAAGTGGAAATAACTTTGAAAATAGTTCGTTCTCATCGTAGGAGTGATACATCATTGACCGTCCATGTTTTGTCTTAAGACGCAATAGAATTTCCTTTCCATTTTTATTCTTTCTCGGTAGAGTTAAATCCTCTAAACTGAAAGAGGGTTCACTAAACTGTAATCCATTTATTGAACTGTTGCTACCACTTTTCTTTATTGGCGGAAGAAAACGAGATATGGATCTGTTTGCAACTTGTTGTTGCTGTTGCTGTCTCTTTTGTGTCATCCGCGAACGAAATGAGTGCTTGTGTAAGTCCATTTGTCTTTCAACTCTTTGCTTTTCAATTTTGATGTGTGCTAGTTTGACGTCTAACATTTGCTGCTGCGTTATGTTGTCATATAACAGAACTCTGGAAAGACTGGTTTTCGGTATGCCTAGCGCTTTTCTTTTCCCATAATTCGGCATTATTGTAGGCGGATGATGCATATACAGTGTGTTTGGGTCTAACTTCCGTGGTTGATGTTGCGCGCTAGCTTTTCTGGGAGGGATGTATCGCCTTATCAGAGGGGCACTGTGTATTTCCTGAAATAAACAAAAATCGATAAATGACACTAGTAATTGAGGCGGATCCGTTTCCATTTTCAGGAGTGACAGACATGTATTATTTGTTGCTTGTTTGTTTGATTAGAGGTTTAACGTCCCCGTCAACACTGTATAGGTCATTTTGGAGACGTTGCTTCCAATTGTGTGGGAATTTTACCCGACATTGAGATGAAATGCCATCAAAAGCCCTGCCGCCCAATGAAACCAATAGGGTTTATTAGCATGGACGGACCGACTCGCACTGCTTTGCCTGGGCAGGCTTAGATCCTCTAAAGGGTTTACCAGTACTCGTGTGTGGTCGGTTTCAGCTCTGCGTGGAAGCATCATGCAGCCCATGTATTTCTTCAGGGGCCGATATTTCTTCAGGGGCCGATATTATTTGTTGTAAGTCATCATGTTATCACGCCGATTTAGATATATTAGAAAAACTACCACCTAAAAATGAAAACTTTCAGATGATATATCCTGATTTTGTTTTCATATTTTTGCTCAAACTATACATTGTGGTGACTTGGTGAAGCAGTTCTAACGAGCACCCGCATTTTTTTTTGCACAGAAATAAGAAAAAAAGAATGTATACCCCTGTAAACCTCAGTTTTAATATACAAAATGGGGTTCAAGGGGTCAAAATTATATAGGCTGTTTTCGTGGTGCTTTAAAAAAATCAAATCTTTTTCGTGTAGACCCTGATCAGACGTCGCGTTATGCTGCGTCTAAACTGGGAATATATTTTGTTGGTCTATGTTCTGTCTTCGGAAATCATTATCACGAACGACGTGGTAACGTTGTTTTGCGACGTCACTAAGTAATATTTACATTCTCAGGTTATTTTCATCACGTGAACAAGTCCGTGAAATGAACACCCCCTAAACCCTACTTTATATCGAGAAAACTGGGGTTTACGATTGTAAACATTTTTCTTATTTCTGCTCCAAGACATAGGTTGTGGGTACTCGTTAGAACCGCCTCTCTGAGGCGGTTTTAACGAGCACCCTCAACCTATGTTTTGATCATTTCTAACAAAAATATCAAAATATGTTCATCAGAACTGTAACCATTTTGGAGATGTGAAACATGCACTATGTCACACGGGTGTGTTATCGTAATGTATAGAAAACTCCTATAGTTACATGTAATTAGAAGTACCCAATGTTGTTCATACCTCAGTGAATACATTAATTCACGCGACGTCAAATGATCATTAAGTGACGTCAAAATAAGTCATGGTTCTTTTCAATGTAATTGGACGAAGGACACATTAAGGTGCGATCTCTGGGGTTCACTTACATTGCCCTTGACCCGATGTCGTTCATACTTTTTTTATTATTTCTATAATTTAATTTTCTTATACAGTAAAATTCCTAGAATAAAACCATCTTTGGAACTTTTCAGAAGTGGTCTTTAAGATCCCTTTAAACAGTTCCTAAGGTGGCCTCTTTCTAGAAAACACAGAACGCGGTGCCGAAAACACACAAAAAGAATGACTGAAAGCTTTACGTTATCACGAAAGACGTGGTACGCCGCGGCGCTCATGAGTTGATCTAGCTTACATACCCGAGATACAGAACGAGACATCGACCAACCTACCAGAATGCGTCAACAGAGGTCTATGGGCCTGGAATGACGTCGACTACGTTAGAAACGAAAGAAACAACTAACCTCCAAACACGCAATATATCACTGAAGAGCTGGGTCCAGTTGTTCAAAGCATCGTTAGCTTAACGAGCTCGTTAGTGGTAAAATTGTTAACTGTTCTAACAAGTACGATGCCTAATATAGTGTGATTTTTGCTGGAAAAAAATGCAAAAGCTGCTCTCATTTTTTTTTTCAGCAAAAATATATGTATATTTGCTATATTTAATTATCAAAGTTTTAACGATGTGTTAACTAACGACATTGATAGTTTTGAACACATGACCCCTGATCTTTTTCTTGAGCATATAGGAAAAGGGAATATTTAATGACGTTACGATACCACTGACGACGTCTGTAATATGATAAAATTGCTGCACAAAAACCTGTTAAAATGATAATTTTCTCCAATATAATTTAATCCATTTAATTCATATCATTTTTATATGCATTCTAACACTTAGTATATTCATACGCTGTAAGTCTGGTCTACTGAGTTGCGAAGTTCAAACAATCTTTTTAACAAATATTTTCACTTCTTTTCAACTATGACAGTTTGTAAAAGATTAAATTATAGGTTAATATGGATAGTGCGGAACAAAACTGTCTAAGTTGATACGGAATTATAAGTTTAAATGATCAAACGAAGAAGATATAATGAGATAACTATTGAATCCTAAGGTCAATATCAACCTAAGTCGTGTTTAAGAAGAGCAAATACATACAGTAATATTCCTATATTAAGATCGCCTTTGGAACTATTCAAAAGTGTCCATTTCGTTCACTTAGGAGGCTCCGGCTAAAACATGCAGCGTGTTGAGTTTTCCTGCACGTTATGAGTAACCTCTTCATACTGAAAACCGACATTTGATATAAAGACAATACTTGATATAACGGTAATTTTAATGAAACAAATCACGATTAATAGGGATCATCACGAAAACAAGCTTATATAATTCTGACCCCCTGGAACCCCACTTTTATGTAGTAAAACTGGGGTTTACAGGGGTAAACCTTTTTTGTTTTATTTCTGCTCTAAATTATAGATTGTGGGTACTCGTAAGAACCGCCTCATCGATCCATATTTTGAGCAGAAATAAGAAAATTATTACAATGTTTCATTTGAAATTGTTGTTTTTTTCGGCGGTAAATTTATAATGTATTTATATAGGCATGTTTTCGTAGTCGAGAATCTTGTAAAATTCCAATTATTTAATATTCTGAGAAACAAATGTTGTAGATTTTGTTAGAATCGCCTCGGCGAGGCGATTCAAACAAATATCCACGACATTTGATTCTTGGAGTAATGAGGGGAGAAAGTCCTTTACTACCTATTCTAACACAGCGCGCCTATATTGGCAATGGAAAATAACTGTGTTTTATTCTACAACAAATCACGGCAAGGAAGAGCGTGACGAGTGACGTCATTTGAAACTGCAAATTTATGACGTCACTAGTCGATT
The DNA here is from genome assembly GCA_963580285.1 of Lucinisca nassula. Lineage (NCBI taxonomy): Eukaryota > Metazoa > Mollusca > Bivalvia > Lucinida > Lucinidae > Lucinisca > Lucinisca nassula. The sequence continues at coordinate 48,158,566 of OY757021.1, forward strand.
TCCTTGACGTTAGACGGTGTAACGTCATTTCCTCGCATCGAAAACGTTAGAAAAGGATATAAATGCATGTGTTTCAGTCGAAAATTTTAGCGGGATTTCTTCTAACAATGGCCAAAAGTTGTGAGATTTTGAAGGAAACAACAGCATTATTGCCGATTTTCAGCGTGTTAGAATCGAAATAGATCAGCTATAGTTTGTAATTTGTTGAGTAATAAATCGCAGTTTGTCGGTCAGTTGTAAGTAGACAAATCACGCGCGCTACGCGCTCGTGATTTGTCTACTTTACAACTGACCTCCAAACTGTGATTTATTACTCAACAAATCACAGCTAGAGCTGATCTATTTCTTAAATATACTACTTCTTATTTGGATATATAGCGGCGATTTGTTAGAGAACAAATAATGTCGTTATAATAGGGCCCTCTGTTTGTAACGTCCCCGTCAACACTGTAAATGTCATTTTGGAGACGTTGCTTCCAATTTTGTGGGACTTTTACCCGACATTGAGATGAAACGACATCTCAAGCCCCGCCGCCCAATGAAACCAATAGGGTTTATTAGCATGGACGGGCCGACTCGCACCGCATTGCCTGGGCAGGCTTAGATCATCGAAGCGGTTTACCAGTACTCGTGTGCGGGTCGGTTTCAGTTCTGCGTGGAAGCATCGTGTAGCCCAACTATTTCTTCAAGCCCCGATTGGCGGGGCTATAGAGCCCTCTGTATATGAGCACAAAATAAGGTTTGTGTGAAGCACGTCAGACCAAAGGGGCGCTAGAAACTGACAACTGCCCTTCTTGAATCATCAGTTTGTTAGTTTGATTTGATGTTTAACGTCCCCGTCAACACTGTAAAGGTCGTTTTGGAGACAATGACCATAAAAAGTATTTCATGATCAAACGTGCAAACTCACGAGCACCTAAATGGTGATGACGAGGACGTTTATTTCAAATGGTTTAGCAAACTTACAAACCAACATGCGCGATGAGCGAAGGACTAGGTCAGCTTCATACCTGTGCTTCATACTGAGTGTGCACAAACACCACCTTCTACCAACACCAAAAACAACATAAGTCCATTTATGCTATCCTTATACATAATCATTATTTTTGTAATAATAATAATAATAATAATAATAATAATAATAATAATAATAATAAAAATATTAATGATAATAATAATAATAATGTATTATTGTTATTATTATTATTATTATTATTATTATTATTACAGTAAAATGTCTATAATAAGACCATCTTTGGGACTGTTCAAAAGTGGTGTCAAAGACAACTTTTGAACAGTCTCAAAGGTGGTCCCTGACCAGAGGACATTGTAGGCAGAAACATACAGAAAAATTTAGTGTACCCATCACGTGAACAAGTCCGTGAAATAAAGGCCCCCTAAACCCCACTTTATATAGAGAAAACTGGGGTTTACGGGGGTAAACATTATTTTCCTTATTTCTGCTCCAAGACATAGATTGTGGGTACTCGTTAGAACCGCCTCAATGAGGCTTTTCTAACGAGTACCCAAAACCTATGTTCGGAGCAGAAATAAGGAAAATATCACAGTTTTTTATCAGAAAAAAATACATTTTTTGAGATTTGAAAAATGCACTATATCATACGGATGTGGTATCGTAATGCCTTCAAAATAAGCTTTGTGTAGCAGAATTTGTCCTAATTTTAGATGGGCTTTATAACAGTATTTCAATAGATATGTGCATTGGACATATTGTTGCAAATAGTGTTGACCCAGATCAGACTACTCCTATCAGGGTCCACACTGTTTGCATGTATGCAGAAGATGCATCAAACCGCATTAAGAGGCGACATTTTTAAATACAGTTTTTTTTGGTGTTCTTAGTGTAAAACAATTTAGCAGATCAAAACTCTCAAGTAAACTCCAGAAAGATGAGTATATATACTGACCGGAAATAGAAACTATACACTTTTAAATTGTCTCTCCTGACAAAACAAGTGAATAATTTAATTAAAAATTACTTATTAAGGATTTGACTAACTATACAAATGAATCCTGTAACAATCTAAAGAAAATCTAATGTTCAAAATAAAAGGTTTTGGGGAAAATGTAAAAAAGTGCATTTTTCACAAAATCTGTTTGTAATCGAATTTTGACTTCAATTTTTTTTCCGTATAGGTAATAAGTTAAAAGCAAGGAATAAAAAAATAACATAAAATCTAACAATTATCGAGAAACAAACATTTTATTGAAATCTCAAAAACTGCTTTTCTTCAGCGAAATTTTCAAAATAATGTTCCAAGCCAAAAATCGACCCAAAAGTGTCTTCAATCGTTTTAGCATCTTCAGCTGTGTCTTAAACATTGATTTAAACAAAATCCGCAATCAGAAATGCCATACTTTTCGCCCACTTCCGGTGGTTTGGTCCAATATTTAAAGGTCGATAACTTTTCAACCATTTTGTAAATTTTCATTTTGTAAACAATATTCCCAACGTTAGGTGATGAGTAATAACTGGTAAAAATGGGAATCACATTCGCGACACAAAATGTTTGACTTAATGGAAACTTAAACAGCAATATTTTAACCCTTGCTTTGAACCTGTGGCTTTACCCGTTAATTCGTAGCTATCATTAAACATTTTATTCGATCAAGCAGACATGCCACTGATGATAATTTATTTAATTGGAATTCCAATTTCAATAAAATGTTTTGCCGGTGACAATTTAAAAATGAGTGTATAGTTTCTATTTCCGGTGAGTATATATATATAATTTCTCAGAGAACTAAGTAAGATTATTTACCCTTTTATTTTCCTCTTCCTCCATTTATCACACTTGGTGCGTCGAATGAGCAAGTGCCTGAGAGAAAGACCACAATCACACACATTTGATAGCGCATGCGCGAACTCTTGAAATCTTTCAAAATCAGATACATACGAAACTGAATATCATCACGTGATCTGTTCCCTGAAATAAACACCCCACTAAACCCCACTTCATATAGAGAAAACTGGGGTTGACGGGGGTATAAATTAATTTTCTTATTGCTGCTCCAAGACATAGGTTGTGGGTACTCGTTAGAACCGACTCAATGAGGCGGTTCTAACGAGCACCCGCAACCTATGTTTGCAGAATAAATAAGATAAACATAACGGATTTACATATCAGAAAAGTAACCATTTCGGAGGTGTAAAAAATGCACAATGTCGCATGGGTGTCTCATCGTAATATGAAGAGTGAACTCGCAAGAGGTTTCGTTATTTCACATGTGTGCTAAAGATAATGTATGTAATTACCGAGGACTACAGTGAGTGTCCAAAAAATGTGTTCATTTTTGAAAACAATATTTAAATACTTAAAAAAAAAAAACACAAAAAAAAAAAAACAAACAAGAAAACAATAAATCTACAAGCGTTTGCCTCGGGTTACAAAAACATAGACCTGCAGTCTAGATTTTCTGTTAAGATTATTTATAGCCAATCAAGGCTTCAGTAAAAGTCCACAGACTAACATGACAGAGGACCACATGGTCATCTTGGTTAAATGTTTTTAATCTTCTCTAAATAAATAAATAAACGTTGAGGCGGTTCTAACGAGCACCTACAAGCTATGTTTAAAGTAGAAATGAGGACAAAATTACATTTGTTTAATTTAGACATAAGGATCAGCTGTTCGTCCAAAGGGGTACACGCCATAGAAAGTACTTTCCTTGATGCGGCTGATAGATCCATATACAGTAACATTACAGTTTACTTGAAAGTCTGACAGTTTATAACTCTTCTAGCCCCTATAATGCTACTGAAATGTACCTTCAGTAAAGAGGCTTACGCCCAACAAAATTCTCGTGCAGTATAGTCGCTTCATCTCCGAGTCTGACTTCTTCCGATGGACCACGCAGACTCATGGATTCGTTGGCTGATCAGTTTCTGTTGACTGCGTTGGCTGTCATGTACAATGTAGAATTCTTGGGACGCGCTTTCCCATATTTCATTGCATTGTATTGCTTCTTGAGATTGGATTTTCAATGTTTGTTTTAGATAGAAACAGCTCATTTAACCACCTCTTAAAACACTTCATAAATCATTCGAGATGTTCATAACAGAACTCACTACCTTCATTCATCACGAAAACACGCCTATATAATATTGATCCCCTTCAACCCCACTTTTATATAGTAAAACTCGTAGTAAACCTTATTTTTCTTATTTCTGCTCTAACATATAGATTGTGGGTATTCGTTAGAACCGCCTAATCGAGGCGGTTCTAACGGGTACCCACAAACTATATTTTGAGCAGAAATACGAAAAATATCAAAATTTTTCATCTTAAAATTTTAATTTTTTAGGCGATATAGCTTACTTTGTATTTGTATAGGTGTGTTTTCGTAAAGTAACATCATTTGGTTTATAAGGGTCGAAGGGTTGGTTGGTCACTAGGCTTGCCTGACTGTCTACCCAACGCACATGTTTCTGATTCTTTTTCATTTCAGGCCGTGGATTTTAATAAAAGCAGTGACTGAGATTGCTTACGACCGCCATACGAAGATGGCATAACTGTCACTTGTCGTGGCGTCATTATGTGTGGTGACGTCCATCTAAAGCCAGTGTACATGAAACTTGGCACGTGAAAATAAAATGAGTTTTGGCTTATCCCTGGGTATCCTTATCTAGTGTGCAAGAATAACACGTTTTCGCCCCTGCCCATTGGGGCTTGAAGAAATATTTGGGCTGCATGATTCTTCCACACAGAGCTAAAACCGACCATACAGTACGAGTACTGGTACATGTAAACCGCTTAGAGGATCTCAGCTTGCCCAGACAAAGCGGTGCGAGCAGGACCGTCCATGCTTATAAGTCCTATTGGTTTCATTGAGCGACAGGGCTTGGGATGCCATTTCATCTCAATGTCGGGAAAAGATCCCATTTATATAGAAAGCAACGTCTCCAAAATGACCTATACAGTGTTGACGGGGACATAAAACATCAAATCAAACAAACAAACAAGAATAACGCGTTTATGCTCATGGTCTCATAAAAGGAACATAGGCAAATCAGACGCCTCCGAATGTTGTAACACTGTTTATTTTGAAGAACAGCGTATTTTGTAAGTTAAACGGACAGCAACGCCAGCCTTACACCGGGGTCAGGGATTGTTGGGTTTGGCGGTGGGTGGGTGGGGGTCTATAACAATTATGTGCCAGAGATGAGTTTAACGCGAAGTGATGTCTCATCGTGTTGACACACACGAGTGAGAACAAGTTGTATAATATGGCGATGTCATCACGTGAACATGTCCGTGAAATGAAGACCCCACTAAACCCCACATTATATAGAGAAAACTGGGGTTTACGGGAATAAACATTATTTTTCTTATTTCTGCTCCAAGGCATAGGTTGTTGGTACTCGTTAGAACCGCCTCAATGAGGCGGTTCTAACGAGCACCCACAGTCTATGTTTGCAGTATTTATAAGCAAAATATCACGGATTTTCATCAGAAAAGTAGCCATTTTTGAGATAAGAAAAATGCACTATGCCGCACGGGTGTGTTATCGTAATGTATTGTCATTTGTCGTTACGAAAACACGCCAATTGAAATATATTGGTAAAATTTTACCACCAAAAAATGAAATTTTTCAGATAAAAATCCTGATATTTTTCATACTTCTGCTCAAAAAATATATATTGTTGGTACTCCGTTAGAACTGCTTCGGCGAGGCGGTTCTAACGAGTACCCACAATCTTTGTTTTTAAGCAGAAATAAGAAAAATACTGTATACCCCTGTAAACTCCAGTTTTACTATATAAAAGTGGGGTTTAAGAGCGTCAGAATTATATAGACGTGTTTTCGTGATGTTCTGGTGACATTTATAAATCAGCTATTTATTCTGATCAAACGATCATGAAACTCTAGGTCCTCGTTAGAACCGCCTCTAACGAGTACTAATTCAGGTTTCCAATCAGAGATATAAAACAGACCAATTCTCCCAGTAACCCCCGTTTTTCAATAAAGTAAAACTTCGATAACTACATGTAGAATAAAGATAATTCGTTTACCATGGCTATTTACGATAACACGTTCGTGTGGCATATAGAGGATCTTACACGAGTGGTCATTTCATATGAAATTTATGAAACGAGCCTTCGGCCAGTTTCATAAAAATATGAAATGACCACAAGCGTAAGATTCTGTTTATCATATGACCACTTTAAATTGGATTTCATCGCCTTTAAAATTGACAAAGTATCCCCAAAAATGCATGGTTGACATGGACGTCGTCATGACGTTGCCTAATCCCGCTAAAGTCTTATTACACGTGTGGTCAAACGATTTTTATTAAACGACGTTATCCACTGCTTATCAACGAAGTCATATAATAAAGTGCATTATTTCATATTTCAGAAATGGAGACTTTTCTGGTGAAAAATTGTGCTATTTTTCTTATTTTTACTCCAAACATAGGTTGCGGGTGCTCGTAAGAACCGCCTCAATGAGGCGGTTCTAACGAGTACCCACAACCAATGTATTGGAGCAGAAATAAAGAAAATAATGTATACCCCAATAAACCCCAATTTCTCTATAGAAAGTGGGATCTGGGGATTGTGCATTTCACAGATTTGTTAACACGAAGCGAACTATTTCTTGAGTCCCTTGAGAACATTTCTAACATTTCTAACGAGTACCCACAACCAATGTATTGGAGCAGAAATAAAGAAAATAATGTATACCCCAATAAACCCCAATTTCTCTATAGAAAGTGGGATCTGGGGATTGTGCATTTCACAGATTTGTTAACACGAAGCGAACTATTTCTTGAGTCCCTTGAGAACATTTCCCAAAGCTAAAGATATCCATATACACGTATTTAGAACAATATACGGATGTTGTTTTTTCTGATTTTATCCTGGAGATGTATGCTGGGTGTACTCATGAGAATCGCCTGAATACACAACAAACCTTTATTTTTTGAAGATTATTAATTCAAACTTCCCCTAGCTCGAAAAAATTTTCATGACCCCATAGGTATTTGTGTTATTGGGATTCGACTGTATATAAACTGGGTTTAACTAAGGCAGGCGTAGGTCTTTTTACATGCATTACACGGACTAGCAAGTTTGTTTGTTTGATTTGAGGTTTAACGTCCCCGTTCAACACTGTAAAGATCATTTTTGAGACGTTGCTTCCAATTTTGTGGGACTTTTACCCGACATTGAGATGAAATGACATCTCAAGCACTGTCGCCCAATGAAAACAATAGGGTTTATTAGCATGGACGGTCCGCCTCGCACCGCGGTTCTTAGACAGGCTTAGATCCTCTAAGCGGTTTACCAGTACTAGTGAGCGGGTCGGATTTAAGCTCTGCGTGGAAGCATCATGCAGCCCATATATTTCTTCAAGCCCCTATGGGCAGGGGCCGTCCGCTATTATGACCAGCTAAAACAAAGATATAGTATGCTCGAAGGCATCATTTGCGGGTCTCCGTGACCTAGAGGATAAAAGCGCTGTGGGTTCGAGCCTGGCTCGGGTCACATGTGAGACGTCAAGTTCTGCAACGGAAGGTCAGGTGGATTCTCTCCGGGTACTCCGGTTTTTGCCCACCTCTTATTAACGATAGGCTATGATTATAAGTGAAATAATCTTGAATGGGCCATAAAACCAAAATCACAAAAAGTATCAGTTATTTTTTCTGTGTTTTCGACGACCAGCGTCCTCTATAGTAAGAGACCGCCTTTGGAACTGTTCAAAAGTGCATGGTCTTAAAAAACACACTTTTACTTTCGAACAGTCTCAAAGATTGTCTTAATATAGGAGGTTTTAGGAATTCCGTTTATGACGTCATTCTTGCGCATGCGCAAAGTACTGGCCGTCAATTGAAACGGCCATCGCTATTCAAATGTATTGGCGGAACTTAAAATGCTAACAATATTCAGAAATTTTGAGGGAAAATATACCCGTTTTCATTGAAATAATGCCTCGAGAAGGAAAGAATGATATTTTACTTTCATTACCGAAATTCATTTAGGGGAGACCGGGGACAGTTGATGCACTTTTTAGTCGTTTTGACATATCTCTTCACTGGACCAACCGATTTTGATATTTTTTGCATATTCTTAAAGCTCCATCTTTTCTGCATTTAAAATTGAATTGCAATCCCGAATATTTGGAGTATTTATCCTCATTTTCAATAGATTTCTTGAGCAAGTCGACTGCATCAACTTTCCCCAGCAGTGGGGCAAGTTGATGCAACGCTTGGGGTAAGTTGATGCAATATTTATGTTCTCGCTTTTATGAATTCATACAACGGATACAACAGAAAACTGGTCATTTCGTATGGATAAGATAGGATTTCATTTTTTTTCTGTTGTTTATTAAAATTATCATTGACAAAAATCTATCAAAGGGATGGTTGCAAGTGTAAACTTGCACCAATAAAATTTGGAATGCGTTTAATGCATTTATTTCTGAAAACTTAGAACATTGTAAAGAAGAACATACAAATCAACCCTGGAAATCAACTGATCTTTAAGAATGTCATAGATGCCATGCACATATTAAGTCCATCCAAACCTTATGAACAATGTTAAACTCTTGCTGATCAATTGAATTAGAACTACTGTATGCTGTAGAGAATTGCAAACGCAACAAAGAACCCCCAATGCATAACCCATTAGGCTTTAATGGCTGGATACCAGATACCTGAAAATAATGCAATTATCATTTAGTTATATTTACATTTCCAGTGTAAAGCCTAATGTAAACCTATAGAAAGGGCCCCCGCCCATAGGGGCTTGAAGAAATATATGGGCTGCATGATGCTTCCACGCAGAGCTGAATCAGGCCCGCACCCTAGCACTGGTAAACCGCTTAGAGAATCTAAGCCTGTCCAGGAACCGCGGTGCGAGGCGGACCGTCCATGCTAATAAACCCTATTGGTTTCATTGGGCGACAGGGCTTGAGATGTCATTTCATCTCAATGTCGGGTAAAAGTCCCACAAAATTGGAAGCAACGTCTCCAAAATGACCTTTACAGTGTTGACGGGGACGTTAAACCTCAAATCAATCAATCAAAAACCTATAGAAAACGGTGTAGTTCATACTTCCATGAACGCAACGAGTCACATGATTTTCAGTGACGTCAAGTGACGTCAGTCTAAATCATTGTTCTCTACGGGCATTGGTGGCGTCAGCGCTCTTCCGCTCTTTGTAGAAAAACAGCGTGTAAATGTTTTTCAGCTTTAAAAATTTTCCCTATAAGCATTTTTTTGCATAGAATGTAAATATATAAAAAAAAAATAAACTTATTTTTTTCTGCTTTTTCATGAAAGTATGAACGACAGCGGGTCGCTAGCAAAGTTTACATGAACCCCTTCATGAAAGTATGAACGCCAGCGGGTCGATATCAAAGTTTACATGAACCCCTTCGGGGCTCATTTACTTTGCACTGACCCACTGCGTTCATACTTCCATGAACAGAAGAAAAAATAAATTTCATTTTTTAATTGGCATGAAGTGGCCTGCTACGCAATATGTTCAATTCGAACTTGATGTCATTTGTAGTATAGTAATATTGAGAGCATGGATGAGACTTGTTTGTATGAATGCTGAGTTTAGCCATTCAGCACGGGTGGTTTTCCTAATATAGTTTCTCATCATTCTGAAACGAACAGATGGCTAATTGTAGGATAAATATAGAGATGAAACTTATAAACGGCCTTGAGATGTTTTAATTTTGATAGAAACGTGATTTTGTCATATCAATTGTGGCTTAGCCTGAAACTACAACGGGGCAGGTTGATTCACCGCATCAATGTGCCCCGTGCTCAATGCATCAACCTGCCCCAGCCACCCCCCACGTGACATTCAGCAAGGCAGGCAACCTATATATGATGTTTTCATTCAAATGAGCGTGTCGTTTGAAAGATGAAGGATCTAGCTACCCGTGTGCATAACTTGGTTATGATCTAGCAGAAATAAATGTATGCGAAACGAAAAAGTGCAAAAAATCTGTAAATTTAATCACATGTCTCAAAAATGAAATTTTCTTCACTAAAGGCGCATTTGTCATCCAAATTCGTCGAAACTTCCGGAAAAGATGGCGGCTATCAGTGATGTCTTTATTTCGTTATTTAAGACATCATAAATTGCATATTGGCCTATTTATTAAGCCTGCATTAACCTACCCCGTGCATCAACTGGCCCCGGTCTCCCCTATCCTAAATCCGTTTTTAATTGACGAAAATCTTTTCGTGAATGACCCATGTCAATGGCTTGAGATACCGTTATTCACAAAATAAGTTTTTACGTAACTTTCGTTTCATTCGCTATCTATCTATCTATCTATCTATCTATCTATCTATCTATCTATCTATCTATCTATCTATCTATCTATCTATCTATCTATCTATCTATCTATCTATCTACCTACCATCTATCTATCTATCTATCTATCTATCTATCTATCTATCTATCTATCTATCTATCTATCTATCTATCTATCTATCTATCTATCTATCTATCTATCTATCTATCTATCTATCTATCTATCTATCTATCTATCTATCTATCTATCTATCTATCTATCTATCTATCTATCTATCTATCTATCTATCTGACAGTCGAAATAAACTAATGGGTGGACTGACGGAGGGGCGTTGAGTCAATGTTGGTTCGACGTCATGCCGTCGACACCCACTCCAACTCACTTCATTGTCACATGGCCGTTAGCATTAGAGAGAGAAAGACAGAGAGAGAGGGGTTTAAATTGACTGACAAACTGACAGTAGACAGACAGACGACACACAGACCGACTGACTGAATGACTGACTAACAAACGAATGAACGGACTGTTAGACAGACACATAAACATACTGCCAGTCGAAAAAAAATGGCACGTGACCGTTGAGATGGTTTGACTGATCCCTGTATCCAAAAAGCCCATAACCCTTTTTGTACCAAATTGAATCTTCCTCCTTGTATATAGCAGGAGTCATTTTCAAAAATTAGAGGTGTCAGGTTGTGTTTTCTTCAAAATTTATTTAGAAAATGGCCGAACTTTTTGCAAACAGTGTAGGCCCTGATCAGACGCCCTGCACTGTTTGTCACTTACCCCTTTTGGGGTTTCCGGTACCAAATGGGTTAATGTAGACCTAAGGGCTGGACAGGTTGAACCAATCTACAAATCTACCAGATTTTACTGTATAATCTTGCACTTGCGAAGGTGTGTTTAACATTCTTATGCTCTGAAAGGGTGTTCTACGTTTGAATTTAATGTTCCAATCCTACTGAGTCTTGATGGGTCCGAGCACTGGGCAAATGACATTTTATTAAGCAACGCTGTATTATCGCCAACGAAACGTTGTGACGTTTCATACACGTTGCAATGTCAAATTCATTGCATCGCTTTGAAGTTGGTTTGATGTAGACACGACGTTGTTGACACGCTACATGTCGGTTGACGTAGCGTCATTTAACGACAAACTGTAATTTACATTTACCTGCGCTCGCTAATTAATTGTTGGTGCGAACAGAGAGAGAGAGAGAGAGAGAGAGAGAGAGAGAGAGAGAGAGAGAGAGAGAGATCGTATGTACAATATATCATTTTCGTAATGCGAAATTTCACATCTGGCAGCATATCGCTGTTTCTCCCATTATCTTACATTAGAATTCCCAAAAAGTTTTAAAGAATTCCACTGTTTTACGCTGTAATTAACACTTTATCTGTCCCACTGCTTTGAAGCAATAGGATATATGACGGCCAGGGCTTTTCCCGTTCTATTTTTAGAACCGGAAGTACGTCACGAAAAAAGCTCCTATAAGAATTTTACTGTATACACATCATTACGATAACATATCCATGTGATATAGTGCATTTTTCATACCTCAAAAAAAGTATTTTTTCTGATGAAAATTTGTGATATTTTTCTTATTTATACTCACAACATAGGTTTTGGGTGCTCGTTAGAACCGCCTCAACGAGGTGGTTCTAACGAGTACCCTCAACCTATGTCTTAGAGCAGAAATAAGGAAAATGATGTTCACCCCCCTAAACCCCAGTTTTCTCTATATAAAGTTGGGTGTAAGGGGGTGTTCATTTCACGGACTTGTTCACGTGATGATCGCGAAAATACGCCTATATAAATCTTACCCTGCAGTCCCCGCCAACTGGGGCTTGAAGAAATATATTGGCTGCATGATGCTTCCACGCAGAGCTGAATCTGGCCCGCACTCTAGTACTGGTAAACTGCTTAAATGATCAAAGCCTGTCCAGGAACCGCGGTGCGGGGCGGACCGTCCATGCTAATAAACCCTATTGGTTTCGCGACAGGGCTTGAGATGTCATTTCATCTCAATATCGGCGGTAATAGTCCCACAAAATTGGAAGCAACGTCTCCAAAATGACCTTTATAGTGTTGACAGGGATGTTAAACCTCAAATCAGACAAACACACGCTCGAAGACCCCTTTTCACATATCTTGACCAAGTTATAGCGAAAGTACAGGGGCTGACTAAATATCTCAATTAAGTTGTTTGAACTGACAAGACGTACAATTATAACTGTGTTGGACGGACAGGTCGTTTTGAAAATATAATTTAATTTGTTGCATTTTTCTTTTGTTAAACCAGTTTTGACGACCCAAAGGAAGCAATGAGATAATTATGTTTTGATGTATAGACTTCAAGCATGGTATGTTAAAAAATTGTTAAAGTACATGTGATTGGGTACAGGAGACATTCAAAACTGTTTTATTTTGTCATCAACTCTTTGTAATGTCTAGCCCTGCAAACGTCACTTTATTACAAGAAAGTAATATATACATGGGTTTTCTTTAATTTTTCATATCTTTTATACAGTAGATTGTCGCTACTCGTTAAAACCACCTCAACGAGGCGGTTCTAACGAGTACAAACAATCTATTTTTGGGGCAGAAAAAATAAAAATTGTATCACATTTTATGTGGAAAATGCCATTTATAAATACCAGGAAGACAACATTATAATGCAAAAATATGTTTTCCTTTTTTTACCCTTATCCTGCTGAATAGATTAATTTTGTCACATCCATTTCTGACTATAAACAAATGAAATTTTTAGATAAAGTGTATTCATGTTTTACAAACTGAATGTCAAACAATGTAGACCCTGATCAGAAGCCATCAAATCTGGATTTACACTGTTTGCTAAGGTTGGGTTTGTCGTTTTTTCAGCGGCCCGGATGTGTGTATGGCTGACAGCACTGGTGGGTCGATTGTTTCTGTGTATAGGCTGGGAATATGGACCTGAACGGTTACTTAAAACTGTTTCGTTTGACCCTTAAATTCCTGTATTTTAAGCGTCGTGTTTTGGACCGGCTCAGTCGCCGCATTCTATTGACTTTTTTTTAATTAATCTCAGTCGGTGTCAAACCCATCAGATGTGTCTCATTACGGAAACATGCCTATACAAATACAGTATAAACTTTACCGCCGAAAAAAATGAAAATTTTAAGATGAAAAATTGTGATATTTTTCTTATTTCTGCTCAAAATATAGATTGTTGGTACTCGTTAGAACCGCCTCGTCGAGGCGGTTCTAACGAATACCCACAATCTATATTTAAGAACAGAAATAAGAAAAATAAGGTTCACTCCCGTAAATCCCAGTTTTACTATATACAAGTGGGGTTCAAGGGGGTCATAATTATATAGGTGTGTTTTCGTGACGGTAATCTGCTCGACCGATGATGACAAGGTCTTTAATACGGTTGGGACCAGTACTCGCGTTCAATGCCACAGACACAATCAGCATACGTTGCCCAATCTGTGACAGTATATTCTGCGATAAACTATCGCAAATCCGACGACATCAGTACATGTAACGTCGTTTTTGCTGGCCGACATTTGGTTTGATGCAGCTCCCAGCGCTTGCAGAAAGTATATTTTTGGGAAACATATGAATAAATGCTGCAGGGAAATTTTCATTTTGGGAGGTAAATCGTCAGTTTTTGTTGTACATGTACGGCTCCGCTCACGCGTCGCCGCAACACGATCGTAAAACCGTCAATTTACCTCCAAATATGTCAAATTTCAAAGCAGTTATCCCCAAATAAGACGGGCGAGGCGCGCATTTACCTGTGCATTCGCTGATCGCAAAAATGAGATGGCATCACATACTTTGGGTTACCTTTCAAGGCTGATTTTAAACAAAATCGTAATGTCCTTCGAACATCAACATTGTTTTGACTTAAGGGGAATGGGAACACCTTCAGGGGAGGCAACTCCTGTAAAAGTATATTTGTCTCCCATGTCAATAGGGATCAACTCTTAAAGGAAAGAATTTGCTCAAGAGGAGCAAATTTTTTCCTTTAAGAGTAGACCCCTTTTTCAGTGGAACAGTGCTTCTAGATAAGCGAACAGGAAGTCTCAAAAGTTGTCTCCCTTTGAAAAATGGGCGGAAAATATGCCTGGTGTTCCCGTTCCCCTTAAGAAGACAATGATTTCTTTACTCTTTACAGGATTTTTTTTTACTTAATTTCAATTTCTAAATTTTACTAAATATGTGCGTTATTCAGGTATGAAGTGATGAAAATGATTTAAAATGTCCAAAAAACAACAAAAACTGGCGTCTCCAATCTTACAGACTCCAAAAGCGCTCCCGTCCATCGGAGCTGGCTACATGGTGCTTCCGCGTAAAGAAGCTATTTTTAGTACTGATAAACCGCTTAAGAAGGCATTAAATTTCGTGCGAGTCCCTTTAACTCAAGCGGTTTCTTTAGGTGGCAGGGCTTGATATGTCGTTTCATCAAATGTCGAGTTAGAGACGCAACGTCTCAAAAAAGACCTAAATAGCGTTGACGGGTACGTTAAGCCTCAACCTTAACAAACAAAGCTGCCTGGTGTGAAACCTGGCAATAGCCTGTGTTACAAAATACTTGACTTTTGGACTTAATGGCTATATGCATTCCCTCCCGACGAAATAAATATATTTATCGCATATGTGTCATCATCAAATATACAACAGCCAGAGATGGAAAAAAGTCGGTCTCTCGCACCGGTCAGGTATACGACATATTAAATATCAACCAACTGGAACCGTAACCCGCCCCTTTCCGAAAATGGAGATGGAAGAAAGAGCTCCGCTCACTTACGAATCTGATACAAACATCAAAAGAAATGACACTTAACGTGTAAGATACAAGCAAAGTCGAAGCCGAGCGTAAGCAAGTCTTTTTTTTTTTTTTTTTTTTTTTTTCTTGTCCGGTGTTAAATGGCCCAGACTACACTAGCTGGTCATATCGAGATGGTCAGTTTCCCAAAGCACATATTTCTTGGGCAGGCTTACACACACAAGGGTAACCACATTACGAAAACACGCCTCCTTGATCGCCGAAAAAATGAAAATTTTATGATGAAAAATTGTGATATTTTTCTTATTTCTGCTCAAAATGTAGATTATGGGTACTCGTTAGAACCGCTTCGATGAGGTGGCTCTAACTTGTACCCACAATCTATATTTTAGAGCAGAAATAAGAAAAAAAGGTATACCCCCGGAAACCCAAGTTTTACTATATGGGCCGCGTCAAGCGATTTTGGTACTTATCGCCTATGCGAGCAGCGAAGGTTCAGGCGAGCCTGCGCATCCGCGCAGTCTCGCCAGAACCTTCGCTGCTCGCTCATACAAGCAGTGAATCAAGAGGAACCTTCAGAGAGAAAGCCATATCCCTGGCCCCTCTGAATGGCTGGGCATGCGCAGTTAAAATTTGTCATGACGGAATGCTCGAAGACCCAAAATCGCTTGGCGGGGCTCATATAAAAGTGGGGTTCAAGGGAGTTAAAACTATATAGGCGTGTTTTCATGATGAGTGCAGTGCACGTTCTTTTGCCAAAAAAATGACATTTGCCCTGCTTGTATCTGCAGCATACAAATCATTACGATAACACACCCATTCGAAATAGTGCACTTAAATATGGCTACATTTCTAGTGAAAATCCGTGATATGTTTCTTATTTATACTACAATCATAGGTTGTAGGTGCTCTTTAGAACCGTTCTTACCAGTACCCACAACCTATGTCTTTGAGCAGAAATAAGAACCAGCAAACCCCATTTATGTGGTTTAGGAGGTTGTTCATTTCACGGACTTGTTCACGTGATATGACGTCTTGCATGACCCCAACCATCCCCAGATTTCCACTACATGACCTCGAGCAGCACAGGCTATGTTGCCCACCTGTTTGAAATATGTTCTATAGAGGGTTATCCTTTGGAAGCAAGGAATACACCACAGAACTGAAAAATATGGAGTGTGCATGTTTTCTGGGCCAGACTAGCTAGTTTCGGCCAATTAGGCCTCATCAGTGACCCTCAGATATTTTCAAAATTCCACAATGGAATCAATGATCCCAAAGGACAAGAAAATATAATCTACACTATGATGTAGGGCAGGGAGACGTTTTACCGCCGCCACACATTCCCACACAGTATCCATTTCTTTCGACAAGTCTCATCTAAGACTGGCTACTCAGAGGTGAAAAGATAATCGATTATCAAAGCTGTCATTGGGATGGATAATCGATTAGGAATCCCTGAAGATTTGGTCATAGTTTTCACCTTTTAAGTGGCCTTCTGTCGAACCATGACTCTTATCATATTTATACGTTACCTTATGTTTTTAGACAGGCAGGCCTGAGCAAACACTGTAGACCCAGATCAAACCCGCAGAAGGCGACGTCTCACGAGGGTCTGGACTGTTTGCCATCGCCAGCACAACATGGGGAGGGCGGGTAAACTGTACTTGGATCATTTTATCGATCGATTAATCGATTATGCGATTATTTTTGCCAACTAAAAGGAAGAAGAAGAAACGCACGGTAAATTTTATTCCTAAATATCATTCAAGTTTGAAAAAGTTTGTTAAATATTTTACTATGATTACAAAACAGTACATGTATGGAACAAAAGTTCCAAATTTCTTTGGTTTGTGATCAACAAGTCTCGAGCTATGGAAGTTCATTGGTAGCAACCCCCCAAATCTTGAAATCAATATCAACCTGAAAATCAATATCGGGTGTGCCCCACTCTGGCTGCCGATGCTGCCCTAATTCTCCTTTGAATAGAGTTAACCAAAGCATTGGCAGTTCGCATCGGGATGTTATTCCATTCATCGATCAACGCATTCCTTAGTTATGCGAGAGTTGGGGGGGGGGGGATTTCGGCGCCTCCTAACCCTTCTGCTCATCCCACTCCTCTCTTTTTGGGTCGGATCTGGACTGTACGGTGGCCATTTGACATTTTGTAGTGGTGCGATGTTATTGTTTGCCAGGAAATCTTTACAAACTCGGACAACATGTGGTCGGGCATTGTCCTGCTGCAGAATGAGATTACGTTGTTACACAAGCGGGGCTGCAACAGGACGCAAGATCTCATCCCTAAAGCTTAATGCGGTCATATTGCCATCAACAATAAACAACTGGGATTTTATCCTGTGAGCAATGCCTCCCCAGACCATAACGGAGCCACTCCCAAACCGATCCCGTTCGACAACACAGGCGTCAGCAAAGCGTTCTCCGCGACGTCGGTACACACGACGTCGGCCATCTGCGCGATAGTGAACCTAGACTCGTCCGTAAAAAGAAGTCTCCACTGCCTCATCGGAAATAGCATCGGCGCATGCGCCGTCAACCACGCCATACGGCGCACCCTACGTGCCTGGGTCAGAGGCAGACCAACGTATGGACGACGAGCTCGAAGACGAATCCCACGCAATCGACTTCCAACAGACTTCGGAGAAATTTGTCGATTATGCGTACTTACTGTATTAAGGGCAGGACGTTCAATTGTTGAGACGCTAACTCCAAAATGATTGGCAACTTGCTGTTGCCTCTGACCCTGCATCAGCGACGCAATTGCCCTATCCCTCTGAACTTAGTCCAACCGTACCATGATTGAAAAAAACTTCAAAGTAGCGTTAAAATGAAATGAAAAATCGGTAAAAGAATCGAAGAGCGTTGTGTATCGTTGAAGTGTACCAAATGGTGTGAGGAAATCTTGCGCTAAAGGTTTTGCACGAAATTTTGGCTTTCCGTATTGTCCATGCAATACACTGTGTATTGCACGGTTGAATGATTTTACACACTGGTTAGATAGCACAAGTATGACCAATTATAAACACTGTAAAAATGGTTAAATAAGAAGGAAAATAAAACTCTGCCCTGTGTTTCTTGTTCCTTTCAGTATAATTTTCTGATGAACGTTTATGCTATGCGTCAAACACAGACTAAACGGTGTTCGTTTCGGCGGTCGTAACGCATGCTTACAATTGAATATAGATGTTTTTTGTTTTTTTTTACCGGCCCCGATAGCTCATTTGGTAGAGTGTTCGCTCCGGGGAACGGAAGGTCACGGGTTCGATCCCGGGCCGCGACATACCAAAGTCGTTAAGAATGGCTCTAGCTGCTCCTCGCTTGGCACTCAGATTTACGGGGAAGAGCTAGGACTGGTCGACCCAGTGTCAGGATAATGTGACTGGGTGTGGTATCATGTAATGTGTCTGGGACAAGATACTTGAGTGAGGCAGCACTATAAAAGTGAGCATTGAGCTCCCTGTCGCAACCAGACACCGTCGTGATATGACTGAAAAATTGTTGAAGCGACGATAAACCCGAATTCACACACACACACATAGATGTTTTGAAGGATTGCACATGATTAGCCAAGAAAAGTCCTTTGGCCTACACACCGAATAGAAATGACCTTTGAATTGCACCGGGTTCGACTCTCGGAGTCGGCATGTGGCGATTTCTGTCATGTTTTATCTCATTTAAGTTAAATTTCCATTACGATAACAGACCCGTGCGAAATTGTACATTTTTCTCATCTCCAAAAGGGGTTCATGTACTTTTCCTATGAAAATGTGTGATATTTTTCTTATATTTACTTCGAACATAGGTTGAGGGTGCTTGTTAGAACCGGCTCGTTGAGGCGGTTCTAACAAGAACCCAAAACCTATGTCTTGGACAAAATGTATATCCCCGTTAACCCCAGTTTTCTCTATATAAAGTGGGCTTAAGGGGGTGTTCATTTCACGGACTTGTTCACAAGATGTATTTAATCCAACATTTTTATCAACGGTCACTAGGATTTTGGGTTAGTGTTAACTATCACTAGAGATTTTTCGTCAGCAGCCTCTCCGAAAAACATTTCGAAAAAAACGCATATACAATAACATTGTAATCTTTGTCGCCCAAAAAAAAAATGAAAATTTTAAGATGAAAATTTGTGATATTTTTCTTATTTCTGCTCATTGAGGTGGTTCTATCGAGTGCCCACACTCTATACTATATTTTAGAGCAAAAATAAGATTAATAAGCTTTACTCCTGTAAACTCAAGTTTTACTATTTTTTTTTATTTTTTTTTTTTTTTTTTGGTTTTGGTTTTACGGCCCTTTCAAGATTATTTCACTCATATCGAGCGGATTGTTAATCAGAGGTGGGCGAAAACCGGAGTAGCCGGAGAAAAACCACCTGACCTTCCGTTGCAGAACTTGGCGCCTCAACTGTAACCCGAGCGAGAAGTTTTACTACATAGGGGGTCAAAAATAAATGCATGTTTTCGTAAAGAAAAATCTATGTTCGAAAAATGGAATAGCGATCACGGAAATTCGCCTTTTATATAATTTTGATCCCCGTAAGCCCCACTGTTATATAGTAAACTGGGGTTTCCAGGGGTATACATGCACGTTTTTTTCTTATTTCTGCTCCGAAACATAGATTGCGGGTACTCGTTAAAAAACCGCCCCGCCGTTTTCAGCAGAAATTTGAAAAAAAAAAAAAACACTAAATAAATAAATGAAACATCAGAATGTTTATCGCAAAATGTTCATTTTTGGTGGTTAATGTCCAGTATGTCTAAATAGGGGTGTTTTCGTAATGGCTTCATAATGTTTAAATATTCATTGCATTCTTTTGATACTTAGTCACATAAAAATTCCGTCACGAAAACAAGCGCATATAATTTGACCCCCTTGAACCCTACTTTTAGATAGAAAAACTGGGGTTTACAGGGGTAAACCTTTATTTTATTATTATTTCTGCTCTAAAATATAGATTGTTGGTCGATGAGGCGGTCCTAACGTATCACACAGTCTATACTTGGCGCAGAAATAAGAAAGAATATCACAATTTCTATGCCCACGGAATCTAGGATTCGGGGGCATATAGTATTTTGTCTGTCCGTCTGTTTGTCTGTCCGCAAAAACCTTAACATTGGGCATAACTTTTGAATGGTAAATGATAGGGCTTTCATATTTCCCAGTGGGCATTTCTTGTCACTAGTCCTTTCCAGTGATACCAAAATTTTTGACCTGATGTCCTTGACCTTGACGTTTGACATACTTATTAAAAACTTTAACATTGACCATAACTTTCTATATTTCACATGTGCATTTTAAGCCATAAGACTTTCACAACGGTACCATAACTTTTGACCTTGTGACCTTGACCTTGACGTTTGACCTACTTTTCAAAAACTTTAACATTGGTCATAACTTTCGATTGGTAAGTGATATGACTTTCATATTCCACATGTGTATTCTATGTCTCAAGACCTTTGTTACGGTACCATAATTTTTTACCTTCTGTTCTTGACCTTGACAAAAAATAACCTTCTTTTTAAAAACTTTAACATAGGCCATAACTTCTGATTGGTTAGTGATAGTGCGTTCATATTTCACTTATGCATTTCATGTCACAATACCTGTCCAGTGGTACCATAATTTTTACCTCGTGACCTTGACCTCGACGTCTGACCTACATTTTAAAATCTTCACTATTGGCCGTAACTGTCGATTGGAAGTGATAGGGCTTCCATATTTCACAATTGCATTCCTTGTCACAAGGCCTTCCTGCGATCCCATAATTTTTGACCTTGAGATCTTGACATTGGGTTTACGGCGTCCCGCAAACCCCCATGCTGACAAGACAACCGAGCGTGATCTCTGACAGGTGTACGGGCAGCTGTGGGGTAAGGCACAAGAAAGATGTTAGATGAATGACATGAATTATTTACAGTATCTACATACAACACTTACTAACACAAAACATCACAATTTGTTGCTTCTGTAGCCAACTCACGACGTCCGCTCCGAAGGCAAAACAATGTTCTGTGCTCGGAACGGGTGACGTGAATACCTACAGAAGCAAACAACAAAAACAACAACAAAAACAAAAAAAGAAACAACACAAGACGCGACTGGCCAGTTTATAACTTAGGGTGAATTCCCCACTCGCGTGAAACTTCCTCTCGCGAACTAGTAGAACTAGTCTATCAACCTAGTTGATAATCATAGGTTTAGCGATCACGTTTGCCGATCAGAGGTTTAGCGATCGTCCAAATAACCTGCAGGTAAGTTGACCTCTTCCATGGTCTCACATTTGTTTACAACGAACAATGATTTAGATTCTGCTTCTACCCTGGTAGGCACTGATTACGGCGGTCTGTCCGCCCTTGCTGGACCCTAACGCCTAGCGTCGTACCAGTACCTGCTGCTATGAAGCAGGGAGCAGCAGGTCACACATTGTTGTGCCTGCAAATTACGATAACGGGACTAGAAACGAGTCACAAAACATACATGCTATATCATGATCCCCCTCCCGGAGAAGTAAGAATATGTTCATGCATATACCGTTATTGCGCATGCGCCGACCAGACATACAGGCTGATTAGTGCATGCGACAAATAACCGTACAGCAGAACTCAACTTGACTGTGCATCAAATTATCAGCACCCAGCGCTTGACACAATAATACTCAAAGTTCATGTTTCCTTACTGAGCACTACAGAAATCAATTAATGCTCACTACTACTGAGCATAATACTCATCAAATTTGTGCTCACTACATTATCACAAGTAAGAGGCAATTGAACAGACCACGCCTTTGCGCTACCCGGTCAGCTGCCAATTACAGGAAACATAATCTATATTTCATATCCTTCTCCGCGACACGGCTCACAAATATAGCTATTCACAAATTCAATACATTAATAACAGATAGAAACTACAACAGAAGATTTTCATCTATAATCCACAACATTTGTTAGTGTCTCATAAGGGCCAACACTGTTTGCCGTAAATTCTCTCTGTATTTGGTAGGCACCCCGTCACAACCGTCCTCGCGACGCCGATGACGCAGCTGACGTCATCCCCGCCGCTCAGGCCGTTATGACGTGTGGCGACCAAATACTCCCACTTATCATCATCACGTTCTTTATATGTACATACATGCACAAACTGAGTTATCAGACAAAACGGCATCATTACAAAATGAACTCGTAATTCTTTTTGAACAAAATTATTTCTAATCAACGTGAACATGCTTGTAAAATAAAATTCATTACGGTTCATCATCACGGATAACCCAACAGGCTCTTGTAAGAGTTTGCCCTGATGATGAAGATATGGTTAAACCCGTCTTAAGTTTACGTCCCCTCTACACCTAATATCATATTGGGACGGAACCACGGTTTTCTAACCACAGCTAGTCAAAAGTCATGGATCAAACAAGTGACCCGGCGTTTATTAATTACATTCTACAAAAGGGGTCTAAAAGCCTAAATGAATCTAGAATGAGCGGGTGTCCAAACTTTACGTCTCACCAACATCTAGGGTCAGCATGAGACAGGACCTCACTTAGAAAGACTCATTCTACTACTGGAGAAGCCTGGGATCGATCCTGCGACGTCTAGCTGGCAAAGCTAGTAGCCTAATCACTACAGGCCTCAACAGTGAATTCAGAATAGGCTTCAGAAAGTTGGGGTATACTAGAAGTAAACCCCTCCAAAACCTACAAGCATGTTCATACAAAAATAATACTAAACATAGATTTAACATACCTTTCAATATTCTTTGTATTTCCCGACACGATGTTGTGGGTACACGTTACCACTTGACCTGCTGCTAAAGTGTTCGCTTTTTTCAGGGTTTATATATCTATGAATACTACCAGAAAAGCATGCCTACTCATATTACCATGCTCAATTCGTGGCGAGGTGGAGATACCGGCCACAAATAAAGCCAGATAGCAAAAATCGAGTAGATAATGGATTTGCGTTCAAATAGTATATTTCCCATAGGAAAAATTGATGAAACGACCCTATAATCAATGCCATGACTCCTGTTAAAACGAACACCCTCACAACACGTGACGGGAATAAAAATCATATATGGCACAATTTGGCGGTTGGCGATTTTTAGGCAAATTCTATAGGACTCGGCCTTTTAGCGGCCCCCTGTATTGTAAAAACAGCTCTCTATAAACCACTCATGCATACATCGTATGATATGTGCATGACTTGTTCATGGAGCCGCACAGTTTGCGTACCATATTTCACCTAAAATATTTCACTCGCACCGCCCTACCATATATCTACTAAAATAATTTAGATGTGCATAAGCACCAGAGAGGTTTCCTATTCCATCTCGTAACAAAGGTTTCCCCTTTTGGAGAAAAAACAATCAGAAATGTTTTTTCTTTGTGTACAGAGATGGAATAGGATGAACCTATCTAAACAAGACAGCTATTTACACAACAACCGTGCGAAGAATTACCTACTAAGGTAGTCTGCCCCCAAATTTTCCTGGCCCCGAATTGCAACAATCCGAAATCTATACGGCTGTAGTTTCATTGCCCAACGCATAATTCGAGGATTGAGAACTTTTGCTGTTTGCATATAAGACAAGGGCTTGTGGTCTGTCTCAAGCAGGAATTCTACTCCGTAAAGATACTTGCGAAATTTCTCAACACCCCAGATAATAGCCAAACATTCCTTCTCTATTACAGAATAGTTTTTCTCACGAGGCAAAAGTTTCTTGCTGGCATAAGCAATGGGAAGTCGTCCTTCCCCTTCAAACTCTTGGAGCAAAACGGCTCCTATACCAACATCAGAAGCGTCCGTCCGGAGTATGAACGGATTCCCATCATGAAAGATAGGAAGACGAAGAATAGGACTAGACTTGAGTCTATTCTTCAGGGTCTGGAAAGCCTTTTCATGATGGTCCTGTCAGTCTGTGGTCTTGTTTGGTCTACTTTTCTTAGTTAAATCTGTCAAAGGGGAAGCGATAGATGAGAAATTTGGAATGAAACGGCGGTAGAAACCAGCCAACCCAAGAAATGACTTTATTTGTCTCTTAGAAGAAGGTCGAGGAGCATCCTTTATAGCTTGTATCTTGTCTTCTTGCGGTCTAACTGACTGAGCAGCTACACTGTGACCAAGACATTCGATACTGCTATACCCAATCATACACTTGGAAGGTTTTGCCGTCAACTTGGCTGTCCTAAGTCTATCCAAAACTTCACGTAATGACGTCAAGTGGTCTTTCCAAGTTTCGGTAAAGATCCACATATCATCGACGAAGCTATCAACGTTAGAAAGTTCGGACAGAATCTTTCTCATCAACCTGCAAAATGTTGCTCCTGAGTTTACCAAACCGAAGGGCATAGTTTTGAATTGAAACAAGCCTTTGGGGGTTTCGAACGCAGTTAGGGGTTTTGCCTTAGACGTCATTTTTACCTGCCAATAACATTTTGACAAATCTAATTTGCTAAAGTAATTGTGCCCCGACATTCTATTTATAACCTCCTCCATATTTGGCATTGGTTCTGCATCGAACTCCGTCACCTTATTAAGTTTACGGAAGTCAATGCAGAACCGCACCGAACCATCTTTTTTAGGGACAAGTACTACAGGGGATGAGTATGGAGATATTGATGGCTCAATAACTCCTAAATCTAACATATCTTGAATTTCCTTTTCCATTACATCCCGTACTTTATATGGTATGGCATAACCTTTTGACCTCACTGGTTCCGTCGTCAGCAACTTTATGTCGTGTTCTATTTGGTCAGTTCGTCCTGGTACACTGGACAGTACGTCCGGGTATTCTTTTATCAACGTCTCTATTTCTTTACGCTGATCCTGCGTTAACATTTCTGAAATATTGACGTCCTTAAACGTCTCTGGTTGCTTTGCAGTAGGAAAAGCGCAATCTTCCAATGAGAATTCGTCAACGTCATCATTTTCAGTTGACGGAGTGGACTCTACATAAAGCAAGAAATGTGGCGTCACATTTTGACGTTCCACATATTGCTTCAGTATGTTAGCGCGATATGTGTTAACATTTCCATTGACGTCAATCTTATAATCCATTCTGTTCACTACCTCAACCACTTCATAAGGACCTTTCCATTGAAGCAATAATTTATTACTGTCTGTCGGTAGTAACAACAGTACTTTGTCGCCGACGTCAAATTTACGCGTCCTCACGCCTTTATCATAATAAGCTTTCTGCTTAATCTGAACCTTCTTTAAATTATCACGCGCTAATTTGCATGTCTGCTCTAACCGTTCCCTAAGCTCACTAACGTATTGATACGTCGAAAGAACTTGCTCATCGCGTACCTCTTCAGCCCATAATTCTCTTAATATTGCCATTGGACCTCTGACGTTACGTCCATATAACAACTCAAAAGGGGAGTATCCTAAAGACTCTTGTGGGACTTCCCTTACCGCAAATAATAAAGCTGGAAGATATTTATCCCAATCTTTTGGACGTTCAGCACACATGCGACGTAACATCTGCTTTAACGTAGCGTGGAAACGCTCTATCAGTCCGTTGCAAATTGGGTGTCTCGGACTACACGTTAACTGTTGAAGAGAAAGAAGTCTGCTGACTTCCTTCATTACCTCAGCAGTAAACTGTGATCCACAATCAGTCAACATTTCATCAGGAATGCCAACCCTACTAAACATTTCAATAAGCGCTTCCGCGACACGTTCCGTCTCAATACTCGGTAAAGCTATCGCCTCTGGATACCTTGTCGCATAATCTATCATGGTTAAAATATACCGAGATTTCCTATCAGATCGAGGCTCAATTGGACCAACTATGTCCACTGCCACCCTCTTAAATGGCGTATCAATCAATGGCATTTTTCCTAGAGGTACTTTAGTGACCCGACCTTTCTGAATAGTTATCTGACAAATATCACAAGATTTACAAAATCTAGCGACATCACCGCAAATACCGGGCCAGTAAAACTCAGTTACAACTCTATCCAATGTCTTCCTAATACCCATATGTCCAGACATAAGCGTTTCATGAGCCAGTTTCAACACCTTTCCTCGGAAACTTTGAGGGACCACAAGTTGGAAAGAGACTTTGTTACCCTTGGTGAACTCCCTATATGCCAAACCTTTTTTTCTCAATAAACCTAGTTTCACCTCGGTTTAAACCACGACTCACAGTCTTGTTCCCAGATACAACCCTTTTCCTGATGTTTTCCAAAGTTGGATCATCAACCTGAGCTTGCTTGAAAGCCTCCTTGTCATCGTTAATGATCTGATCGGGAACCTTAAGTTTTCTGTAAGGCTTCTCATCCTGCCTAGTTTGAGACCTAGTTACACCCGCGGCTTAGAAATGAGACATATCAGGAAGTTTTGATCCATCAATGTTACCGATAACCAAATCGTACAACGTATCATCCATACACAAAGCTTCAGCTTTCCCAGTGAAAAAAGGACAATCAATGTCAATCATTGCCAAAGGATACCTTTGTGTGGATTCATCAATCAACGTAACATTTGATTCCTTTCCTATTAACTGACTATCCGAAACCAAACTTCTCCGAACGACACAGCCTGTACACCCAGTATCTCTTAATACAACCACCTTTTTATTATTAACCAATCCTTGTGCCGTCGGTAACCTTGCCTTTAAGAAGTAACAGACACCTTCCCTAGTTTCCTTACTACACTCCTCCCTATCCGAAATCAAAGGATCACCAACCTTATTTTCAAAAATATTTCCAATCTCATCACCTTTCCTAGTTACTTCCGTCTGACAAAAAATAACTTGGTGTGCTGCGCCACGTGGTGTGCTATTATTTTTACCGCGTCCGCGAAAAGACCCTCTAAAATTACCACGACCACGTGTATAACCACGACCTACATTCTGCGTATTCTCATTCTTAACCTGAGAACCTTGAGTCTCTACGCGCGTGTTAAAATTTTCCTTAACACCGCTATCCCCAACTCCAGTTGCTCCTACCTCTGCGCTATACAATTGTTTCCTGTCGGGGTTCTTAAAACATTTAATTGATAAATGCCCCTTACCGCATTTGCTACACTTGATATCCGGTCTACCACTCGGTTTGTTCGAGTCAACCTTGTCCTGTTTACCCTGCGCTGCGCCTCTATTATCGCGTTGCCCCTTATTAATGCAACTATATACGCCCCCGCGCGCTTCTGCAAACAAATCTGCCTCCCTAGCCATTTCATCTAAATTACCAAACTGTTTTGGCTTCAGATGTACATACAGTTCTCTATTACATGACTCCAGGAACTGATCCCTTGCCATGAAATCACAGACAGCCGGAAAAGATTTTTCTATCTTTGCCATATTAAGCCATTTTTCTAAATAACTTCTCAGTCTACTACTGAACTGTATGAACGTTTCTGATTTCTCGGGCATACTATAACGAAGCTGCTTCCTAAATCCGCGCTCTGTCATGTCAAAATTCTTTAATAAAGCGTCCTTTAACTTTTCATAATCCGCCGCATCCTCATTTGACAACCGGTCATATACATCAAGTGCGCGCCCTTTGAGCAATGCACTTAAATACGCGGCCCAAACACTCTTATCCCATTTATTAGCCGTAGCATATTTCTCAAACCTAGATAAATAACTATCCATTTTATCTTTACCCTCTTCAAAATAAGGTAACTTAGGATCCCGGGCATGAGCCACCTTCTCAGCTTTTTGCTTTTCCAATTCTAGCTCGAGCTTCGCTCTCTGCATTTCTAACTGATTCCTTAATTCTTGGTGCTGTAGCTCAAACCCATGTTTTATTTGTTCTAAATGGGCCTCACCAATCTCTTTTGCCTCCCTTTCAGTCTTAATGCGTGCCATTTCAAGTTCATGTACCCTTTCCTTTTCCTTTGCTTCTACTTCTAACTTAGCTAGTTCATGTGCCCTTTCCTTTTCTTTTTCTGCCCTTTCCTTTTCCTTTTCTTCAGACCTTAACCTTTCTAAATCCCTTTGCTCTTGCCTTTCTGCCCGCTCAATATCTTGCTGCTCTTTAACAAACCCTTGTAACGCCTTCCCCTCATAACCTAAGTCCTTTCCCATTTGCATTAAACGCTCCATTATTGATAACGTAAATCTCACGTTACTATCAAAACCACTATAAACTGATCAGTTTTGATCAGTGATGATTGAATGGGCTTAACTAAAACGTTAAGATATGTGCTATACGCGTTAATCTAACTAAAACGTTAGTTATTAAAGCACACGCGATTTGAAATGTCAAATGCTTTCAGCACAGTATGACGTTGCGTACTGGTAGTCTAATATGACGTCATAAACTGACGACGTTTACAGTAAAATGCTACAATCCGAAGTTTTATCACATTACAAAACTCCGATCATAACAAGTCACCATTAATGTTTCTATTACGTCATACCTAACCTCAAGCCACAGCGTAAATATTAACGCTACCGTTATGTCAACGTCAGTAAATTGTTAACGTCACTACGTCAGAACCATGTGTGGGTAAGATCAATTAGTAGCTCCAATTTAACTTAGTAGAATGTCAGGTAACACAATTAAGTGGGGTCTACTTAAATTTTTCGTTACCAAGAAAAAGTGGGGTTTGCCTTGCCTTCCTGCTCAGAAATTATCGACTTGTCAGTATCCATTCAGTTGAATACATGGGTTTCGCACTTCATCAACGCAAGAAGGAAGATTAAAGTTAATTTCTAAATGTGGCTGTCAATGCATTTTTTTTTTTTTTTTTTTTAAAGTTGATGATTCAGAGTATCAATGTGCTGTTCCACAGCCGGGAACACCAGCCAGAGATCAAATCCCACTTCTGACACCAAATGTTACATGTGGGTTTACGGCGTCCCGCAAACCCCCATGCTGACAAGACAACCGAGCGTGATCTCTGACAGGTGTACGGGCAGCTGTGGGGTAAGGCACAAGAAAGATGTTAGATGAATGACATGAATTATTTACAGTATCTACATACAACACTTACTAACACAAAACATCACAATTTGTTGCTTCTGTAGCCAACTCACGACGTCCGCTCCGAAGGCAAAACAATGTTCTGTGCTCGGAACGGGTGACGTGAATACCTACAGAAGCAAACAACAAAAACAACAACAAAAACAAAAAAAGAAACAACACAAGACGCGACTGGCCAGTTTATAACTTAGGGTGAATTCTCCACTCGCGTGAAACTTCCTCTCGCGAACTAGTAGAACTAGTCTATCAACCTAGTTGATAATCATAGGTTTAGCGATCACGTTTGCCGATCAGAGGTTTAGCGATCGTCCAAATAACCTGCAAGTAAGTTGACCTCTTCCATGGTCTCACATTTGTTTACAACGAACAATGATTTAGATTCTGCTTCTACCCTGGTAGGCGCTGATTACGGCGGTCTGTCCGCCCTTGCTGGACCCTAACGCCTAGCGTCGTACCAGTACCTGCTGCTATGAAGCAGGGAGCAGCAGGTCACACATTATTGTGCCTGCAAATTACGATAACGGGACTAGAAACGAGTCACAAAACATACATGCTATATCATGATCCCCCTCCCGGAGAAGTAAGAATATGTTCATGCATATACCGTTATTGCGCATGCGCCGACCAGACATACAGGCTGATTAGTGCATGCGACAAATAACCGTACAGCAGAACTCAACTTGACTGTGCATCAAATTATCAGCACCCAGCGCTTGACACAATAATACTCAAAGTTCATGTTTCCTTACTGAGCACTACAGAAATCAATTAATGCTCACTACTACTGAGCATAATACTCATCAAATTTGTGCTCACTACATTATCACAAGTAAGAGGCAATTGAACAGACCACGCCTTTGCGCTACCCGGTCAGCTGCCAATTACAGGAAACATAATCTCTATTTCATATCCTTCTCCGCGACACGGCTCACAAATATAGCTATTCACAAATTCAATACATTAATAACAGATAGAAACTACAACAGAAGATGTTCATCTATAATCCACAACATTTGTTAGTGTCTCATAAGGGCCAACACTGTTTGCCGTAAATTCTCTCTGTATTTGGTAGGCACCCCGTCACAACCGTCCTCGCGACGCCGATGACGCAGCTGACGTCATCCCCGCCGCTCAGGCCGTTATGACGTGTGGCGACCAAATACTCCCACTTGTCATCATCACGTTCTTTATATGTACATACATGTACAAACTGAGTTATCAGACAAAACGGCATCATTACAAAATGAACTCGTAATTCTTTTTGAACAAAATTATTTCTAATCAACGTGAACATGCTTGTAAAATAAAATTCATTACGGTTCATCATCACGGATAACCCAACAGGCTCTTGTAAGAGTTTGCCCTGATGATGAAGATATGGTTAAACCCGTCTTAAGTTTACGTCCCCTCTACACCTAATATCATATTGGGACGGAACCACGGTTTTCTAACCACAGCTAGTCAAAAGTCATGGATCAAACAAGTGACCCGGCGTTTATTAATTACATTCTGCAAAAGGGGTCTAAAAGCCTAAATGAATCTAGAATGAGCGGGTGTCCAAACTTTACGTCTCACCAACATCTAGGGTCAGCATGAGACAGGAGCTCACTTAGAAAGACTCATTCTACTACTGGAGAAGCCTGGGATCGATCCTGCGACGTCTAGCTGGCAAAGCTAGTAGCCTAATCACTACAGGCCTCAACAGTGAATTCAGAATAGGCTTCAGAAAGTTGGGGTATACTAGAAGTAAACCCCTCCAAAACCTACAAGCATGTTCATACAAAAATAATACTAAACATAGATTTAACATACCTTTCAATATACTTTGTATTTCCCGACACGATGTTGTGGGTACACGTTACCACTTGACCTGCTGCTAAAGTGTTCGCTTTTTTCAGGGTTTATATATCTATGAATACTACCAGAAAAGCATGCCTACTCATATTACCATGCTCAATTCGTGGCGAGGTGGAGATACCGGCCACAAACAAAGCCAGATAGCAAAAATCGAGTAGATAATGGATTTGCGTTCAAATAGTATATTTCCCATAGGAAAAATTGATGAAACGACCCTATAATCAATGTCATGACTCCTGTTAAAACGAACACCCTCACAACACGTGACGGGAATAAAAATCATATATGGCACAATTTGGCGGTTGGCGATTTTTAGGCAAATTCTATAGGACTCGGCCTTTTAGCGGCCCCCTGTATTGTAAAAACAGCTCTCTATAAACCACTCATGCATACATCGTATGATATGTGCATGACTTGTTCATGGAGCCGCACAGTTTGCGTACCATATTTCACCTAAAATATTTCACTCGCACCGCCCTACCATATATCTACTAAAATAATTTAGATGTGCATAAGCACCAGAGAGGTTTCCTATTCCATCTCGTAACATGACCTACTTTTAAAAAACTTAACATTGGCCATAACTTTTTATTAGTAAGTGAAAGGACTTTCATATTTCACATGTGCATACCTTGTCACAATGCCTTTCCGGTGGTACCAGAATGTTTGACCTTGTGACCTTGACTTTGACGTTTGACCTACATTTTTAAAGACTTAAACATTGGCCAGTACTTTCGATTGCTAGGTGATATGGCTTTAATATTTCCCATGTGCATTCCTTGTGACAAAACCTTTCAAGCGGTACCATAGTATTTTACCTTTGGGCCTTAACCATGACGTTTGACCTACTTTTTTTAAAAGCATTAACATTGGCCATAACTTTCGATTGTTACGTGATTTGGCTTTCATATGTTACATGAGCATTCCTTGTCACAGACCTTTTCAGTGGTAGCATAATATTTTACCTTGCGACCTTGTCCTACATTTTTAAGACTTGAAAATTGGCCAAACCTTTTGATTTGTTAGTGAAAGGGCTTTAATACTTCACATGCGCTGTCCGGGGGCATCAGTGTTTCACAAACACATCTTATTAATCTTAAAGTTTTCGTGTTTTTTATTATTATTTTTATTAATTTTCTTTTTTTTTTTTTTTTTTTTTTTTTTTGGCGTGTGTGGTAAAATTTCAATGTATTTGTATTGGCGTGTTTTCGTAATGGATGGTTAGAGCACAGGTCAGATTTTTTTTTTTTTTTTTTTTTTTTTTTTTTGGCGTGTGTGGTAAAATTTCAATGTATTTGTATTGGCGTGTTTTCGTAATGGATGGTTAGAGCACAGGTCAGATTAGTGCACATAACCCAATGGAATATTCCGCCTTTCTCAAAATAGGTGTTAGAAACGGTGATTGCTAGTAATGAAATTACAGTTGGCATATAATCAGCAGAACTACTTGTTTGTGCGTATTACCTGTCATTTATCTGTTGAATGATGTGTTGATTTACGAATTCTTCCGCGGTTAATACCAGTAGCAGAAAACGCATTCCACTTAGTTTTCAGTAATTATAATCCCATTGTGTACCACAACTGCCAGGATTGCCTTTAAGATACTTATTAAAAAACAACAACACAACAGCTGCTGCAACAGCTACACATAAGTGTTTCCATTGTCGCAATGTTTACTTTTCTGCTATGTACAAGCTCCCTATGGGTTACTAATATAATGTTATTAATCAAGTAATTTCGTACTGGTGAGGTCTGCTACACTGACCCGAGGCCGAAGGCCGTAGGCTAATGCAGCTGACCGAGGACCTGTAACCGTGGGCCATTGCGAAATCACTTGATCAATGACAATTTTATTAATTTATTGATTATTTTTAACTCTGATATTGGTTTCCTGGGGTTGGTAACTCGAAGCTCTCTTAAGGCTTACGACGACCTTAAGTATATCTTAATCACCTCGTAGCGATTAGTGTGAGTAACTCGAAAGTACCGTAATTTATGGAGACAACTTAAGCATATCGTAAAGTTACGGACAGCTCAGGCACTCCGTAACCTCATCTTAACTATTGTGAAAGAAACAGACACTACATAGCAGCATCAGAAAAGAAGTTGTACATCTATCTACTTTTTTTGTCTCGGCACACAGGTTTTTTTTTTAGATATGCGAAACATGTATTGTATGGTATTGTATTAAGGCAGATATATGCTATATTTGTTACATATAAACAAAGGTCTGTACATCTCCGATAAACATGTATATATGTAGTACGTAATTATTATGTACAAGCTGTTTATTTGTGTGTGTAATAGTCGTGTCAGCAAAGGAAGAAAAGAAATTAAAAAAAGAAATAAGGTAAAAGACAGTATAGCCTGTACAATCAGGGTACTACTGACCACAATCGTCTTGTTTTTGATAAATAACGGTCATGACTGCTCACTTCCTATTTCCGCTTCCTATTTATCGCCTCCTACTTCACACCTTTTTCGTGGTTTCATTGGGCGACAGGGCTTGAGATGTCATTTCATCTCAATGTCAGGTAAACGTCCGACAACATTGGAAGCAACGTCTCCAAAATGACCTTACAGTATTGACGGGGACGTTAAACCTCAAATCAAACAAAAAACCAAACCTATTTCGTGCACAAGAAAGTTTTCATGTAATGATAGCGATCAAAAAGTTTCTCAAGGGACCATGGGATTCCTCGCGTGGGAATTCTGTTATTCAAAACCTTCCACGAGACACCATGTTTTAACCCCATATTGTGTCTCACACGTGGGGGAAAGGGTGGGGGCGTCTTGGTTTTGAGAAATAGCGGTTATGACTGCTCACTTTCTATTTCCCATTTCTACTTCCTATTTATCGCTTCCTACTTCACACCTTTTTAAGCACAAGTAAGTTTTCATGTAATGATAGCGGTCAAAAAAATTTCTAAATGAACCAGGGGATTCCTCGCGTGGGTATTATGTTATTCAAAACCTTCCTCGAGACACCATGTTTAATCCCATATTGTGTCTCACACGTGGGGGATGGTGGTGGTGGGGGGGGGGGGGGGGCGTTTAATACAGTTATAAATATTGTAATGGGAGAAAAATCTTGGTTATGTGGGAAAGTAAACATGTTTTACCATGAAGAAAAGTAGAAGTAAAACAAAGATCAGGAATTGATACAATTAACTTACTCCATCCATAAAAGACACCAAAGGGAAAGAAACACAAACACCAAGCGACCAGACCACAATGGAAACCCAAACAAAGGAAGGCCACATGGACAGTTACTTTCCCGCAAAATGGCCATATGGCCATCCAAAATTAAAAGACACAAGTGACACACACAGCAAGTAACAAACAACAACATAAATAAATCGCCACTGAAGAGCCGCCTTGGAACGGTCAGTGGAAGATTTCCACTGGGGGGCCCAAATCGACTCCACGCAGCCATAATCCTCGCCCTTACTTCCGTCACGATTTAGACAAATCATTTGTTCAGTCCGCATGAAGGCCTCCTAACTCATCAGTGCAACATCTCCGTGAACACAGAAATCAAAGAACCACAGAGGTGAGACAACGGTGAGGACTCGACAGCAAGAAACCACTGAAATGCTGGAGCAAAAGAAAACCAACAGTTAGACTCCGATGAGCCCGACCAGAGACAGAACATCAGGCACCAACCAACATTATCTCTTTAATTTTCAATAAGCCTTTACGTTGGAGCCGTCATAGAATCTGAGGCCTGACCCACCGGCGTGCAATTAAAGAGGGAAGCAAAGTTGCCAACCGTGATTGGGTTAACTACCATGCATGCAGTCTGTCGTATAATATCCATGTTGTACCCAATCGTTTTATATCGAAGAATGATTTTACGAAATTGGGTGCTGAAGTCATTGCGGTTATATATTTTTCTGAATTTATATACTAAGTCACCATAAAATTCGGGTTCCGATAGACCTTGTTGCAGAAGAGATTTAAGTCCAATATTGAATTTTGAAATTAAATCAGAATGACGTCTATAAAATTTTGAAAAGGCTTTGCGTAGTTTATGGTACCGATAACCCTGATTAAGAAGTTTAGCCGTTAATAATTTATTACGAGTGTTGAAGTCAGTTACATGACTACACACTCTAGCAAATCGAATTAATTGCGAAATATAAACGCCATAGGATGGCGCACGAGGAACATCACCATCCAAAAAAGGAAAATTTACAATCTCAAAATCAAAGTCATCGCGTTTATCATAAATTTTGCACGAAACAAATCCATCTACAATAGATAGATGTAAATCCAAAAACGGGGCCTCGGTATCAGAAGAATTTGCTTTATTTAACTCAAGTTCTAGGGGGTAAATCTGACTGATCAAACCATCAAAATAGGTATTATCAATATTTAATAAATCATCTAAATATCTAGAAGTAGAGCTAAAAGCTTCAATAATTTCAGATTGGTTATCAATGGAAAGCGACAAAATGAAGTCTCTTTCATAACAATACAAGAACAGATCAGCCACAAGAGGTGCGCAATTAGTACCCATCGGAATACCCACAATTTGTCTAAATAACTTAGTACCGAATCTAATATAAATATTGTCAAGTAGAAAGGTGAGGGCATCACACACTTTCTGACATGACCAAAGTGTATAATTCTTATGCTCTTTAGAAGTGAAAAATGCATTTCTGACATTACATGCAAGATAGAGAGAATCTTCTCTGTGAAAAGCCCATTCAATTAAATCATTAAGCTTTTCTTTTATAAGATTATGAGGAAGTGTAGTGTAAAGAGTGGAAAAATCGTAGGTAGACAGACTAGAAACACGAAACTGTCTAGATTTCAATTTATTTAAAACCTCATTCGAATTTTTTATAGACCTAAACAGATTTCTTCCTGATCTTTCAAAGACTTTGTCACAATATTTAATTACATGCGTTTTAATAGCAGTAAGACAGGAAGTTAATAATTTAGAAAGTTCAGTGGTAGTGCAAGAACTAGAATTTGCAATAAACGGTGCTTTGTAAGGTTTTTTATGAAGTTTTGGTAACCAGTATAGCGTAGGAAGCTTGTCTTGGCCTTCGTTAACACACACAGCAAACTTGGTGGCTGAAAGACAAACATGTTTATCTACTATAGCTCTCTCTTCAGCCAAAGGCTGAAGTTCATAGGCCTTAGTACCACCAAGCTCCTGCTTAAGCGTGTTAACATAGTGGAGCCGTCACACAACGACGACGTTGTTAGCGGCCTTGTCTGCAGGGGCCAAAACAAACTTCTTATGAAATTCTTGAATACCTAGTTTAAGATGACGTAAAGACGTCTTGGGCTTAGGAGGTAATAAGTTAGTATTTTGAGAATAGAAAGAAATGCGTTTATTCACTAGTCTTAAAATGCTAAGTTTCCAGTCCTTTAGGGCTTTATACTCAACATACTCTCGCTTACACCATCGATTACCGAATTCATTCAAGGAAGCAGCGATTTCATCTCTACATTTACTGAAATCAATTTTAGAAGGAAA
The DNA here is from genome assembly GCA_963580285.1 of Lucinisca nassula. NCBI lineage: Eukaryota > Metazoa > Mollusca > Bivalvia > Lucinida > Lucinidae > Lucinisca > Lucinisca nassula. Next base: position 48,194,954 of record OY757021.1, read on the forward strand.
CCGATATTTCGGTCCTTTAGAAATTATATTCCTTATCCTAGAATCAGGAATAATTTTCAAATTGCCAGTAATTACATGACCAGCAGCAGGATAGCAATACTTTGAGTTTTTACAATCACATGAATCAGGAGTATTAGTATCAATATCAAGATCTGAAACAAGTTTCTATATTGTACGCCCTGTATTGAGGACAGCTGTACAGGAATTGTACGCCCTGTACTGAGGACTGCTGTACAGGAACCGCAGATCAGCCTATGCATTTAAAGATTCGGCTGTATACACGAATCACCAAAGCAAAGATCCGCGCCCACTGGGGGCTGCATGACAACTCTGCAGAAAAGCTGTCAGTAGCTGAACATGACTGATAATCTCAAAACAACGACAATTTGTTTAAGACACTTTCAAGTAACTGATGCTAATATGAGCTCAGGCATGGCAAATCAGGAGGAAATGTAGAGAAGGGGTCCCCAGTTGTGTCATTGTTTCTCATCCCATAGTTTATTTAGAACCTTGCCTATTATGATACCGCTTCCCCAGCCTGTTTTGGCAGAAAAGGCTCCAACAAGGCTGCTTTGTTATTAAACAAACCCTGGTATTATAATTTATAGTAAGATGTTAAGCGTTATTTTATTTTGCTATGCCCTGGCTTACAAAAGTTTCCGAAGCGCTTTGCACGAGATTAAAATTACACAGGTAAATCGTAAGTGGTAAGATGGTCGTAACTTTAAGGAAACGATACAACAGGTTTTCCGTTACCGGCATAACGAGACCATAAATTTTACGGTGGTCACCTTAACTATGTCTTAAGTACATCTTAAGTTGATTTATTTACGATGGCTTCGAGTTACCAACCCCTGGATTACAATGCGTACTTAAATCTTAAGTACCTACTTAAACTTAGTATTTACTTAAGTGTTACCGGCCCCGATAGCTCAGTTGGTAGAGTGTCCCCTCTGGGGAACGGGAGGTCACGGGTTCGATCCCAGGCCGCGACATACCAAAGTCGTTAACAATGGTACTAGCTGCTCCTCGCTTGGCACTCAGATTTACGGGGTAGAGCTAGGACTGGTCGACCCAGTGTCAGGATAATGTGACTGGGTGTGGTATCATGTAATGTGTCTGGGACATGATACTTCAGTGAGGCAGCACTATAAAAGTGAGCATTGAGCTCCCTGTCGCAACCAGACACCGTCGTGATATGACTGAAAAATTGTTGAAAGCGACGTTAAACCCGAATTCACACACACATTTACTTAAGTGTTGAATAAAGTGAACTTCAAAGAATTTCATTCGTTTAAGTCGATACCTAACCAACGAAAATACTTAAATATTTAAGGTAATCCTGGGGTTGGTAACTCGAAGCTCTCTTAAGGCTTACGACGACCTTAAGTATATCTTAATCACTTCGTAGCGAATAGTGTAAGTAACTCGAAAGTACCGTAATTTATGGAGACAACTTAACCATATCGTAAAGTTACGAACAACTCAGGCATGTCGTAACCTCACCTTAACTAATGCGAAAGAAACAGACACTACATAGAGGCATAAGAAAAGAAGTTGTACATCTATCTACTTTTTTTCTCGGCACACAGGGTTTCTTTTAGTAATGATATGCGATACATGTATTGTATGGTATTGTATTAAGGCAGATATATGCTATATTTAGCAGAATTTCGTGCAAAATTTATGATAAACGCGATGACTTTGATGTTGAGATTGTAAATTTTCCTTTTTTGGATGGTGATGTTCCTCGTGCGCCTTCATATGGCGTTTATATTTCGCAATTAATTCGATTTGCTAGAGTGTGTAGTCATGTAACTGACTCCAACACTCGTAATAAATTATTAACGGCTAAACTCCTTAATCAGGGTTATCGGTACCATAACTACGCAAAGCCTTTTCAAAATTTTATAGACGCCATTCTGATTTAATTTCAAAATTCAATATTGGACTTAAATCTCTTCTTCAACAAGGTCTATCGGAACCCGAATTTTATGGTGTCTTAGTATATAAATTCAGAAAAATATATAACCGCAATGACTTCAGCACCCAATTTCTTAAAATCATTCTTCGATATAAAAAGATTGGGTACAACATGGATATTATACGACAGACTGCATGCATGGTAGTTAACCCAATCACGGTTGGCAACTTTGCTTCCCTCTGTAATTGCACGCCGGTGGGTCAGGCCTCAGATTCTATGACGGCTCCAACGTAAAGGCTTATTGAAAATTAGAGAGATAATGTTGGTTGGTGCCTGATGCTCTGTCTCTGGTCGGGCTCATCGGAGTCTAACTGTTGGTTTTCTTTTGCTCCAGCATTTCAGTGGTTTCTTGCTGTCGAGTCCTCACCGTTGTCTCACCTCTGTGGTTTTTTGATTTTTGTGTTCACGGAGATGTTGCACTGATGAGTTAGGAGGCCTTCATGCGGACTGAACAAATTATTTGTCTAAATCGCGACGGAAGTAAGGGCGAGGATTGTGGCCACGTAAAATCGATTTAAGCCCCCCAGTGGAAATCTTCCACTGACCGTTCCAAGGCGGCTCTTCTGTGGCGATTTATTTATGTTGTTGTTTGTTACTTACTGTGTGTATCACTTGTGTCTTTTGGTTTTTGATGGCCATATGGCCATTTTGTGGGAAAGTAACTGTCCTTATGGCCTTCCTTTGTTTAGGTTTCCATTATGGTCTGGTCGCTTAATGTTTGTATTTCTTTCCCTTTGGTGTCTTTTATGGGTGGAGTAAGTTAATTGTATCATTTCCTGATCTTTGTTTTACTTCTACTTTACCTGTATTAAATACATGTTAACAAAGATCTATACATCTCCGATGATTTGTTTGTTTGATTTGATGTTTAACGTCCCCGTCAACACTGTAAAGGTCAATTTGGAGACGTTGCTTCCAATTTTGTGGGACTTTTACCCGACACTGAGATGAAATGACATCTCAAGAACTGCCGTCCAATGAAATCAATAGGGTTTATAAGTATTGACGGGCCGACTCGCACCGCTTTGCCTGGTCAGGCTTAGATCATCTAAGCGGTTTACCAGTACTCGTGTGCGGTCGGTTTCAGCTCTGCGTGGAAGCATCATGCAGCCCATTTATTGTTCAAGCCCCGATGGGCAGGGGCCGACATATCCGATAAACATGTATATATGTAGTACGTAATTATTATGTACAAGCTGTTTATTTGTGAGTGTAATAGTCGTGTCAACAAAGGAAGAAAAGAAGAAGAAGAAAAAAGAAATAAGGTAAAAGATAGTATAGCCTGTACAATAAGTGCACTACTGACCACAATCGTCTTGTTTTTGAGAAACAGCGGTAATGACTGCTTACTTCCTATTTCTATATCCTATTCCTAATTTTCGTGCACAAGTAAGTTTGCATGTAATGATGGCGATCAGAAAAGTTTCTCAATGGACCAGAAGATTCCTCGCGTGTGAATTATGTTATTCAAAACCTTCCTCGAGACACCATGTTTTAATCCCATATCGTGTTTCACACGTGGGGGAGGGGGGGGGGGGCGTATAATACAGATAAAATATTGTAATGGTTCGCTGGGAAAGCAAACATGTGTTACCATGAAGAAGTTTCTATATTGTACGCCCTGTCCTGAGGACTGCTGTACAGGAACCGCAGATCAGCCTATGCATTTGAAAATTCGGTTGTATACACGATTCACCAAAGCAAAGATCCGCGCCCACTGGGGGCTGCATGACAACTCTGCAGAAAAGCTGTCAGTAGCTGAACATGATTGATTGACTGATATAATGTTGACTGGGACCTAAATCTCAAAACAACGACAAACCATGCAAACAATCAATATTCTCATCGGCAAGATACGTGTTTCTTATTCCTCCTGTGTATAGTTTGGTTTTCGTTTCTTTTTTGCAGTTTTTGTCTCTGCCATTTTTGAAAGATATATATTTTTGGCTCTTGCACAATTTGTTTAAGACACTTTCAAGTAATTGATGCTAATATGAGCTCAGGCATGGCAAATCAGGAGGAAATGTTGAGAAGGGGTCGCCAGTTGTGTCAATGTTTCTCATCCTATAGTTTATTTAGAACCTTGCCTATTATGATACCGCTACCCAAGCCTTTTTTTTTTTTTTTTGGCAGAAAAGGCTCCAACAAGGCTGCCTTGTTGTTAAACAAACCCCGGTATATTCATTTATAGTAAGATGTTAAGCGTTATTTTATTTTGCTATGCCCTGGCTTACAAAAGTTTCCGAAGCGCTTTGCACGAGATTAAAATTACACAGGTAAATCGTAAGTGGTAAGATGGTCGTAACGTTATGGAAACAATACGACAGGTTTTCAGTTACCCGCATAACGAGACCATAAATTTTACGGTGGTCACCTTAAGTATGTCTTAAGTACATCTTAAGTTGATATATTTACGATGGCTTCGAGTTTCCAACCCCAGGTAGGTATAGTAGTCGCAGATAAAATTGATTAGGCGGAGCTATTCAGGTGTTGTCAATATATGTCAAATTCGCTTAGTCTACCAGAAGATACGGTAGAGTGCCTTTCGCACGCTTTCTACAAGCGGACGAAATTGTCATATACACCACAGCTATGCTTGTGTTACAGTTGAATTCACTTGAATCGAGTGACTTGGTTTACCTTTTTGTTAATGGAATGTTCCTAAGGCAGGTACAAACGATAGCTCCGCCTAGTCAATCTTATCTGCGACTACTATACATTATTATAAATGTCCGTAGCCGTTGTAGGCTACCTGCTAGGCGGGCATCTTACACGCACTCCCGTTCATTCTGGAACTCATTCATCCACCGTGTAACTTACGAATATGATGGAACAATATGCTTTCTTTTATGCACTAAATGTTTCTCTTGCTGTTTCATGACACTGAAACTCGATTTTATGTAACTACGCTGACCCTAAGACGTGACCGCGTCCATGACGCTTTCAAGGATGTCATTTCACGCCATGATTATGATGACGCCATTACAAAAGCTGTCGCTTGCCGTTACAACCTACATGCACATGTAATTGCATTTGTATTGAGTCAATTTTGAAAGTGATTGATTCCATAAAAAAAAAAAAAAATTACTAAGTCGAAGTTAGAGATGCCAGTCAAAGAAATAAAAGTTTAAGTTTCGTAACGATAGAGGTACACTTATGAGCGAGCATGCATTATTGAATGTATTAAACGAGTTGAGGAACAGGTATAAAATACGAGGCTTGGCCGAGCATGTTATCCCTTTTCCTCAACGAGTTTAATAAAATCAATTATACATGAGCACAAGTGCAAGATTCTATTTATCATTTGACACTTGAAACGCATTTAATTCACGATTGTTGTAAAAAAAATGTCAATATTCCGCCATTAGTAAACGCGCCGTCATTAAGGAAGTCGTGCATGTAACGTTACGGGGCGTATCTAACTCATTTGCATATTTAATCCACAAGTGGATTATCGGATTTATAACATGGCGTTATTACATTCTCAGACAAGACGTCATATGATAAAATGAATAACGTAATATGTTAAGCTCAGGTAAGTTCATGATCGTGAAAGCTATGCAGACCTAAAATTTATGTTCGTCTATGGTACTGTAAGTATCGTACTAGCTGCTGCAATTGGGATTTACCTTCTTGATATATTATTATATCGTAATTTTGAGATATTCAGTCGAAATTTCGAGATGATAACGAATTTCGAGATTAAGTCGACATTTTGTTTAAACATATTTTATTCGTATAGCAAGCATACAAATACAAAGTGTAAATAAATGACATAATACAAAAGGGATTCATAAGAAAGTCAAGGACTTATACGAATCTGTATCCCTAGATACTTGTCAGTGGTACAACAGAGATAAATCAAAGCAATTGTCGATTGCAAAGGTATTAATTATGCTGTTACAAAGTGATAGTGGTTCCCAAATGGGTCGAGGTTGGACATTACGGCGCTGCATCAACAATATTTCGACGTCAAAACGTCGGATCATCGCCGATGCAGCACAGTTCTATCACGAACGCCCGTTGGGAACCAACACACATTTGCAGCATTGTTGGTGATATACGAATATCCAGAATTTACAGGAGGTCATACAGTAACATGAGACTACAAAACTAGAACTTTATGTGTGTGTGGGGGGTGGGTGGGGGGGGGGTCGCTCCACGGGGACCAACTAACTTTCAGTTCCTACTGGTATCTAGTGCGCTGCTGACCATGCTTATCAAAGGTACCTGTTTCTTTGCATATGCTATACTTGAGCACGTAGAGTTTACTAGAACTCTAGACAGAATACATCGGCTAAGATTAATTTGTGTTTGTTTCTTATGTCAACTTATCGATTGACTTGAAACCTTTTAGTTTTCAAAATATAGTTATGAACAGAAATAAATATTTGCGTATTTTCATGATGGTTAAGATTTGGATCGCCGTAGAGGAGGACATCAAGGCTGGGCTGACAAAGCTGAGAAACATACCGTAACATATCGACCCTGATTTTGTGATAGAGAGGACAGTGAAGAACAAACTATTTGGTATCTTCGATAAGACCACAGGTCCACGATGCATTTCGAACAATGTTCTTTGAGAATAAGTGTTGGTTTAGGTAACTGCAGTTGGTCCTCAATCGACTATGAAGAATTTGACCGAGGCGCTTCCCTTCATTGTAGAAGCGAGGTGGAGGGTTAACGTCCTGGTTTAGATGCTGTTTTAGTGATGCTGTAGAAGTGCAAAGTCTGGTCTCCTCAGGTAAGGAATTCCAAGTTCTCACATCACTTGGAAGAAAAGAATTATAGTAGAGCTGCGAATGGCTTTGAATCGTATGAAGATTGTTTGGATTGCGAAGATTGTATGAGACGTTTTCTCCGATCGTGGGTGGTAAGAGTGAGGACAGATTCACTGGAGATATATCATGATACATTTTGTAAAACGTTGTAATTTTGTGCTTAGGTCTTCTGGAAGCTAACGTTTCCAATCCTTTTTTCAGCATAGAGATTATTTAGCGATACAAGCCTGGGCGCGCCGGTTACTATACGGGCTGCCTCGGTCTGGATTTTCTCTAGTTCGTTTGCCTCATACTGAGTGCAATTGTCCGTAACGACATCGGCATACTCTAAGAGGGGTCTAATGAATGAAAAATAAAAAGTTTGAAGAGATTTTCTGTCGAGTAAGAATTTTAGTTTACGCATGACATTGATTCTTTTCCATGCCTTGGATCTAATTTCATCCAGGTTGTCATGCCACGTGCAGTCACTAGAGAATATAAGACCTAGATGTTTATGTGTGTTGACTTCAATTATGGCTTGATTGTTCATTGTGACTGGAGGGTGGTTAGGTTTATTGTTTTGCGAGAAAGCAGGCGAGCTTCGGACTTTGCTGGTTTAAAGCTAACTTTTTGGCCCATTGGTGTATCTTTTCAAGATCGGCATTTAGAAATTGAGCCGCTTCGATCGGGTTATCGACAATTATATAAAGACTTGTGTCGTCTGCAAACAACCGAATTGTACAGTGGATATCGTTAACGATGTCGTTAATATATACTAGAAACAGGAGGGGACCGAGAATGGAGCCTTGAGGCACACCTGCTTTTATTGGTTTCCAGTTTGAGCTGGCTCCTGGAAGAACGACTCTTTGCGAGCGATTACTTAAGTAATTCGTAAACCATGACAGGAGAGAGCCCGTTATGCCTGCTCTGTTCAACTTGTAAAGCAGTCCTTTGTGCCATACTCGATGGAAGGCTTTGCTTATGTCGCAAAATATGGCACGCACTTCTTTGCCTTCGTCGAGAGCTTTACAGAAGGTATTGTAGATGTCAATTAGTTGGTTCACAGTAGAATCTCCTGGGACAAAACCAGATTGAAGACAAGTGATTATTCCATTTTCACGGAAGAAGTTAAAGATATGCTCATGAACAAGCTTCTCAAGAACTTTGCCTTGTGCACTTAGGAGAGAGTTAGGGCGATAGTTCGAAGAGTCGGAGGGGTCATTTTTCTTGTGTATCGGAGTGACGTTAGCCTGTTTCCATGATTCAAGGAACTGACTGGTTGAAAGTGAATAGTTAAAGAGGTCGCATAGGGGGATGAGAAAGAGAATTGGAAAGTTCCTTGAGGAGTCTATTGTTGATAGCATCAGGTCCTGCAGCTTTGCCCGTATGGAGATTTCAGACATGTTTCGATTTCAGACGGTGAGAGCTGGATAGAATGAAGTGTTTCAGTTTGGTCGTTTGTAGGATTAGTTTCGGGAAGCTTTGCATTTGTTTCGTGTTTTGTGAAGAGAAGAAATCATTAAACGCTTCTGCTTTGTCCTTATTATCAGAGAATATGTTACCGTTACAATTTAAAGGAGGGGTGTTGCTTGATTCAGACCTCATGTTAACATGTTTTAGTTTTCTCCACCAATCCTTTGGGCCTAATGATCCGTTGTTAAGTTTTTCGGCCAAGAGATCGTTTGTTTTCTGTTCAGTCTCTTATTGCAATATTAGCCTGGTTTCGAATGCGTTTGTATGCTTCAAAGTCAGCGTTAGATTTTGTTTTCTTAAATTTATTGTAAAACGTTTTCTTTTCCTTATGAGTCTTTTAACATTTGTGCTTAACCAGTAAGGATCCGAAGGTCTGACGTTAATTGTTTTGTTTGGAATGTGTTTTGAAGAGGTTTTCGTGAGATAATCAGTTAAATTTAGGGCATACTTGTTGATGTCTACTTCTTTTATTAATTCCCAATTTGTATTCTTTAGTTCTTCAGAGAGGGATTGATAATGACCTTGATTAAATAACCAAATATGTCTTTTGAATGTATGCCTTATTTGTTTATCGAAATTGAAAACACAAAATACTGAACAATGATAACGAATGTTTTGGTCAAGAAATGGTTCACCTACCCCATTTATTAATATTCCGTTGCTGTTGTTTGTTAGGATGAGATCGATGGTAGAGTGTGATGTTTCTGCGAAATGTGTGTAATCGGTTATTAACTGATCTAAGCCATGTTCTAGACAAAAGTCTGTGATTTTTCTGCTGCTTCTATTGTTAGACATGTCAATGTTAAAAATCTCCTATGATTAGTATATCGTGAGCATTGGTGTCTGTAGATAACCCTATAGAGTCTTCAATGGCCAGAAATGTCGCGTTAGAAGAGTTTGGTGGTCTGTAAAACGTACCAATTAGTACTTTTCTGTTGTGAATAATAATTTCTACCCAGACGCATTCTAAATGGGGGAGTTCAAGATCCTGTCTACGTTTGGAAAAGATATTATCGCGTACATAAGCGCATACACCCCCATGATTGTCCCCAGTACGGTCACGTCAATACGTTACGTAGCCGTTGGGTGCGATATCTTCATCAGAAGTTCTCTGCTTCAGTCAAGTCTCAGTAATACTGATTATGTTAAAATTGAAAAAATTCAGAGAGTATAAGATCTTTCTTGTTCGCCAGGCTTTGGACATTGTAATGTACGAGAGAAATTTTTTTCTCTAATTGCAGTTACGTCAAGAGACGATAAAGAGCTAACAGATGACGTTGAATTTTCTGTTGCTGGACCAGGGTTGGTTTCAATATCACCGCAGTTTATTAGCAATAAGGAAAGGAATAAGACGAGTATAAAATGTGTGAACCAAGATAGACCTTTGATTTTCAAGTGATGACAATAATGCAGCCCTACATGCATCCTATATTCAGCAATACCAATGTTCATGTTATGCAGTCATTCCTTTAAGGACGCGAATACAGGGCAGGACAAGTAAAGCCTCGCCTTATGCGGCTCACCATCACAGTCTACGCTGTTTGACTATGTTGTTGTGTTTGGTTTCACGGCCCTTTCAAGATTATTTCACTCATATCGAGCCGACCGCCAACCACAGGTGGGCGAAAACCGGAGCACCTGGAGAAAAACCGTCCGGCCTTCCGTTGCAGAACCCGGCGTCTCACATGTGACTCGAGCGAGGCTCGAACCGCAGCGGCGAGAGACCTAATGTCTAAGAGTCAGCGCTCTCAACCACTATGAGTCAGCGCTCTCAACCACTAGGCCACGGAGGCCCGTTTTGCTTATGTTAACTTAGGTTGGTCAAGTTTGTTATAATAAGACACAGAAATAACCTGGCGTGACAATGTCTGTTAACTGGACTGTAGCACCCGAAAAAAATCATGCAGACAGACGCTGAGAATAGGGTTAGTGTCACAAAAACATTTTTCGATATGGATGACGTATACGGCCTAAGTATGTATTAGCCTTTGTGGTACGACATGATTATAACACACCCGTGCGACACAGTGCATTTTTTCACATCTCCAAAATGGCTACTTTTCTGGTGAAAATCCGTGATCATTTTTCCCACTCATACCGCAAACACATGCCATGGGTGCCCGTTAGGACAGCCTCGTTGAGGCGGTTCTAACGAGCGCCCTCAACCCATGTTCTGCGATAGAAATAAGAAAATATCGAATACCCCTGTAAGCTCCATCTTTTCTCTATTTAAACTGGAGCCTAGAGGGGCGTTCATTTCACGGACTTGTTCACGTCTGGTATTTGCCCAACTAAAGCACTAAATGCTGCTAATTGGGTCATGTGAGTTCTAAGATAAACAATGTGGTGTTAGAGCTGAACCAAGTCGGTTTTGCTATAACAAATTATACACTACATATATATCTGAATATCAATACAAAGGATGTCATTCACCGAACCAAGTCGCCGCACTAGCGGGCCCAGGCACAGACGCGAAACGGGAACCAATAAGTGTATGTTCGTGGCCGAGAGTACGGCGACATAGACATAGACATAGAATATTTATTTTCTGTCGAATATGAGCAACATACAACATACGCTCAGTAGGGCTTTTACTTCGACAAAGAGTTGTAAAGCAACAAATACAACAGACATGTCACAGTGCATGCAGTTAAGAGGTTAAACATAAATTACACATAAATTACATAAGTTAAAAGATGATTTACAATAAGTACATATCACAGTTAAATAGTCATAGAGTATACTATTTTAAAGAAAACTGGGGTATATAATGTCTAATCTCAATGGTAGTCTGAGCCTAATTAAAAACGTAAAAGAGTCTGAGCTTAATTAGGAGTATAAAAGAGAAATTTTGGCTATCTTATGAGAAAAAGAGAAGATAAAAATTTAGATTAAAAATATGAGAATATTTAAACTATAAGAAATGACAAAAGTGTCAAAATATGGCTGATTTATTTTAGTGTGGCCATTTAATATGTACAGTCCATGATTATAAGAGCTCTTAAGCACAAGTGCTCAAGACGAAAAAGCAAGCAAGAGCTTAAGCCATATTAGGCAGTACATGAAGCACTCATCGCTATGAGAGGTGACCCCTCCTCCAGAGGGTCATGTTGGTCTCTTGCCCTAAATAAAGTCTGCAATATACTTACAACCATGGGACTGTAACTGCCAAGATATAGCTGCATTGCACCAAGCGCAGGCTGTTAGATACGACAGACAGGGTAGACCCGTATTGGTTGATGCTTAATGCGACATCCTATCAGAGTATACACGGTACGCTTGAGAGCAACTGTTTCAAGGCTAGCAAATAGCCCGAGCAAATACGATATAGGCGTCGATTATGTATTACAAAACACAAATGAATTATTCATGTTTTCTATTTACAAAATACTGGACAATGCTGGTCGTCCGAAAACCATGAATTGTTCGCGTTCGCATGGACATATATATTTGAATGAAAGGCGAGTAAATGGAAAGAACAGCTCAAGGCTTCGGGACGGAAAATCAGCAATAGAACCAATGCAACAGGCTATCTGTTCGGTGTGAACTAAACCATGTGATCAACTCTTTTTTATATATATAAACATGTAGTAGCTCTAGTGAAATAGGTCTATGCTGTAACCATGTTTATTTGTTTTGTTTGATTTGAGGTTTAGCGTCCCCGTCAACACTGTAAAGGTCACTTTGGAGACGTTGCTTCCATTTTTGTGGGATTTTTACCCGACATTGAGATGAAATGACATCTCAAGCCCTGTCGCCCAACGAAACCAACAGGGTTTAGTAGCATGGACGGTCCGCCTCGCACCGCGGTTCCTGGACAGGCTTAGATCCTCTAAGTGGTTTACCAGTACTAGTGCGCGGGCCGGATTCAGCTCTGCGTGGAAGCATCATGCAGCCCATATATTTCTTCAAGCCCTGTGGGCGGGGGCGATACAATGAATGAGCAATTGTTAATTGTAACGGTAAAAACTGGTAACTGTAGGTATTCGAACTTTGTACATGTAAAGCCGTACCATCTGTAAAAATGTGACATTGCAGACAAGTTGAGCAATAAAAATTAATGCACTATTACTGTGTAGCGTTTTAGTTATTTGCTTTCTCACAGACAAAGAGCATATTAACCCATTTAGAACCGGAAACCCCAAAACGGGTATCAAGGCAAACGGTGCAGGCCCAGATCAGACGCCACAGAACGCGGCGTCTGATACGGGCCTACACTGTCTGCGAAAAGTTAAGCAATTTTTCAAATAAATTTTGAAGAAAAAATAACCCGACGTCCCTAAATTTTGAAATGGACTACTGGAATATGTAAGGAGGAAGATTCCATTCGGTACAAAGAGGGTTAAATACATAGAGGAGCCGCCACATGGTCAAGCCAACAAAGTAATTTGCACCCGGGAAAAGACCAGGTCAGCCGGGCCACCCAGCACGCCCGACCAGAGCCCCCACTTTCCAATAAATAGGTTGCAGGATCACCTGCAACCCACCAAGCCGGTATCGAGGGCCCGGCTGAGACGGGACGAGCGTCCATGCTGATCCGAGCCCCCGACAGGCACCAGGTCACAATGCCGACCCACCCTGTGGGCCTCACATATATCACAGCAGAGCAGTTTTTAGCACTGGCAATCACGTGTTCATAGGCTGGCCCGAGGGCTGACCATCCTCCTTGACATCGTACGTTTTCAAGTCAGTCATACATGTTATTTTGATCTTGTTGCCGTCGGAGTCAAGGATATGTGGATAGCCAGTTAGTAATTTTCGACTTTTTGAGACGTTTTATGCGTCTACATTCTAATGCAAGTAACTTTCTAGCTGGGGTAAGATCCTCATTAATGAATACATTTTTAATGCCTTTGTTGCGCACTGCGGTTCTACCCTGAAGTAACTTAAGCTTAGCACTGCTGTTTGTGAATTTTATTATGATTTCGCGACTCTTTGCATCATCATCTGGGTCGTCGAACTCGACTCTGTTCCCGCAGTCAGCGACATCGGACCTCAACAGACCAACGCGATGAGCACGGTCAATGTCAGATAGAGCAATTTTCGAGTCAACGATTTTGGCAAATTCTAACACGTTCTTGGTCACATCCTCATTTTTAGTTTCGCGAATGCCAGATATCCACAGACACATTCGTCTTTGATACTGTTCCCCCTCATCCTGCTTTATCTGAAGAGAAATAGCTTCATTATGAAGATTACTGCTTTTTACAGGTCGGCAATATCAGACTTTGCTGCTTCTAACTCGGCCGCCAAGGCCTGGGTAGCCTCGGTGACTTTGATTTGGACCTGTTCACTGATCTCCTGCTGCAGCAATGTCTTGACGAGTTGTGCAACACGATTAACATCAAGCTCGGAGAGTCCCGGGGCCGCAGAAAGTCGACTATTTTGAGATAATATGTCGAAATTTCGAGATATGCAGTCGAAATATCGAGATACTAAGCCGACATTACGAGATACTAAGGCAAAATTTCGATTTACTAAGTCGACATTTCGAGATAGTAAGTCGAAACTTCGAGACAGTAAGTCGAAATTTCGAGTTACTAAGTCGAAACTTCGAGACAGTAAGTCGAAATTTCGAGTTACTAAGTCGAAATTTCGAGATCATAAGTCGAAATTTCGAGCTACTAGTCTAAGAAATAAAAGTTTAAGTGGCCCTACTGCTTTTCCTAACGATACGCTGATGTACAATTAATAACGTAATGCGTTTGAGCTCAGGTAAGTTCATGATCGTGAAAATTAACAAGAGAAACGACCAGGAACTGATGCAATCAGATCCCAAATTCTTGCCACAATATCACTAGGGAAAGAAGTCGAAACATGGAGCCATGACAGTAATCATACTGGACAACAGGTAAACCGAGTCAGAAACTCTTTCCCAAACAGGTGGTGACTGTGAATACCTAAACCCTATGCACATAAGGGGGGGGGGGGGTGGAAATCAGAATCACCAACATGACAAACATAAAACTGGAAGAACAAACATAACTTAAAAACATGAAACGTGAAACCTACGCAGACCTAATAAGCTAACCCACGTCCATGTGTTGCCTTACAGCGGAGCATCTATAAGTATCGCACTATATATAGCTGCTGCAATGGGATTAACCTTGTTGATATATAACTTGTCTCGCTATACTTGGACGGCCCTTGGTTTGTTTTGGAGTTCTACGTCCCCGTCAACACTACGTCATTTTGGGGACATTGCTTCCAATTTTGTGGGAGTTTTACCCGATATTGAGATGAAATGACAGCTCAAGCCCTTTCGCCAAAACAAGCCAAAATGGTTAACTCGCACCACTTTGCCTCGGCAGGCTTTGACCATCCACATGGTTACCAGTACTCCTAGACGGTTGATTTCAGCTCTGGAAGCACCATGAACGGCCCTCATAACTGATCGGTCTATTTAGGATATATGTAACATACCTCGCTTTCAATAACCTTTGAAATAAATGTGCCATTTCATTTTTTCTCGCTTTACAATTGTGTTTATTACTGTAAACAGACGCGTTTTAAAAGCCTCGACGCGATCTGAAAATGTTCTTGTCGTATTCAAAACATTACAGACAATTTATATGCCAATAAACTGTTGTTTATAGACATTAGTCGCAGTACAAACAATACTGCATGGATCTTTTATTTGAGCCCTGCCAAGCGAATTTGTGTCTTCGAGCATTCCGTCATGACAAATTTTAACTGCGCATGCCCAGCCATTCAGAGGGGCCAGGGATATGGCTTTCTGTCTGAAGGTTCCTCTTGATTCTCTGCTTGTATGAGCGAGCAGCGAAGGTTCTGGCGAGACTGCGCGGATGCGCAGGCTCGCCTGAACCTTCGCTGCTCGCATAGGTGATAAGTACCAAAATCGCTTGACGGGGCCCATTTCGATAATGACTTTCTTTACTGGAATCTAGAAATGATAGTTTTCATAGAACACAAGTTAAATAGTCGTGCATTAAATCCTCATAAACCCATGCTCTGTGGACAAGATATGTTATTATTTTTCAAATTCTTGCAAAAAGACGCGTTACGTTGGTCATGTGGGTACTCGTCTGTTTTTCAATCTATGTATTAGCAATCAAAACAAATGAGCAAAAACAAGAAAATATATAATGGAAAACTTTCATATCAATGTCATGTCAATCGGTCGATTGATTTTAAAACGTGTTTGTGGAACATTGTGCCGCAAAGCGTTTGTGCAAAATGGATTAGAACTACAGTGAAATTCCGCTATAAAGACCACCTAAAATGAAGACCAATTCTGCTTTTAAAACCTTATGCAGTCAGCTGCAGTTAATCTCTCTTTGTTTTTTTTCTGCACACAGTGTCCTCTGTAGAGACCTTCTTTGGCACTGTTCAAAAGTGGTCTTTAAGACCACTTTTGAACAGCCCCAAAGGTGGTCTTAATAAAGGAATTTTACTGTATCCTAATAATTGTGCAGCGGCTGCGAATGAGCTCAGCAGCTTTTAATAAAACAGCTTCGCAAACATACTATAAATTGTTCACTGAAGTCTGTGTTCTCCAACAATGCCCAAGTCTGACACCAGATATATTTCTTTGAAATTTTTACCGAATGCCAGGTTACTGACGCACTGATCATACATTACGAAAACACGCCTATACAAATATATTGTAAACTTTACTGCCGAAAAAAAAAAAAAACATTTTCAGATGAAAATTCCCGATATTTTTCTTATTTCTGCTCTAAAATATAGATTGTGGGTACTCGTTAGAACCGCCTCGATCCTATAGTTTTCTTATATCTGCTCAAAACATAGAATGTGGGTACTCGTTAAAACCGTCTCTTCGAGGCGGTTCTCACGAGTACCCACAATCTATATTTTCGATGCGGCGGTTCTAACGAGTACCGACAATCTATATTTTAAAGCAGAAATCATAAAAATAAGTAAACCCCACTTTTACTATATAAAAGTGGGGTTCAAGGGGTCAAAATTATATAGGCATGTTTGCGTGATGGTACATTTACATGCAGTTACTTCATCCAGGAGGGCCAAATTGTTCGTTAAATCCCTGCTTCACCCCCTTACCCTTAGTATAGCTTTAAATACCAAACGCCCAAGCCCCACCCACCCATACACACACACACACACACACACAAATTATTCACCAAGCGTTTTGATTGAAAGCCATCGCAATGTTAAATGAAGTAAATTTTATATCGGTCCTTAAATAGGTTTTACCTAATACTCTGTCTCTGGTTTGGCCCATCGGAGTCTAACTGTTGGTTTTCTTTTGCTCCAGCATTTCAGTGGTTTCTTGCTGTCGAGTCCTCACCGTTGTTTCATCTTTGTGGTTGTTTGATTTTTGTGTTCACGGAGATGTTGCACTGATGAGATAGGAGGCCTTCATGCGGACTGAACAAATTATTTGTCTTAATCGCGACGGAAGTAAGGGCGAGGAATATGGCCACGTAAAATCGATTTTAGACCCCCCTCCCCACCCCACCCCACCCCCGGTGGAATTCTTCTCCGCTGACCGTTTCAAGGCGGTTCTTCTGTTGCGGTTTATTTTTGTTATGGTTTGTCTTTTGGTGTTTGTGCCGCTGATATTATTTTATTTTTGACAGCCTATTGGCCATTTTGTGGGAAAGTAACTGTCCTTTTAGCTTTCTGCTATTAATGTTTCCATTAGGGTCTGTTGTTTCATGTTTGTGATTCTTTCTCTTTGGTGTCTCTGATGGGAGCTGTGGGTTAATTGTATCGATTCCTGGTCATTGCCTTCACTTCAATTTTTCCTACCTGACTTACCATAAATCAGCCCTGCAGGAATTGTTTCCCCTTTGTGAATCCGTTCTAGTCAGGACATCAAATGTTCTGTCGGTGGCGAAAGAAAATAGATTGTATTATTTTCAGTTTTCTTTTGCTCCAGCATTTCAGTGTTTTCTTCCTGTCTAGTCTTCACCGTCGTTTCAGCTCTGTGGATTTAAGATCCCCCACGCCCAGTGAAATTCGTTTGACTGACCGTTCCAATCCGGTTCTTCTATCACTGTTTATTTTTGTTATGGTTTGTCATTTAGTATGTGTATCGCTTATCTTTTTGTTTTGGACAGCCAATAGGCCATTTTATTGGAAAGTAACTGTCCTTTTGCCTTTCCGCTAATAATGTTTCCATTAAGGCCTAGTGTTTTCATGTTTGTGTTACTTCTGAGGGAGTGTTGGGTTATTTGTATCGATTCCCGATCTATTTTAAATTCACGACAGGTCTTTTCAAACGATTAGAGTACATTTAGAATCATCACGAAAAAACGCTAATATAATTTTGACCCCCTCGAACCTCACTTTTATATAGTAAAACTGGGGTTTACAGGGGTAACCTTATTTTTCTTGTATTTTGGAGCAGAAAAAAGAAAAATAAAGATGAGGCGGTTCTGATGAGTACCACAATCCACATTTTGAGCAGAAATAAGAAAAAAAATATTTTTCTTATTTCTGCTCCAAAATATAGATTGTGGGTACTCAATGAGGCGGTTCTAACGAGTACCACAATCCACATTTTGAGCAGAAATAAGAAAAATATCACCATTTTTCATCTTAAAAATTTCATTTTTTCGGCGATAAAGGTGATAATGTGTTTGTATAGGCGAGTTTTTGTAATGTGAAAAGATTGCAGGTTTGATCCAGGCTATGCATCCAAAATAATTGCTGTCACTGTAAGAAAGAGTCTCAGTGCGTTAGCAGGTCCGTGACATGAACAACCTTTTAAAAAACCCTTTATGTAGAGGTTTACATAGAGGATCTTACATGAGTGTTCATGTATTATTGAATTTATTAAACTCGTCGAGGAAAAGGGATAAAATGCGAGGCTTTGCCGAGCATTTTATCCCTTTTCCATAACGAGTTTAATAAATTCAATAATACATGAGCACGCGTCGAGGAAAAGGGATAAAATGCGAGGCTTTGCCGAGCATTTTATCCCTTTTCCATAACGAGTTTAATAAATTCAATAATACATGAGCACGAATGCAAGATTCTATTTATCATATGACATTTAAAACGTATTTTATTCACGATTGTTTACAAAAATATCAATATTTCGCCATTAGTAAACGCGACGTCGTTAAGGACGTCGAACATGTAACGTTACGGGACGTATCTAGCTAATTTGCATATTTAATCCACTAGTGGATTATCGAAAATATTACATAGAGGATCTTACATGAGTGCTTATGTATTATTGAATTTATTAAACGAATTGAGGAAAAGGGATAAAATGCGAGGCTGTGCCGAGCATTTTACCCCTTTTTTCTCAACGAGTTTAATAAATTCAATAAACATGAGCACGAATGCAAGATTCTATTTCTCATATGACATTTAAAACGCATTTTATTCACGATTGTTAACATTCCGCCATTAGTAAACGCGACGTCGTTAAGAACGTCGTACATGTAACGTTACGGGACGTATCTAGCTAATTTGCATATTTAATCCACTAGTGGATTATCGAAAATATTACATGGCGTTATTACACTCTCAGACGCGACGTCATATGATAAATGACGTTATTACACTCTCAGACGTGACGTCATATGATACAATGGAATACATTATATTTTCTTATTTCTCCTCCAAGGCTTATGTTGCAGGAACTCGAAAGAACCACCTAAGGATTCTAACGAACACCCATAATCTATTGTTAAAGCAGAAACAAGTAAAAATAATGTATTCCCGTGTAAACACCTGACAATCCCACTCTGCCAGTCTCATCTTCGAACACTTTCATTTTTATATATACTTGTAGACTGATTGCCAAAGATATTGTTCTCTCTACGTGATGATTTACGTCTGTAAGTATTGGAAAATTTCATTCTTTATTTTTGGTCGATCGTTTATCATTCGACCCAGTTATAAAGTGCGGTAACTTTTCAAAGCTTACGACCACGTGACTATCACTAACTGTGGCGAGTCCAGATAACGATTATTTATAGAAAGTAGCCGCGAAATTTTATAGCTGTGAGGTCAGAGTCTTACATAAGAAGGTTGTCTATAGAGTCTGAACTGGGATTATGTGTTAGGTTTGGCAAACAGTGCAGACCTACCTCAGACGCCGCATGCTGCGGCCGATCAGGGTCTCCCATGTGTGATTACAGTACGGGAATTAAAGGGTTGAACAGTCTTAGTCCTCGTTCAGAACCTTTTTTCTAGCCTTCACTCAGAGACAATCGGCCAAACAGTGAGTTCTGTCAGTGATTTGGTTTAATGTTATTTTTTCGTTGTTTTTGTTGTTGTTGTTTTTCTATTTGCATTGCAGTTTTCCACTCAACTCTGCTTCGGTACACGCCAAATGCTCCGCGTTTTGTTTACTTAGTATGGTCTGGTCAGCATAATTCAGGCTATGTCGATCCGGTGAGTAGACATTCTCAAAGTTTCTGCCACTGCCTTACTAATACTAAGTTTGAATATTGTGATTGACCGTTTTCACAGAATGAGTGAGTGAGTGAGTTTTTGAGTTTTACGTCCCACCAACAGCTAAGGACATACGGAGACAGGACCTCGGTTTAAAGACTCATACGAAAGTCTGGAGAAGCCCGGGATCGATCCTGCGACCCCTGGTTACAAGGCGAGTAGCATAACCACTAAACCACGGAGGCTTCTAATAGACATTCACATAGTTTGTGCCACTGTCCTGGGGAGGATGCAACAAAAAAAAATGATATTTTTCTGTTGTAACCCTGTACTGTTTGTGCTGCTTAGAACCAACTACACAGGACGGAAAAATACATACGACTTCTACTTTAAGGGGCTTCAGGATAATTCCGTTTATTGTGGTTTTTTTTTACGAAAAAAAAACTTGTACCTTAAACGAACAATGTAGACCTAGATCAGACTCCGCGTTCTGTGGCGGATGATGTGGATCTGCATTTTTTGTCAATGTCGCTTTTACGAGACGCCTGGCATATGCAGTAAGATTTCTATAGTAAGACCACCTTTGGGTCAGTTCAAAAGTGGTCTTGCACTTTTGAACAGTTCCAAAGGCGGTCCCTGTCCAGAGGACATTGTAGGCAGAAAACACAAAGAGAAATTCAGTGTACCCTTCAGAATAATATTTTTATCCCAATTTTAGATGGTCTTAATAGCGGAATTGCACTGTATTGTAAATAAACACTAAATTCAGAAACTAGATGAAAACGCCTAGAATCATTCAGCAGGCTAATCATGATGGCTTGCTTCTGTCTTTCTTGGTACTTTTCCAGAGTGATCAAAGACTTTAATTACCTAACTGACACTGAGGAATTGATTGTGAAAGTTATGCATAATAACAAGGGCGATGCCAAATCCTGTAACAACTGCTGTCTAAGAATCGTCTCAGTGTTTTGATTAAGTACAATTACAAGTAACCACCTAAGAGAAACAGAGTCAAGTTCCGCGCAGAGCTGAAACCGACCGTACACATTTCAGTGCTGGTAACCCGCTTAGAAGGTCTATTCTTGCACACAAGAAAAGGAAATCCATACTTTTAGCTAAGGATAGAAGTTCTGTTCTAACCCTGGTGTTCTTACCCCAAATCGAATATCCTAGCTTGTTTGACAAATGCACTGGTTGAATACGACCTCATATGTGCCATCGATAAGGTTGACGTCACAGCACGTTACGTGACGTTACTAAACATTCCTGTAGTGTCATCAAAATATGGCGACCGTCGGTAACCGACGGCAGCATTAAAATCAGCGCTAAGAAATGGAAGGTATGCAAGAAAAGGAATAGATACAATTATCGACGGGCCTCCGTGGCCTAGTGGTTAAGAGCGCTGACTCTTGAACATTAGGTCTCTCACCGCTGTGGTTCGAGCCTCGCTCGGGTCACATGTGAGACGCCAAGTTCTGCAACGGAAGGTCAGGTGTTTTTTCTCCGGGTACTCCGGTTTTCGCCCACCTCTGATTAACGATCGGCACGATATGAGTGAAATAATCTTGAAAGGGCCGTAAAACCAAAACCAAAAAAAAAAAAAAAGATACAATTATCTCACACCTCCTATCAGAGACACCAAAGTGAAAGAAACACAACCATTAAATATTATAATTATTATTATTATTATTATTATTATTATTATTATTATTACAAACCGAAGTTAAAACATATACACAAATATATACATTAAATGTTAAAAGGACCTTGACTGTCAAGGCTTGGGCGAGGGGCGCGTGGTGGAAACCAATGACCAAACAGCACGTCCCTATTCCGATACTAGTTTGATAGTCCCTAAAATTGCAGACGTACATGTAATCTAGAATTGTACATATCAATAGCGGAAAGCCAAAAGGACAATTACTTTCCCACAAAATGGCCAATTGGCTATCAAAAAGATAAAGATATAATGCTTAGCGCAAACCATAATAAAAGTAAACTGCGACCGAAGAAACGCCTTGGAACGGTCCGTGAAAATAATTTCACTATGGGGGCTTAAATCGATTTTACGTGGCCACAATCCTCGCCCTTACTTCCGTCGAGATTTAGACAAATAATTTGTTCATTCCACATACAGGCCTCCTAACTAGTCTGTGCAACATCTCCGTGAACACAAAAATCGAATTATCGTGGCCTTGGTTCCGTCATGATTTAGACAAATGATTCGTTCAGTCCGCATGAAGGCGTCCTAACTCATCAGTGCATCATCTCCGAGAACACAAAAATCAAACAACCACAGAGATGAAACAATGGTGATGATTCGACAGGAAAAAAAAAAACACGGAAAGAATACCAACAGTTAGAATCCGATGGGCCCAACCAGAGACAGAGCATCAGGTGCTAACAAACATTACATCAGTAAGCCTTTACGCTGGAACCGTCCGAGAATCTGAGGTCTGACCCACCGGCGTGCAATTAAAGAGAGAAGCAAAGTTATTAAACGTGATTGGATGAACTACCATGCATGCTGTCTGTCATATAATATAAATTGAGAAAAAGGCCTTGCGTACTTTATGATACCGATAACCCTGATTAAGAAGTTCACTTAGATACTCTGGCGAGTCGAATTAATTGCGAAATATAGAGGAACATCGCCATCCAAGATAGAAAAAATCACCATCTCAAAATCAAACTCATTGCGTTTATCACACATTTTACCGGAAACAAGCTTATCTACAATAGATAGATGTAAATCCAAACAACGGGGCCTCGGTATCAGTTGAATTGATTTAACTGAAGTTATATGACTGATCAAACTCAAGTTGGATGACTGACCAAACCATCGAAATAAGTATTGTCAATATTTAATAAATCATCCAAATATCTAGAAGTCGAGCTAAAGGCTTCAATGATTTCAGATTTTTTTTTTCAACGGAAAGGGACATCATGAAGTCTGTTTCATAACAAAACAATAACAGATCAGACAAAAGGGGTGCGCAATTCGTGCCAATCGGGAAACCCACACTTTGTCTTAATAACTTAGTACCAAATAATATGTAAATATTGTCAAGTTAAAGGGTGAGAGCTTCGCACCCTTTCTGGCATGGCCATATCGTATGTTTTATGCTCTTCAGAAGTGAAAAGAAATCTTACATTACATGCAAAATAGATGGAATCTTCCCTATAAAATGTCCATTCAGTTAAATCGTTAACTTTTTCTTAAAACTTAAAACTATGAGTAGGCAGACTTGAAGCATGGAAACGTCTGGATTTCAATTTATTTAAAACTTCACAAGAATGTTTTATAGACAAAAATAGATTTCTCCCTGATCTTTCTAAGCCTTTGCCTCAATATTTAATCCCATGTTTTTTATAACAGTAAAATATGAAGTTAATAGTCTCGGACGTTGTAAGGTGGAATAAGAGCTTGAATTCGCAATAAACCTTGCTGTGTAAGGTCTTTTATGAAGTTTAGGTAACCAATATTTATTTTGAACCACCAGGCTCTTGCTGAAGAGTGTTAACATAGTTGAGCCGTCAAACAACGACGACATTGTTAGCGGTCTTATCTGCTGGAGCAAAATCAAAATTCTTGAATACCTAATTTAAGGTGACGTAAAGACGTCTTAGGTTTAGGAGGTAATAAGTTCTTATTTTGAGAGTAGAACATGCAGATCGATCGTAATTATTGTTTTTGAAGTGTCACTGATGGAAATCTAGTTGCTTGCTGGACCTTTCGTCGTTGGCGAACCAAAAGAAAAAGCTATCTATCTTCCCGGACCCAATACACAATGTATATCACTGTATATTATCGAGTCGGAGCGATCTTCTGATACTGAGTCGGTCGAATGTTGCTATTAAGTTTAATCCTGGGTAGAAACCTATTCTAAGCAATCTGGATGAAGCGCCTTGCACAAGGACACAAATTAGTCAATACATGATACCTGTATGGAACTCTAACCCGCAACCCCTCGATCACAAATCAAGTGTTTTACCAATGTAGCATTGTATTGGTAACATGCTTAAAGAATAGAAAGGCCATCACTGGAGGGGCATCGAGAGTGGTCCTCCTTATTAAAGTCTTTATCTTCTTTTATAAGAGTGTAGTACAGTACCCTTTGTCTACAGATCGAGAGTGTGGGTCGGTCGGCGGGGTGTTCGCACGGTATGCGAGAGGCCCAGGGATCCGGTCCCAGTCGAGCCCTGTTCTTTTTCCTTCCTTGTCAGTAATTTATACTGTGGATTTTCTTCAACCTTTCTTATAGCCTCCTCCATTTCATCATTGATATTTTGCAAATATATATATCCATAAAGACATATTATTACTTCGTTCTTTATCAGTATGACCATTACTCGCAGATGTATAATTGCCGAGTGAAAACCTACACATTAACCATGTAATTTCGGTAGGGATCTATAACCAGCACAGAGGAAGATTCTCTCTGCCTGGGGACCGTTCAGTTAACAGCCCTTTCTGAAGGACGGTGAACATGGCATTCATCCCTGCAAATAATGCCAATAGCGCATGTGCGGACACCAAAATCTTATCAATGCTAGCAGTGATCGAACCTGAGTCGCACACACACTAACCACTGAATTGCCATGCTTGCAAAGGTCATATTGGTGGGTTTGTCATCAGGTGGTCATTTTTTATTGAGTGTTATGTTGACTGACCGTAAGCTTTATTTTATTTTCAGTTTGAGGCGGACAGATGCCACAGATAAAATTGCAGTCATCGAAGCAGGGTCCAAACTACTTGACTATTTTATCTACCCAATACCTATATCACCAGAAGCGCATCAGATAGCAGGCACAGTAAACACCGGATTGACCAGTGTGGCTGTGCACTGATAACCTGATCAACCTCATCAGATCACACCTGCATTGGAAAAAATTGTAACATGCTTGAACAAATTTTCCCATGTTGTTCTTCTTGCACATAATGGTAGGTGATTCGACTCCCCAGTTCTTTTGTCAGAATCAACGAAAAACTGAAATACAACCAGTTGTTTTCATCTGTGTGTGGCTTCATAGATTCTCTTACAGTTTTTCGTAAGTATCCTGAGCGCATCTTACTAGCAGGAATTACTTGGAAGAGACCTTCTCAGATCTCAAAGACTCTCTGAGCCGCTTGATAACCATCCCCCACATGACTGAGGAAAGACCCTTGTTCACAGTTCTTCACCTCAGATCACATATAACTCCATGTTATTTAACAGTGAAAAGAGCAAGAATCTTAGTACATTTGACATTCTTGTTGCGAAGGGCGTTTGTAACAGGGCATCAGCAGAGAATATTGCTGGATTGGGACATTCGAACTATATACCAATAGGATGGCGAGGATTGGCTCTGAATACGCATGAAGGCTGTTTAACTCATCCGTGCTTCATATTCAAGTTAGATCAATTATAAATTCATGAATATCCATCAATAGCTATCTTGGCAGACCATTCAATCGCATAACTTTCACTCGTGTGATTTTAATGTCCTTGAAAAATGTATTTGAAAAACAAGCAAGCCACTGATGATCAATAAAATGATAAATGATACTGGTTCCATTGTATACCGGCCCCGATAGCTCAGTTGGTAGAGTGTCCGCTCCGAGGAATTGGAGGTTACGGGTTCGGTCCCGGGCCGCGACATACCAAAGTCGTTAAAAATGGTACTTGCTGCTCCTCGCTTGGCACTCAGATTTACGGGGTAACGCTATGACTGGTCGACCCAGTGTCAGCATCACGATAACAAGTCCGTAAGACGAAGACCCCCTAAACCCCACTTTATATAGAGAAAATAGGGGTTTACGGGGGTATACATAATCTGCCTTATTTTTGCTCAAAAACATAGATTGTGGTTACTCGTTAGAACCGCAACATTGAGGCGGTTCTAACGAGCACCCACAATTTATATTGAAAGCAGAAATAATAAAGATGTTATCATTTTTACCTAATATTTATCATTTTCTGACACCATGTTGGACGCCATTATTTCTTACGGACATGTTTTCGTAATTGGATAATGTGACTGGGGGTGGTATCAAGTAATGTGTCATGGACATGATACTCCCTGTCGCAACCAGACACAGTCGTGATATGACTGAAAAATTGTTGAAAGCGACGTTGAACTCGAATTCACACACACACACACTGGTTCCATTGCAACATTTGATTCTTTTTATGTTGAATTATGAATATTATAAAAACTAAGCCAGTCAAAGCACATAGTGCGGTAGGCATAAATTGACAGTGTTGATAGCAGCAATACTTACACACGCAAGTTTCCTTTGACATTTATATGTGTAATTTGCTCAAATAAATACTTATAAATATACGTTGAATCCTTGTTTACTTCCCCAAAATTTCTAAATGGTATTGAAACCTTTTGTGTTTCGGTTTTGTATTGTTTATATGTATATCACAGCCGCTGATATCAATTCTTCAGATAATTGTGTTAAAGAATTCCAAATGGCGTGTAAGAAAACACAATGACAGGGATACTGTTTGAATATTCTATGCCAATAGTTCTGCCAGAGTATTTTCAAAATGCAGTGCTGTCTCCACGATGGTCCTATATCGCTCACCTGCGCTGACTGATTTGACAATGTTTTAGGAAGTTCCAATCGCTACTGAAGGACTTATGCTGATGACAAGGTCAAAACAGGTATTTTCAACAATCAAGTAGACATAAATGAGAGATACGGTTAATGAATTATGGCACGCCCAAAAGATGGTTTGCGCCGAACGGACATACGACCGACAGAACAACGCCATAATATAATACTGCCGTTTTTGTTTGTTCGTTTGTTTCTTTCTTTTTTTTTTTCTTTTTTTAAAGCGGGCGTATAAAAACCTAAACACTTCCAAAGATCAAGTGGCGATACCTGATATTAGACTCAGAAGTGCTGAAAACAGCAGGGAAGGAGAGTGTTCATACTCTTGTGAAAAAATAAATAGAGAAACGATCAGGAACTGACACAATCAGATCCCAAATTCATCCAACAATATTACACGGGAAAGAAGTCGAAACATGGAGCGACGGCAGTAAACAAAACGGACAGCAGCTCTTTCCCAAACAGATGGTGACTCAGAATACCCACACCTAACTAAAAAGGAGCAATATGCATAATGCGGGAACAAATCACCAACATGACAAACATTAAACTGGAAGGACAAATTTAACTAATTTGAACAGCCAAAAAGAGCGAAGAATCAGAGCAATCAAAGTAACAACATATATGAGCCCCGCCAAGCGATTTTGTGTCTTCGAGCATTCCGTCATGACAAATTTTAACTGCGCATGCCCAGCCATTCAGAGGGGCCAGGGATATGGCTTTCTGTCTGAAGGTTCCTCTTGATTCACTGCTTGTATGAGCGAGCAGCGAAGGTTCCGGCGAGACTGCGCGGATGCGCAGGCTCGCCTGAACCTGCGCTGCTCGCATAGGCGATAAGTACCAAAATCGCTTGACGGGGCCCATATGATAAAGGAAAGAATCAGAACTATCAACAGAAAACATGAAGGATCCACAGCAAAAGCACCCACTTGGAACAGTCAGTAAACTTACTGGTGGGCTTAAGTTAACTTAACGGGATCCCAACTCTCACCCTCATTTTAACTGTGGTTCAAACCAGCGTCTGTTTGATCCGCGTGAAGGTTTTCTAACTAATCAGTGAATCAACTTGATAAACAAAGAAATCACAATTTAAACCAAGTTGACTCAAGGATAAAGACTAGACAGTAAAACGCGCTGAGCGATCCAATGCTGAACACAACGCCACAGGAACCTGGAGCAAAAGCCAACCAGCAGTTGAACCCCGTTAGACCAAGCAACAAACAGAAAATGTAATGAAACTAGAACAATTAAAATGGACATACCATGTTACCAGGATGCCTGATGAATGTTTGCCTATGGAATTCCAGTATGTAGAACTACAAGTGGGAAAACGCTCTAACAGTGGTGAGAAGAAGCATTTAAGGACATCCTCAAGGCCTCTCTCAAGGTTTTCAATATTACAACAGAATCGTGGGAACTATATGACATAGGACCGAGCAAAGTGAGATGATATGTTAAGGAATACAAAGCCAAAGCAAAATCCAGCAGAAACATGCTCAGTGGAAAAACCAAATCGAAAGCATCACCATCAGAGCTGTCCCTTTCAGACACCTCTTTCTGTATCGGCAACAGGCAGTTTTTGTTTTGTTTGTTTGTTTGTTTTTTAGTTTAACGGGCTAGTCAACACTATTTTAGATCATTTTTGAGCCGGTCAGTTTACCTAGCCACGCGTTTCCTGGACAGGCAGAGGTAAGGGCGAGGATTATGGCGAAAGAGGTAAGGGCGAGGATTATGGCCATGTAAAATCGATTTTAGCCCCCAGTGGAATTCTTTCCACTGACCTTTCCATGGCGGTTCTACTGTGGCGGTTTATTTATGTTGTTGTTTGTTACTTACTGTGTGTATCACTTGGGTCTTTTTATTTTGGATGGCCATTTGGCCATTTTGTGGGAAAGTAACTGTCCTTATGGCCTTCCTTTGTTTAGGTTTCCATTATGGTCTGGTCGCTTCATGTTTGTGTTTCTTTCCCTTTGGTGTCTTTGATAGGTGGAGTAAGTTAATTGTATCGATTCCTGTTCTTTGTTTTACTTCTACTTTGTACGTAAGCGGTTAACCAGTACAGTGCACATTCTTTCGCCAGAAACTGACAACTTCCCTTCTTGAATCAGCGGAAGGGAGAGAATGACCGTAGAAAAGATTTCATGATCAATCTCCACGAAAGAATGTTGCCAACCCCGGCAGGTATCGAACCTGCGTTCTCCCGATCACAAGTCAGACGCGTATCCGACTGAGCAACCGAGGCCGACCCATCAGGCAGTTTAAAGCTTAGACTGGTCTCATCAAACATGTTTGAATACACAAACAAAATCACTTTAAGCATTGGATTACGACTGGTCATTGTTAGTTCAGTAATGACAAATTATTGCCGGAATGCTTCTGAGGCAGCATGATCAGGGTCAAATTGTACAGTTTTCATATATACAGTCGAACTTCAATGGCTCGAACACCTTTGGGACCTCGAAAATCTGTTCGAGACAGGGGTAGTTCGAGCCACTGAGGTTACTGTCAGGGGGCATAAAGAGACACTTTTTGACATCTTTTCGGTGTTCTGTCATGAAAATGTATGCTGTGTGTACTCATTAGAATCGCCTCATCGAGGCGATTCTAATGAGTACACACAGCATACATTTGCAAGATAAAGGACTAAAATACTCTTTATTATCCCCCACTATTTCTTATGTAGAGGATTTCGCTAGGGGCTCAAGAATGGGTTCGACACATCCATGGTAAACGAGCCATCGCTGTTCGAGCCAACGAAGTTCTGCTGTAGCTTGTTTTTGTAGAATAAGGCTAAGTAGGTTAGCATGATAACAAGTCCGTGAAATAAACACCCTCAAATCTCCACTTTATATAGAGAGGGCTGGGGTTTACAGAGGCGTACATTATTTTGCTTATTTACGCTCCTAGACGTAGGTTGCAGATACTCGATAGAACCGCCTAACGAGCACCCACAACTTATGTTTGGAGTACAAATAAGAATAATATCAGAAGTTTTCATAAAAAAGTAAAGTTCGAACAAATTTACCTCAGACTGGTGAACTCTATTAGTATAATTTCACACCTGACTGAATGCATGTACATGTATTTATCTTCGTCGTTTTCCGAATTGGGCGATTTTTCATACTATACATAGGTGTCGGTGAATGGGTCGCTTTTCACGAGATGCCGAAAATTTACGAGAAGTTTACGAAAGCTGACGTATTAGGCGACAACACTGACTAATTAGTTCCTTGCATAAAGGCCAGTCTCATGTCGCATTGTTCGAAGTATCACTATTTTGTAGATATGAAATAATGCACATTTCACACGGCTCTGTTATCGTAATGTACATGTAATACGAAAACGCGCCTCTTCAAAATACATTGTAACATTTATCGCCGAAAAAAAATGAAAATTTGAAGATGAAAAATTGTGATATTTTTCTTATTTCTGCTCAAAATATAGGTTTAGGGTACTCGTTAGAACCGCCTCATCGAGGTGTCAAAATTATATAGGCGTCTATTCGTGATGTTTGTCTTTGGTCGGGTTGTGACTCTGTACTGCTAATACATTTTTTGGGAAATAAACTAATCTTTTGATTTTTTTGTTATCGTAACATTTTAATTACGATGCGTATTTTTGTTTCTATTCCTTTGCAGTATTGTATTGGGTAAGTGTATCGATTCCTTTTGTGGGAAAGGAACTGTCCTTTTGACTTTCCGCTAGTGATGTTCCATTAGGGTCTAATTATTTCATGTTCGTGTTTATTTCCCTTTGATGTTTCTGACGATTAAGGGGAATGGGAACACCTTCAGGGGAGGCAACTCCTGCAAAAGTATTTTTGTCTCCCATGTCAATAGGGGTCAATTCTTCAAGGAAAGAATTTGCTCCAGCGGAGCAAATTCTTTCCTTTAAGAAATGACCCCTTTTTTCAGTGGGACAGGGCTTATAGTTACTTTATTGGTGAATAGCACTTCACTTGAGTGATTTACTGGGACAGTGTTTCACAATGCCGAATGGTAGTGTCTCGGAAAAAGGTGATAAAGGCGAAACAAATATTACAATTTTGAATAAGATCGACACAATCCTCAAAGTACACTGATCATTCATTTTTGTGAAGTGTATACAATCTTTTGAATTTTGAGTGAGTAAGTGAGTGTGTTTGAATTTTACGTTCCACCAACAGCTAAAGTCATACGGAGACGGGACCTCGGTTTAAAGACTCCTCCGAAAGTCTGGAGAAGCAAGGGATCGAACCCACGACCCCTGGTTTATGGGGCGAGTAGCCACTACACCAAGGAGGCTTCTACTATTGAATTTTGAAAACAATTTAATACTTCCATTAATCTGTGCTGCCGATCTCAAAAACGGTAGGTAGGTTTGCTCATCGATTGGCACACAAGGGATTTTTATGCCCACAATATTGCTTTTACTTTGTTCGCATCACGTGAACAAGTCCGTGAAATGAAGACCCCCCTAAACCCCACTTTATATAGGGAAAACTGGGGTTTAAGGGGGTAAACGTTAATTTCTTTATTCCTGCTCCAAGACATAGGTTGTGGGTACTCGTTAGAACCGCCTCAATGAGGCGGTTCTAACGAGCACCCAAAACCTATGTTATGAGTATAGATAAGAAAAATATCACAAATTTTCATCAGAAAAATTACCTTTTTTGAGGTATAAAAAATGCACTATATCAAACGGATGTGTTATCGTAATGGTCCGTCCGTCATTCCGTCCATCCGTCACGCACTATAGCATGTATCAAATTTTAGGAACCGTATATGCTAGTGCCCTGAAATTTCATATGTAGATTGCTTATGAAAGTATATATAGCTGACGCGTAGTCTTTTTTTTTTTCTTTTCAGTCAGACGCCCTGTTGCACAGTTATGTCCCTTTGCAGACTTAGGCATTTTTCCATAGGAAAAGATTGTGAGCAAAATATCTCAAGAACCCCTTGTGCTAAACCCTTGGAATTTTGCAGGCTGTTTGGAACTAATGTTTAGATTATATGATTTAACTCGGGTATAATTTTATGAAAACAGTACCAAATTATGCCCCTTTGTGGACTTAGTCATATTGGCATAGGAAAACTGGTACGCAAGCTATCTTAAGAACCTCTCCGGTTATGCACTTGAAATTTTGCAGGTTCCCTGGAACCAATGTGAAGATGTTTTGATCGAATTTTAGTATAATTTTATGAACCATTGACAAAAGTATGCCCCTTTGTGTTCTAAGGAATTTTGGCATTGGAAAAGCTAGTGTGCAAGATATCTGAAAAACCGCTTGGGCTTGGCACTTGAAACTTAAAGACCAGTTGGAACCCATGTAAAGATGATTACAGAAGTGATTAAATTTTTGTGTTATTTTTATGAAAAAAAATATGCCTCTTTACCGACTTACGCATTTTCGCATACGAAAAGCTTGTAAGAACCACTTGGGAAATGGAACTAATATGAAGATGAAACGATCTGGTTCAATTTTGGTATTATGTTATGAAAAAATGACTAAATTATGCCCTTGGTATACGTCATTTGGCATTGGAAAAACTTATAGGTAGAATATCTCAAGATTAGCATGTGCTTGGCGCTTGAATTGTGCAGGCCGTTTGAAACCAATGTGTTGATGACCTAATGGAATTTTTGGTATGATTTTATAAATATTTTACCAAACATTGCAACTTTTTGAACTAATGATATATTGACATTTTAACACAGGAAAGAAAGCTTCTAAGCAAAATAGTTCAAGCATTGCACGGCCTAGGCTCTTGAAATCAACGGACAGATGACCTCATACAATTTTGGTGTAATTCTTTGACAACTGGGCCAAATTATTCCCCATTGTGGATCTAGGCACTTTGGCATAGGGAAAAGTATGTAAGCAGAATATTTCAAGAATGGCTTGGACTAGGCTCTATTAATTCTGATTACATTTTGGAATACTTGTATGGGAAATAGACCAAATTATGCCCCTTTGTGCACAGGTATCTTGGCATAGGAAAAGCCTGTATGCCAAATATTTCAAGTACCACATGTGCTTGGCCCTTGAAATTTTGCCGGCCGTTTGAAACCAATATGAAGATGAAATTATTACATTTTGGTATAAATTTATAATGATTTGATGAAATTAAGCCCCTTTGTGGAGTGGAATCGGCATTTTAGCCTTGTAAGCAAGATATCTCAAAACAATTTGAGATATTGCCTTGAAACTTGATAGACTGATAGGAAATGAAGAGTAGCTGGCATGATTTACTTTTGAAAAAAAAAACAAAAAAAAAACGTTTTGTTAAGCTATGAAATTTTAAATTCATAATTTATCCTTCTAAGCAAGGTATGAGATATGCCTTGAAACGTGATAGACTGATAGGGAATGGTGAGTAGATTACCTGTTAAACCTTTGAACAAAAAGTTTGATTTTTTTCTTGAACTATGGCCTTTTAAAAAATTCGTCAATTTAACCCTATAAACAAGATAATTATTTTCTGAAACCTGTTTAATTTATTGCGTTGAAACTTTATAGACTGATAGGAAATGATAAGTAGATGAATGGATCCACTTTTGAATGAAAAATATGAAGGTTATTTCTTTAATTTGGGCATTTTAACTCTGTAAGCAAAATATCCCCAAACTATTTGAGCTATTTTCTTGAAACTTTAGAGGCCGACAGGGGATGATGAGTAGATGACCTAATTAGCTTTTGAAAAATAAAAGAATCCATTTTTAGTTACGGCCCTGTGTTAACCTTCCAAGCAAGATATATTTTGAAAAATGTTTAAGGTAATGCCTTGGAACTTAACAAGCTGATAAAGAATTACGAGTAGATGACCTGTAACCATGTAAGCAGGATATCTGTAAACCTGTTTAAGTTATTACCTTGAAATTTAACAGTCTGATAGGGAATGGTAGTTAACATTTGAAAATAATTCTGATTTTTTTCTTGAGCTATGGTCCCTTGAACAATTCGGCATTTCAGTCTTGTTAGTAAGATATCTCAAAATCTGTTTAATATATTACCTTGGATCTTGGCAGGCTGATAGAAAATGGTGAACATTATCAGCAGACACATTCCGTAATTGTGACGACACATGTACATCGGTGCAACGTCATGATGTATATGTCATGTCACATCAGCCGACGTTGATTTGACGTTGCCCTTGCGATGCGTGCCTGCTGGGATTGTCTTTAGGGGCAAGCACATGGTTGGGGCATAGTGTTTTACAAACACCATTTCTAGTCTAAGAAGTATTTGTTTATATGCATACAGTATGCATAAGCCGTTTTCCGGCTTTTGTTTTGACAGGCATAATTAATACAGAACCTGCTGGCTAAAATGATGACATCACTTTCACGCAGAAGGTAACGTCAAAAGCTCCCGTCTATTTACGTTTGAAAAAGCTTATTCATTAAAAGTGAAAAAAGTATTTATTTACGTGTAGTAGCACAAGTAACACACTGGCGTAGCTGGATCTTGGATGTTGCGAGATCTTACGCATTTCTCAAGAAGTTCCATGTCTCGTGTGACGCGTTGATCTCAACGTGATACACTGCGACAGATCAAGCTGCTATAGTGTACATGTATATTTATCTAGTCCTGACGTGATTTGACAGTTTGTTATTTGTGAAGTCGCATCTACTACAGATAGTCGGGGATTTGAAATTCGTAGCACCCGTATTTAAGGAGTTTAATGCACCAGATTTCCTCACACTAAATTATGACATGAATTTATTGAAAGGTCTCTCAGCATCTTGAAAATGGAGTTAAAATCAAAAAAGTGGGGAAAAAGACATAAAAAAGGGGAAAAAAAATGTACCTACCATCTTTTCTCATTTGAACAGCCAAACAAATCCAAACGACAACTACTCTGAAACTACACGGCCAATTGGAACCAAATTAAACGTGAAGCCGCCATGGGGTTGAAGATCAAACATATATTCTGAATGTCTGGGTCACATGACCAAAATGTCCACCATGCCCATATATGGTAAAAACCTTTGAAATCGCCCTTTCTCAGGAACCAATAGACCGATGACCTTTAAACTTGACATACAATATTGCGGACCCGGTCCCTTTCACATTTGTTCAAATGATGACATTTGGTTTACCTTGACCTTTCTTACGTCAAGGTCACATACGGTCACTTAGGGTTTTGTATGGCAAAGACAGGATTTTGTGGTTCTGTTGCAGCTTATGACATCAAAGTTGATATTTGCAACCAGCTAAATGATCCTGGGTCCATAAGATTACATATTTCTATTTGTTTCAAAACTACTGTGCTAAATGATACCAAATTACATATACTGCATCATAGTGGTCGAGAAATCAACGTCTGTTTGAGGGATCTGTGTGATTGTCACACCAATATATGGCCAAAGTGATTTTTGAATTCTGGATCTCGGGAAATACAAGACCTTGGTATGCAACATTTTGGACTTTAGACATGCTGAGATTGTTCAAAGCTGACCATAATGTATGCG
This sequence comes from Lucinisca nassula, assembly GCA_963580285.1. Classification (NCBI taxonomy): domain Eukaryota; kingdom Metazoa; phylum Mollusca; class Bivalvia; order Lucinida; family Lucinidae; genus Lucinisca; species Lucinisca nassula. The sequence continues at coordinate 48,229,590 of OY757021.1, forward strand.
ACGGCAACAAAAACCAATGGCTGATTTAAAAATAATGTGGCAGCAATGGTCCTACGATTGGCCTCTACTAAACCATTATGGTCAATTAAAATAAATGGCCACCACGGGTGGGATAATTTATGCCCACTTGAGCTATGGTGAGCGTAGTTTCCCATGGGCTGCTTGTTTATAACTCTGTGTTCAGGTTAGTTATTAAAAGTCGCGTAAGTTTGATGGCAAGCGTTAACCATATTTAATTGGCGTTGTCATGATACAGCAGCCACAGTTTTCTGGTTTACTGATTGCGCTTGTTTGGTTATCTTTTTTTTTTTTTTTTTTTTGCTTAGCTGCATTTTCAAGCCTTCATAAACCATTTATTCGATTAACCAGTGGTAGCTTGGTACAGCAATACCTCTGAAAGACGCCAATGTTCAGTGAATTTAACAACGCGACCCTATTTCAGTCTTTTTTCAAAGGGTTGGCAGATGTTCGTCTAGTATTTCATAATTGAAGGAAAGACGTATTTTAATCAGTTTACGCCTCTGAACAATCCAGCCTCCTTTTGACTGAAGGTCTGCGAAATTTGTCTGAAAACAAAAAAAAAAAAAAAGAAACATTATATAATATTTGCATGGTAGAACGACGATTTTACATATTAAATGTTTTATAGGTTTGTTTTGGTTTTTACCATTAATTTGCTGCAGAAAAAGATACTCTACTAAATTTAAATATCAGCATCTAATTCTCCAACTGCGGGTTTGATATACATCAGCTTATTTGCTGATTAAATGACTCTGGGTTTGGTTGATCTTTTGGCAAACATGTGCAAATTGTCGGGACCAAGTTACATGAAGATGCAGAAAAGGTCAGTCGAGAGCCTGTGTTGAACCCGATGTTCCCACCCTTCTTGACAAAAGTGTAGAAGAAGAAGCTTGATTTGCGTAGGAATCGATACAATTAATATGCCAAACATTGTCCCTGTTCAAAATATCTGACCTATAAGGTGTTAATCTCAAGTAAGTTTACCTTTCATTCAGTTCCTTGTATAAGTACGAATGCATTTCCGCCAGAACACCTGAAGGTAGGTGCCTGGTGCTCTATCTCTGGTAGGGCTAACCGGGGCCTAACTATGGGTTTCCTTTGCTGCAGCATTCTAGCTATTCCATGCTGTTGAGTCCTCGTCGTTGACTCATCTCCTTATGCGTTTGATTTTATGTTCGCGGAGACGTCGCATTGATGAGCTAGACATCCATCATGCAGACTGAACAAGTAATGGGTTTTAACTAAGAAAACCAAGGGTGAGGATTGAGGCTACCTTAAATCAATTAAAGTGTCCACCTAAACCCCAACATCCGTAAAACTTCTTACTGACCCCATTCCAAGGTGTTTTGAATGGGAGCTGCGAAGTATTTTGTATAGGTTCCTGATCATTGCCTACACTCTGTTTGTCAAAACATGATACCTCCTGATGGCTTGACATAGAAGGCCCTTTTGGCAAATCTGTATGGGACATTTGGGGTGGTTGGGTGAGGCAAAGGTAACGTTTACCATGCGTCAATAGGGCGTCCAACTGATATTGGCTTACAGCTGGACAAGACCTGCTGTTCTTCAGCTGGTAACGGTAGAGTGGGGAATACTGTTATTTCTTCTGTTTCTGCACTTATATTTATTTTCCCCTTTCTCTTTTGTCCCTCACTTTCATCTGCTCTACTATCTCTTATATCGCTTTTCTCTGGGAGAGGACACAAATGACCAACAAGGTTGAATGTGCCTTTAAACTCAAAACAATCAGTGTATGGGACAAATACCAGAAAAAGGAAGTAGTAAAAAAGTAGATGACGAACAGGTTAATTAGTGCATCACGTGAAAAAGTCCGTGAAATGAAGACCCCTAAACCAAACTTTATATAGAGAAAACTGGGGTTTAGGGGTAAACGTTATTTTTATTATTTCTGTTTCAAGACATAGGTTGTGGGTACTCGTTAGAACCGCATGGTGCGGTAATAACGAGCACCCTCAAGCTATGTTTTGAACATTTATAACAAACATATCAATGATTTTCATCCGAAAAGTAGCCATTTTGGAGATGCACTATGTCGCACGGGTTGAGTTATCGTAATGTATGAAAAGAGACACAGGATAATTAAGAGCTAATGGCGTATAGAGGGACAAGGTTATCGAAGGCAGGTTGTCCAATAAAAAGGTAGACAGTAAGTGGAGTTGACATCTTAAGATGCACGTTTACAGGTTATACCACTACTCTAGGAAAAGGGAAGAAGGAAGAATGTTTAAGGGGCGGCTTTACATTACATTAAATCTCCGTTACTATTTATTCTTAATCGTGCGACTTACCAGAAAATAAGGTACCCGGTAAGATTTCAATAGAGACCTTGTAGTGGCCAGTAACATTTACGTGTTTAAAATATAATAATGTTGATGTTAGTTTAGGAGCCTTCGGCACAAACTGGAAACTTTGGATAATGAATCTTGAAATATACAACATATTTATTAAATGCTGATAGATTCAAGTCTCGGGATTAGAGAATTACTTGATAGTTCATCACTGACAAATATGCTTGGTGATGAATAGTCACCTCACTAAATAAATACCAGAAGGAAAAGGTCATCAGTAGTTTTCAAAATTATATCTGTTGGCACCTGTTATCATACATCTGTGACCAGCCAGTAAAATAAGTTATTTTATGTATGTTTTAATATGGATTTTTATCACGATCTGTGACGCAGCAGGAAAAAACAGCAAAAGGGTCCATAGGTATCTGAGTCCCTTGTTCATGCCCAGATTGACACAGAGAAATCAAGTTTCACATGTATGTGCAAAAATAACCGTCCTGCATACTGACGAAAAAGAAATTGTTTCAAAAAATACTAAAAATCCTTTAGCGCAAAAAGAGTGTAAAATTTACCAAATTTCTGGGGATAATATTTCAATGGTCAAAATTTATGGTAACACCAGATGTAGTTTCGGCATATCATGAATTTTGGTATATTCGAGTATTGACAAATAGTTTGGCTGATGCAATAAATCAACATTCAGTTGTAAGCGCAAGCTACACATAACTAAACTTAATCCAATTATTCCATTCGCATGGGGGAGGGTGTCAACTCATAGAATTTTCAACCCGTTTTCCCCACCAGATTTGCTAAATAATTACATGTCATATAGGTTAGGCTTCTATCTCAATGAAACAGCACAAACAAAGCGTGAGAACTTTGGGTGCACTAAATTTTTCGAAATCTGGTCTCAAATCCCGGACTAAGATTGCACTGGAAGAATATTTCGCGGCTTAACGTTTGTTTTGTTAGATGTATGTTTAGCTTTTTGGTGCCTTTCAAAGCATTTTAGTCTGTCTACTTATGTTTTTCCACGCTTTACACTACACTTATTCATGATTTTACAAAGAAAATACTTAACTATTTTATTGAATAAACATTCCAAAGAGAAGATGCCTTCTGTCTGGAAAGAAGTGTAAGATGTAAGAAATGTTAACTGCTAAACGTCTTAATCTAGGTAATCGACATCATAAACTACGAAAAGCCTTTTTCTAAGTTTTATAGACGTCATTCTGATTTCGTTTTAAAATTCAATGTTTGATTAAAATCTCTTCTGCAACAAGGTCTATGGGAACAAAAATTTTATGGTGACTTAGTATGTATAAATTCATAAAAATATATGCTTACAATGATTTTAGTACCTAATTTCGTAAATCATTCTTCGATGTAAAAGACTGGAGATTGGGTGCAACATAAATGTTATACAACAGACACCCAATCACGGTGGATAACTTTGCTTCCCTCTTCAATTGCACGCCTCGGATTCTATGACGGCTCCAGCATAAAGGCCTTCTTAAATGCTTATGTAATGTTGGTTGGTACCTGATACTCTGTCGCTCTGTCTCTGGTTGTGCCCATCGGAGTCTAACTGTTAGTTTTCTGTCGCTCCAGCACTTCAGTTATTTCATGCTGTCGAGTCCTCATCGTTTTGCATCTCTGTAGTCGTTAGATATTTATATTCTCTGAGATGTAGCACTGACATCACAAAAACACGCCTATATAATTTTGTCCCCCTTGAACCCCACTTTTACACAGTAAAACTGGGGTTTCCGGGGGTATATCTTATTTTTCTTATTTCTGCTCTCAAATATAGATATCACAATTTTTCATCATAAAATTTTCATTTTTCGGCGATAAAGGTGGCAATGTATTTGAATAAGCGTGTTTGCGTAATGAATGAGCTAGGAAGCCTTCATGCGGACTGAACAAATTATTTGTCTAAGCCGCGATAGAACCAAGGACGAGGATTTTGGCAACGTAAAATTGGTTTTAGCCCCGCCCCCAGTGAGATACTTTTACTGTCCGTTCATAGGCGTTTTCTGTCGCGGTTTATTTTTGTTATAGTCTGTATTTGCATGTTGTATTGCTTATACAGTCGAACTTCAATGGCTCGAACACCTTAGGGACCTTGAAAATCTGTTCGAAACAGGGGTAGTTCGAGCCACTGAGGTTACTGTCAGGAGGCATAACGAGATACTTTTAGGCATCTTTCGGGTGTTCTATGATGAAAATGCATGCTGTGTGTACTCATTAGAATCGCCTCATCGAGGCGATTCTAATGAGTACACACAGCATACATTTGCAAGATAAAAGACTAAATCTCCTTAATTATCCCCCACTATTTCTTATGTAGAGGATTTCGCTAGGGGCTCAAGAATGGGTTCAACACATCCATCGTAAACGAGCCATCGGTGTTCGAGCCATCGAAGTTCTACTGTATGTTTATTTTTTATTTTGATACGAGTCGTTTGGCCATTTGTGTGAAAGTAACTTTCCCTGAAATATTTTCATTAGGGTTTAGCTATTTTGTGATCGTGTTTCTTTCCGTTGTTGTCTCTGATGGGAGATGTTGGGTAGTTGTATCGATTCCTGATCATTGCCTTCACTTGTAGTTAATATCTGACGCCGTCGTTTAAGTGAAAGACCATGCGAATGAGGTTCGAGCAATGAGCACCCAGGTAAAACCCGCTTTATACAGAGTATAATGTATTCCTGTTTTTTTTTTCCAAACCATAGATGCTTGCATTCGCTAGAAACGCCTCGTTTAAATTCATGTTTGTTTTTGTTTGATTTGAGGTTTAACGTCCCCGTCAACACTGTAAAGGTCATTTTGGAGACTTTGCTTACAAATTTTGTGGGACTTTTACCCGACATTGAGATGAAATGACATCTCAAGCCCTGTCGCCCAATGAAATCAGGAGGATTTATGAGCATGGACGGTCCGACACTCGCACCGCTTTGCCTGGGCAGGCTTAGATCCTCTAAGCGGTTTACCAGTACTCGTGTGTGGGTCGGTTTCAGCTCTGCGTGGAAGCATCATGCAGCCCATCTATTTCTTCAAGCCCCGATGGGCGGGGGCCGTTAAATTCATGTAATATGCATTTTCATCACGTTAAATGTGTGTGTAGCAAGTCCGTGAAATGAAGACCCCCGTAAAAACCGCCTCATATTGCGAAAATGGGGTTTGCAGGGTTATACATTGTTTTCATTAATCTTGCTGAAAAACATGGTGTCGGCCCACGCCCATCAGGGCTGGAAGAAATAGATGGACTGCATGATGCTTCCAAGCAGAGCTGAAACGGACCGCACACAAGTACTGGTAAACCGCTTAGAGGATCTTACCTGCCCAGTCGGACCGTTCATGCTTATAAACCCTATTGGTTTCATTGGGCGACACGACTTGAGATGTCATTTCACCTCAGTGTCGGGTAAAAGTCCAACACAATAGAAAGCAATGTCTCTAAAATGACTTATACAGTGTTGACGGGGACGTTAAACCTCAAATCAAACAAAGAAACAAACGAAAACATAGTGTGGCTATTCGTTAGAACTGTCTTAATGTAGCAATTCTAAAGAGCAGCCACAATATATGCTCGAAGCAGAAATAAGAAAATCAAAGCACTGGGAGAAGGTTAGTGCTGATTTAAATAACCGTTACCTAAATTTTGTACATAATCAGCGATATTCACGTGGAAAATAGCAGGTGTGAAGCTTCTGCACTTAGTAACATTGGGTCAATGATAAACACTAGACCAAAAAAAATGACATTTTATTAGAAGAATGTGTTTTAGAAGTATGAAAGCTTAAATACCACAAACTGCTACGAACAAGGTACCACTTATCTTTACCACTGCGAAAATAGCCAGTAACGAACAGAAAAGTACAATAAAATGCCACGGAGACTATTGAGCCCATTAACTACCACTCACGACACAAGCTTCTACTGCTTTTACTACAACCATCATCGTACAAAAATAGACTTACTACTGGTAACGTCTCATACCAACGAACCCTATCTCGAAAACACGCCTATATAATTTTGACCCCCTTGAACCCCACTTTTATATAGTAAAACTGTGGTTTCCGGGGGTATACCTTATTTTTCTTATATCTGCTCTAAAGTATAGATTGTGGGTACTCGATAGAACCGCCTGACGAGGCGGTTCTAACGAGTGCCCACAATCTATATTTTGAGCAGAAATAAGAAAAACATCACAATTTTTCATCCTAAAATGTTTATTTTTTCGGCGATAAAGGTGGCAATGTATTTGTATAGGCGTGTTTGCGTACTGCCTTCCTAACTCCTACCAATGTTCCTACAAATTGCAGCATACTCTAACTAACTACACAACAATCAGTCATAAATCAACTACTAAAGACTTACCACTAACTACTCTTAATGATAACACAATTTAGCATTAAATGTCCCACAAACTACCATTTTCTGCTACAGTTAAACATACAAACTATGTTCGTTTGTAACTTAACTCATTATCTCAACATTACGAGCATACATTGTACAACAAACGCATTTCTTTCTACTCTCAAACTTCGAACTTATTACCTCCTAAACCTAAGACGTCTTTACTTCACCTTAAACTAGGTATTCAAGAATTTCATAAGAAATTTGTTTTGGCTCCAGCAGACAAGGCCGCTAACAATGTCGTCGTTGTTTGACGGCTCCACTACGTTAAAACTCTTCAGCAAGAGTAGTTTAGGTCGTAGTACCAAAGCGTTAATCCAAAATCGTTAATCCATAGACAAAACGGCAAATATCAATGTTCAGATCAACAGACATGGACTCCAGAAGAGTGTAATCAGGCGTCCGCGGATATTAAGCATTACTTGGTAAGCAAGTTTCGCCCACCATGCCCATCGACCCGAACGAAGAAAAGGTGTAAATACCGAGAAGGGTCTGTCCGAGATTTTGGAAGTCTTCCTATGGCTTTCCATTGGCAAACATATCAGAAATATTTCTGGAAATGGCCACATTGTACGGATCCACAAGATCATGGTGCCTCCCATAGGACTTCTTTAGTGTTGATACCAGTTTGGTTTTTTGATACCCCTGGCATAACAACCTGGTAGTGAGCACCTTCCCACGTTCCATAAAGTCCTGATACTTGGAACAGGCTCTAGCATAACGGATTAACTGTGAAACGTAAACTCCATATGCAGACGGGATATTACTGCTCAGTAAGGGAAAGTTAACAATGGGAAAATTGAAGTCATCTCGTTTATCGTACAGCCTAGTAGTAAGCTTCCCGTTGACAATGTAGAGATAACAATCCAAGTATGAGGAGGAGGTTGCAGTGATACTAAGGCATATATGTGTGTGTGAATTCGGGTTTAGCGTCGCCTTCAACAATTTTTCAGTCATATCACGACGGTGTCGGCATGGTTGCGACAGGGAGCTCAATGCTCACTTTTATAGTGCTGCCACACTGAAGTATCATGTCCCAGACACATTACATGATACCACACTTAGTCACATTATCCTGACACCGGGTCGACCAGTCCTAGCTCTACCCGTAAATCTGAGTGCCCCCCAGTGGAAATCTTCCACTGACCGTTCCAAGGCGGCTCTTCTGTGGCAATTTATTTATGTTGTTGTTTGTTACTTACTGTGTGTATCACTTGTGTCTTTTAATTTTGGATGGCCATATGGCCATTTTGTGGGAAAGTAACGGTCCTTATGGCCTTCCTTTGTTTAGGTTTCCATTATGGTCTGGTCGCTTAATGTGTGTATTTCTTTGCCTTTGGTGTCTTTTATGGATGGAGTAAGTTAATTGTATCAATTCCTGATCTTTGTTTTACTTCTACTTTGCCAAGCGAAGAGCAGCTAGTACCATTCTTAACCACTTTGGTATGTCGCGGTCCGGGGTCGAACCCGTGGCTTCCCGTTCCCCGGAGCGGACACTCTGCCAACTGAGCTATCGGGGCCGGTCACTAAGGCATATGAAAGAGGGCTGTGGTTGCTGACCACATTAGTCATTCAGCCACTAAGTTTGATGTATGTGTTACTGAAGGCCAAGACCAACTTCCTACGTTATAGAACATAGAACATAGAACATATTTTATTTGGTACTGTAGGCCTCCGGCCCATAATACAACAAATATAGATAAATAATCTACAGATTTACTTTAGCAGGAAAAAGTGTCTGAAGTGAAGATATATATATATATATATAATAATATATATGATATTCGTTTTAGCTAGTCAATTCTGTTCGTAAGTCAAATGCATTGACAAGAAAATAAGATATAGAATACATACATCGTTTGTCTTTACTTGCCATTAAACGATGAAACAAATTTAAAGATCTACTCACAAGCCAGTGACGTTTAAACTATTGTAGGCGAAAAGGTTCATAGCTCTGGCAACTGGTTACCAACACTTCATAAAATACCATACAAAGCTCTTGTACCACCACTGAACTTTCCAAATTATTAAGTTCATGTTCTACTGCCATCAAAACATGTGATTAAATATTGCGACAAAGTCTTTGAAAGATCAGGGAGAAATCTGTTTGGCCTGTAAAAAATCTAATGAAGTTTAAAATAAATTGAAATCCAGACGCTTTCGTGCTTCACGTCTGTCTACATATGCTTTTCCACCCTTTACACTACACCTCCTCATAATCTTATAAAAGAAAGACTAAATGATTTAACGGAATGGACATTTCATAGGGAAGTTTCCTTCTATCTTGTGTGTAATGTAAGAAATGTTGTTGTTTTTTTTTACCTCTGAAGAGCATAAAAATTATACTTTATGGTCATGTCAGAAAGTGTGTGAAGCTCTCACCTTTCTACTTTGAAATATTTACATAAGATTTAGACAAACTATCGGTTGGTATGGGTATGAATTGCGCACACCTTGTGACTTATCTGTTCTTGTTTTGTTATGAAAGAGACTTCATGTTGTCCTTTTCTTTTGAAAACCAATCTGAAATCATTGAAGCTCGACCTCTAGATATTTGGATGCTTTATTACATATGACAAAACTGATCCGTCAAATTTACCCCCCCCCCCCACTCCCCCAGAATTTTAGTCAAATAAAGCAAATTCTTCTGATACCGAGGCTCCATTTTGCTTCTATCTATTGTAGATGAGTGCGTTCCTGCAATATTTATGATAAACACGATGATTTTGATTATGAGATTGTAAATTTTCCTTTCTTGGATGGTGATGTTCCTCGGCGTTTATATTTCGCAGTTAATTCGATTTGCCAGAGTGTCTAGTCATGTAATATGACTTCCACACTCGTAATATATTGTTAACTGCTAAACTTCTTAATCAGGGTTATCGGAATCATAAACTACGCAAAGCATTTTTCAAAATTGTATAGACGTCATTCCGATTTAATTTCAAAATTCAATGTTGGACGTAAATCTCTTCTGCAACAATGTCTATCGGAACCCGAATTTTATGGTGACTTAGTAAATAAATTCAGAAAAAAATACATGTATATACTTGTAATGACTTCAGCACCAAATTTCATAAATCATTCTTCGAAATAAAAAGATTGGGATCAATATAAATGTTACACGACAGACTGCATGCATGGTAGTTAACACAATCACGGTTGATAACTTTGCTTCCCTCTTTAAATACACGCCGGTGGCTCAGGCCTCAGATAGATTCTATGACGGTTCCAGCGTAAAGGCTTACTGAGAATTAGAGATAATTTAAGTTTGGAAGAGTCTATTGCCAGACGTTTGTCAATAGCACAAAGTGGGGATATGTGCTATTGCCAGACGGCTGTCAATAGCACAAAGCCGGAAAATGTGCTATTGCCAGTCGTCTGGCTATAGAACAAATCGAGAAAAATGCTTAAAATTCTGAGAGAGAGAGAGAGAGAGAGAGAGAGAGAGAGAGAGAGAGAGAGAGAGAGAGAGAGAGAGAGAGAGAAAGGGAGAGAGAGAGTTTGTTTGTTTGATTTGAGGTTTAACGTCCCCGTCAACACTGTAAAGGTCATTTTGGAGACGTTGCTTCCAATTTTGTGAGACTTTTACCCGACATTGAGATGAAATGACATCTCAAGCCCTGTCGCTCAATGAAACCAATAGGGTTTATTAGTATGGACGGTCCGCCTCACACCGCGGTTCCTGGACAGGCTTAGATCCTCTAAGCGGTTTACCAGTACTAGTGTGCGGGCCGGATTCAGCTCTGCGTGGAAGCATAATGCAGCCCATATATTTCTTCAAGCCCCTATGGGCGGGGGCCGAGAGAGAGAGAGACAGAGAGACACAGATATATATATATATATATATATATATATATATATATATATATATATATATATATATATATATAGAGAGAGAGAGAGAGAGAGAGAGAGAGAGAGAGAGAGAGAGAGAGAGAGAGAGAAGGAGAGAGAGAGGTGACATACAATATTTTATCCCACATAAAATATCAATATATATTTTTTTTAATAAATTACGAAACACGATATTGAGAGAGATATTAATATATTGCCGTCTAATCTGGATCTAAACTGTTGGCAAGCCAGGTCGACACACAGCGGTCAGGCAACAATTAAGTGTCAGCGCACGAAAGAAAGTGCGTTGATCTATGGAATTATAGTTATTTTCTAATGATGTTTTAAGTCCCAATCATCACATTTTGGTCATTTTAGAAACAGCTGGTTTTTTTTTTTGACAAACTATGACCTTCTAAGCTGTTTACCAGTCCTAAGCGCCCAATCTTCTGTCAGCTAGCTACAGTTGTTCTACTTGTACCAACGGAAGGAGGGGTGTTTTACTGTTCTGGATGAGTGGCGTATCGTATGTGTAAAGGAAATCATCAAAGCGATGACCAGAACTGTGTTTTGCATTAAAATTCGACAGCGAACACTAAAATACCTGTATTTCACCTGAGTGCATGGAATTTGTAACAGCTATCATTCGCTGCAAAAAAAGAGTCCCATGGGCCACTACTCTCACCAGAGGACATGTGGTATATGCCATAAACAGGCACAGCACCAATCTAAGTCATGTGACTGCAATCCAATGAATAACTTGTCATTACCAAAGTAAATGACCTCGATCTTTGGAATTCAGCTGATCGCAAATATCAATTCTGATACCATAGGCTACAACAGAATCAGAAAAATCCACTACTTTGCCTTTGTTCCTTACAAATGTTTAAGTGACCAAATTTGACTTTGACGTAAAACAGGTCAATGTCAACCGAACAAACTTGGTAGGACCCAAGTCCCTAATGCTATATACCAAGTCTGAAGGTCACATGTCATTATGTTCCGAAGGAGAATATTTTTAATGGTTTATATCATATACGAGCATGGTGGCCTTATTTGGTCATGTGGCCCAGTCCTTGTTTGTTTTGTTTATTTGTTTGTTTGTTTGTTTGTTTGTTTGATTTTAGGTTCAACGTTCCCGTCAACACTGCAAAGGTCATTTTGGAGACGTTGCTTCCAATTTTGTGGGACTTTTACCCGACATTGAGATGAAATGACATCTCAAGCCCTGCCGCTTAATGAAACCAATGGTGTTTATAAGCATGGACGGTCCGACTCGCACCGCTTTGCCTGGACAGCCTTAGATCCTCTCAGCGGTTTACTAGTACTCGTGTGCGGGTTGGTTTCAGCTCTGCCTGGAAGCATCATGCAGTCCATCAATTTCTTCAAGCCTCTATGGGCGGGGGCCTTACGAACAAACTTTCGCTCCCCGTTCCAAAAGAGGCTCCACATGTTATTTGGTTTCAATCCACCCCGCAGTTTAAGTCGAGAAGAAGATAAACAAACACTGAACCTGAACCAACCAGGACAAGGGCCAGAAAATTACCTTTACATTTAGAATTGATTAACTTCCATTCAGCTGATTTTAAATAATACTCGTATTTCTGATGTAACAGGCTACCATGCAATCAATAAAATCCACTGTTTTGCCATTTTGTTCCATACAATTGTCAAAGTGACCAATTATCACCTTGACGTAAGACAGGTCAAGGTCAAATAAAGGTTATCATTTGACCAAATTTGGTAGGACCAGAGTACCCGCTGCTACATACCAAACTTCAAGGTCATCGGCCGTTTGGTACTTTAGAATAAACTTTTTAAAGTTTTTTGCCATATATGAGCATGGCGACCAAGTCCTAACAAAAACAAGATTCGTTTGTGAAACACTGATGCCCCCCGGACAGCACATGTTAAATATGAAAGCAGTATCGCTCAGCAATCGAAAGGTATGACCAATGTCCAAGTCTTAAAAAGTAGGTCAATGTCACAAGGTCAAAAATTATTGGATTGTTGAAAAGGTCTTGTGACATAGTATGCACGTGTGAAATATGAAAGCACTATCACTTACCAATTGAAAGTTATGGCCAATGTTAGGGTTTTTTAAAAAAGTAGGTCAAACGTCAAGGTCACGCGGTCAAAAATATAGTACCACTGGAAAGGTCTTGTGAGAAAGAACGCACATGTGAAATATGAAAGCCCAATCACTCACCAATTAAAGGTTATGAACTATGTTAAAGTTTTTTAAAAAGTAGGTCAAACGTCAAGGTCAAGGTCACGAGGTCAAAAATTATGGTACCACTAGAAAGGTCTTGTGACGAGAAGTGCACTTGTGAACTATGAAAGCCCTTCCACTAACCAATCGAAAGTGATGGCCAATGTTAAAGTTTTTAAAAAGTAGGTCAAACATCAAGTTCAAGGTCACAAGGTCAAAATTATGGTACCACTTGAAAGGTCTTCTGCCAAGGAATGCACATGTGAAATATGAAAGCCCTATCACTTACCAATCGAAAGTTATGGCTAATGTTAATGATTTTAAAAATTTGAAAAAAGGTCAAAGGTCAAGGTCAATGTCACGAGATAAAAAATTATGATACCACTTGAAAAGTCTTGTGATAAGGTATACACATGTGAAATATGAAAGCTCTATCTATTCTATTTATTACCATTCAAAAGTTATGCCCAATGTTAAGGTTTTTGTAGACAGACAAACGGACAAGCAGACAGACAGACTAAAAACTGTATGCCCCCACACCCCCCGAATCTAGATTCTGTGCCCCTCGAATCTAGATTCCGGGGGCATAAAAATGATTCCCACTACCCATAGAGTCTCCACATGTAATTTGGTTTCAATCAACCCCCCAAATGAAGAGGCGAAGATGAAAAAAAAAATGAATCTGAGCCATCCAGGACATAGATCAGTAAATGACCTTGACCTTGGGAATTGATGAACTTCTATTTTGCTGATTGCAAATATCATTTCTGATGCCACAGGCTACGATGCAATCAGAAATACCCACTGTTTTGACGTTTTCAGTATAAATGTACAAGTGACCAAATATGAGCTTGACATAAAATAGGTCAGAGTCAACCAAATGTCATCATTTGAACAAACATAGTAGGGCCCATGCCTCCGAAGCTGCATACCACGTCTCAAGGTCACCGGCCCTTTGGTTGCTGAGGAGAAGATTTTTAAAGGCTTTTTACCATATATGACATGGCGGCCATATTGATCATGTGACCCAGTCCTTATGAACAAACTTTCGTTCCCAATTACGATAGAGGCCACACATATATTTTGGTTTCAATCAACACAGCAGAACAAGTGGAGAAGAAAATAAAAAGCTGATTCTGAGCCATCCAGGACAAAGACAGTAAGTGACCTTCACCTTTGAAATTGATAAACTTCCGTTAAGCTGGTTGCAAATATCATTTCGGATGCCACAGGCTACTATGCAATCATAAAATCCACTGTTTCGCCCTTTTTCCTTTCAAATGTCTAAGCGACCAAATATAACTTTGACGTAAAACTTGGTAGGATCCGAGTCACCTGATGAGGCATACCAAGTTTCAACGTCATCGTTCATTTGGTTCCTGAGAAGAAGATTTTTAAAGGTTTTTACCATATATGGGCACGGCGGCCATATTGGTCAGGTGAACCAGTCCACACGAACAAATTTTCGTTCCTCCTTCCCAAAGAGGCTCCTCATGTAATTAGGGTCCAAAGAGCCAAGTAGTTTCTGAGGAAATGTCGTTTGAAAATGTTGACGCAGACGCAGACGATGACGACGACGACGAACACCTACCTATACTATAAGCTGCCCCGGAGCCTTCGACTCTATTGAGCTTAGAAAAAACGTTACTTGAGTTGTATTCGTTTTTGGCGAATATTGACTTGAACAATCAATGGCAGAAACATACTTCACTTCTTTTTGATTCGTCAAAACTTATCAAAAGTCACTTGCATTTTTTAACATATATGGGTATGGCGGCCATATTGGTCAGGTGAACCAGTCCTCACGAACAAACTTTCGTTCCTCCTTCCCAAAGAGGCTCCTCATGTAATTAGGTTCCAAATGGCCAAGTAGTTTCTGAGATGTCGTTTGAAAATGTTGACGCAGATGCAGACGACGACGACGACGAAGACGACGAACCCCTGCCTATACCATAAGCTGCCCCGGAGCCTTCGACTCTGCTGAACTTAGAAAAAACGTTATTTGCGTTGTATTCGTTTTTAGCGAATATTGACTTGAACAATCAATGGCAGAATGATACTTCAGTTCTTTTTGATTCGCTAAAACTTATCAAAAGTCACTTGCAGTTTTTTAACAACATGTAACAAAAATTTGGTTGTTTGTGCATATCGTCCGGAACTCTATTTAAATAGGTGCTGAATAAAACTCTAACACGACCGTGTCGAAATCCCTGAAACATCACGAAAACAAGTCTGTGAAACGAAGAACCCTCTAAACCCCACTTTATATAGAGAAAAATGGGGTGTAAGGGGGTAAACATTATCTCCCTTATTTTAGCTCAAAAACATAGATTGTGGGTACTCGTTAGAACCGCCTCAATGAGGCGATTCTAACGAGTACCCACAATCTATGTTCAAAGCAGAAATAAGAAAGATGTTTCAATTTTTACCTGATATTTGACATTTCTGACACCATGTTGGACGCCATTATTTCACACGGACATGTTTTCCTAATGACAAAAGCCGTTACTTGAGCGTTTGTCAGCCGTTACTCGTGCGTTTGCGACATCTCGTGTATGAAAGTATTGATCTATGTGACAGAATGCTTTATGTTAAGGTACTGACGGTGAAAAGAATAAAATTAAACCATCATAAAATACAACTGGACCTCTTTTTATCCATTAGATGGACGATTGAATTTGTCACTGAAAAACTGTGTGCAACCTTGAATTTGCGATGATACATGTCATAATCACATGGACAGTAGCAATGAACGATCAGGGGTTGTCTTTACTTTGGGTCGATTGACCCTCAGTCGACCCAAACTATTTTGGTGACAGAGTATTCGGACGATCATATGGTCCAATATGTATTTGTAGCATTTCGAAAACATGCCTATTCAAATCCGACCAAAAATGAAATTTTTCAGATAATAATTCTGATATTTTCCATATTTCTGCTACAAACATAGATTGTGAGAACTCGCTAGAACCGCCTCAGCGAGGCGGTTCTAACGAGTACCCGCCGTCTTAGTTTTAGAGCAGAAATAAGAACAATAATATATACTTCTGTTTACCCAGTTTTACTATATAAAGGGCGGGGTTTAAGGGGGTCAAAATTATAATATAGGCGTGTTTGCGTGATGCGGCATAATATATTGCCGAGAGACCTTATTAAAAAAAAACTCCTTTGTTTTAATGAGTTTTGCAGACCGTTTGCTTCTTTTTTCCAGAAAATTATTTTCGTGCTGAAATATTAACTTGACAGTGAGTGATTAAAAGAGAAAGCTACACAGGTAAGCAGACGCAATGATATACAGGCCAGCTCATGGAAATTCTACGAAATTGACATGAAACAGACATGTGTGGCATTCGATGCAACTGCTCAACTGATACGACCCAACTTCGTGGTTCAACCGAGTACTTCATTTGAAGGTTGACAATGTAAAAGGCAGCGACGCCTAAAAGGCTGTCGGAATGTTGAAAGTAATCTCAGACTTAGCCGGTGGCAAATTACCTAGCTTGCAGAACTTCCACGAGACGACCCTTTTTATTGGAACGTGTTTACAACACCTTGATGTTAAATGTTCTAAGAACTACTTGCGTGTTTTATTACGTGTCTGTCTTTAAGGATGCAATAATTCCTTTTATGTTTGTTTCTGGATATTGTGAAACAACTTAAAATTCTGAACAAATAGTTTTTTGTAAAAGCAATTGTTTACACGGAATAATATGGTTCAAGGTATTGGTAAGGTATGTTCTGTTTGATTTGAGATTTAGCATCCCCGTCAACACTATCTATGTCATTTTGGAGACAATGATTCCAAATTGGTGGGACGCTTACCCGGAATAGTGCATCCCAATGAAACCAATAGGGTTTATAGGCATGGACGATCCGATTAGCACCACATTTCCTGGGCAGTCTTAGACCGCCTAAGCGGTTGACCAGTACTCATGTGCGGTCGGTTTCAGCTCTGCGTAGAAGCACCACGCATCCCAAACTATTTCCCTAAGCCCCGATGGGCGGGGACATGTGTCGAAGTATGTACGTATGTATGTATGAAATCACTGTCACGGATGCAGACACAATCGCAGGCCGAATTTTAATGGCCCGAATCCCTTTGGGAACAATAACGTCAGCAGAATTGGGATTTTTTTATTATTTTTAGACATCAGATAAACAAGTCCGTGACATGAACACCGACCTAACCCCCGTGGACTTTTTATAGAGAAAACCTGGGGTTTACGGGGGTTTACATTAGTTTTCTTATTTCTACTTCAAGACAAATGTTGTGGGTGCTCGTTAGAACCGCCTCTATGAGGCGGTTCTAACGAGCACCCACAACCTATGTTTGCAGTATAAGTAAGAAAATATCACATAAAATAGCCATTTCGATAACACGGGTGTGTTATCATAATGTTAAGGTACATATGTTGTTTTGATTTGTTTCATTTGAGTTTAAACGTCCTCGTCCACAATGTATAGGTGATTTTGGTGACATTGTTCCAATGTGCCTCACGATATTCTGACCCCCTGTAACCCCACTTTTATACAGTAAAACTGGGGTTTACAGGGATAAATCATATTTTTCTTATTTATGCTCTAAAGTATAGATTGTGGGTACTTGTTAGAACCGCCTCGATGAGGCGGTTCTACCGAGTACCTACAATCTATATTTTGAGCAGAAATAAGAAAAAAATTACCAATTTTTCATCTTAAAATTTTAGTTTTTTTCGGCGGTAAAATTTCTAATGTATCTGTATAAGCATGTTTTAGTAATGGTGTGACTTTTACCCGAGACATCTCAAGCCTAGCCGGCCTCGGTAGCTCAGGCTGTTGCGCGTCTGACGGGTGATCAGGAGGACGCGGGTTCGATACCTGATGGGGCCGGCAACATTCTTTCATGGAGATTGAACATGAAATCTTTCCACGGTCATTCTCTCCCTTCCGCTGATTCAACAAGGGCAGTTGTCAGTTTCTGGCGAAAGAATGTACATTGTACTGGTTAACCGCTTAGGTATAAGCCTGCCCAGGAAAAGTGTGGATAGATAAACTGACCGGCTTAAAAATGACCTAATAGTGTTGACAGTTCATTCCAATACAAAAAAAGCCCTGCCGCCCAATGAAACCAATAGGGTTTATATGCATCGACGGTCCGACACGCACCACTTTACCTGAACAGACTTAGATCCTCCAAGCGGTTTGTCGCGGTTGTTTTGTTATGGTTTGACTTTGCGTGTCTGTATCGCTTAGGACAGCAAGCTGTCCATTGTGTGGAAAAGTAACTGTCCTTTTTTGCTTTCCGCTATTGATGTTTCCATCAAGGCCTAGTTATTTCATGTTTGTGTTTCTCTCCCTTTGGTGTCTCTGATGGGAGGTGCGTGTTAATTGTATCGATGCCTGATTATTGCCTTCACTTCTATTTTACCAGTACACATGTGTGGTCCTTTTCCGGTGTGCGTAGAAGAACCATGTAGCCCAATCTATTTCTCCAAGCCCCAATGGGCGGGGTGTGGGGGCATATGCTGTATATATGTAAAGGTACTTCTGAGCCCATTTGTTACAAACTAACGACGTGGTTAGTTCACGTATTGTTAAAATCAATATCAATAAATACGACATATATGCTAATATTTTTGCTGAAAAATGTAAGTAGCTTTTGCAACTGCAAAAGCTACTTACATTTTTTCAGTAAAAATACCAGACCATTAGCTATTGAACCAACAAGAATAATTTAAATTGACCACCAACGAGCTCGTTGAGCAAACGATACTTTGAAAAAGTGGCCTTTGTTTTGTATTAGTCTAGAATAATCGGATTCTAAAAAAGAGCATATTTTTAAAACAAAACTATTTGTTTTGAAGTTCACTAAAACAAAACAAAAATAATTACTATATAAAAACAAAACAAAACCACCTACATATGCAGTATAGAATTATCTACTGGCAGTCACTTCTTATTCTACAAGACGGTTTCTCCATCTTCACTTTTAAGATTGATTGTTCCTCGGTGTTATTAATGATGCCCCTTATAAAATGGTCGTGTTGCTTTGTATAACGTTATTATATATTAATAAATCTTTAGCCGATCTTAGCCCGACAGTTTAAAAATAGGTTGCATATGACATCGCATCCTCTTCACTTCAGATAACAATAACACTTATAACAGTGTATGTCTACGCCCCCGTAGATTTGTTTGTTTGTTTGATTTGAGGTTTAACGTCCCGTCAACACTGTATAGGTCATTTTAGAGACGTTGCTTCCAATTTTGTGGAACTTTTACCCGACATTGAGATGAAATGACATCTAAAGCTCTGCCGCCCAATGAAACCAATAGGGTTTTATAAGCATGGACGGGCCGACTCGCACCGCTTTGCCTGGGCAGGCTTAGATACTCTAAGCCATTTACCAGTACTCGTGTGCGGGTCGGTTTCAGCGCTGCGTGGAAGCATCATGCAGCACATATATATTTTCAAGCCCCGATGGGCGGGGGCCGAACGCCCCCCCCCCCCCCCCCCCCCCCCCGTAGAGCCAATATTGGTAATTGCAAAATATCCCAAACAATACCATTCTGCACTGTTAATTTCCAAATGTTCGCACCATCAAAAACCACATTGTCACCATTGTGTTTTGCTCGTTTGTAAAAGTTGGAGTTCTTCAAAAGTCAATCGATTTTCCACTGAATCCCATTGTAGATTAGATTTGTGTTTATTTTTTTTATTTGAGGTTGTTGTTTTTTTATTATTATTATTTGAGGTTTAACGTCCCCGTCAACACTGTTTGGAGACTTTGCTTCCTATTTTGTGGGACTTCTATCCGACATTGAGATGGAATCTCAAGCCTGTCGCCCGGTTTATAAGCATGGACGGTACAACTCGCACCGCGTTGCCTTGGTAGGCTTAGATCCTCTGAACAATTCACCAGTACTCATGTGCGGTCGAATTCAGCTCTTCGTGGAAGCATCATGCAACCCATCTATTCCTTCAAGCCCCGATGGGCGGGGCCGTGATGTGAGGTTTAACGTCATTGTCAACACTGTATAGGTCATTTTGGAAACGTTGTTTCCAATTTTGTGGGATTTTTACTCGACATTGACATGAAATGACATCTCAAGTCCTGCTGCTCAATGAAACCATTAGGGTGATATGCCGCATGGACTCGCACCACTTTTACTGGACAGGATTAAGCTTAGGAGGCCTTCATGGGGACTGAACAAATTATTTGTCTTAATCGCGGCGGAAATAAGGGCGAGGATTATGGCCACGTAAAATCGATTTAAGCCCCCTATTGGTTCCAAGGCGCTTCTTCTGCCGCGGTTTATTTTTGTTATGGTTTGTCTTTGAGTGTGTGTATCGCTTATATTATTTTGTTTTGGGTAGCAAATTGGCCAAACTGACCTTTTGGCTTTCCGCTATTGATGCTTCCATTATTTTATTATCATCACTATCATTGTTATTATTATCGGTAGATATTAAGCGCCTTGAGAAAATCTAATACCTGTACACTATCCTTGTATTCTGCCTTGTATTTCGTTTCGACAAGGCAGAGCCGCGGGATCGTGTGCAGGTCCAACAGCTTAAATGATTGGTGTTGCAAGTGGCCTTCTTTGCTTAATAAGGCCAGGTTGCACTATCCAATTACAGTTCTCTTTATGCAATTGCTACATAAGAATAACTAGATTGTTCAGATATAAAGTAACTCTTATATTTAAACATAGTAACCCATTAATGCTTAGATACTAGGGCTGGCTAATCGGTGAATCTACTTAATTTCAATTTAAAAAAACCCTTCAATTATTACTAATATGTGCCGACTTAATTTCAATCCCCTCATGGCTCAAACCCTGCCTTTGTATACTGTATAGTAAAACTGGAGGCTCACTTCATTTTACATTTCTATGCAGGGGCATAGGTTGTTGGTACTCTATAGAACGGCCTCACTGAGGCCATTCTAAGGGGTGCACACAATCTGTGTTTTGTGTGCGAATGCGAGAAACTTCTCAAATTTCCACCTGCACAATTCTTTTTAGACAAAAAAAAAAAATAAAATAAATAAATAAATAAATAAACAAACGTGAGTACAGTTTGTTTATCTGGTATAGGGATAGAGAGTAGTATAGATCTATATGATACAATAAATTGCTGTACTTCAACTAATTTAACCTTTGACCTGCTGAGTATTTGGTTAAGCCACACCCATTTCTGGCTTTGAGCTGGTCGGATTGCTTGATGCAGTTTATTTCTACATATACATAAAATGAATGTAAAACAGTGTAGATCCTGATCAGAAGCCATCTGATCTGGACCTACACTGTTTGCAAAGATAGAGCTTGTTGGCTACAGCAGGATTGTTGAACCAAGTACCATGGTACCAGCATCTACTGTATGAAATGCCTCTACCCACTGGAAATAACTCATTACAGTAATATGTTAAATATATACTTCTAGGTCACAATTTATGATTTACCTCGGTACTATGAGACATTCACCATCTTTGAATTGCCTTGATACCATGGGAAATTATAGTACAATAACAAAGTAATAATTCTGTCAAGGTAGTTCATTTCTCCTACCTTATTGTATGAATAAACCATACAGAAATTTATCACACACAAAAAAGAAAGAAAATAATAATAATAATAATACAGTGACTAATCAGTGTCAGTCTGACCTGAGGCAACTATCATACCTTGGTATCGTGGGATACCTGGATATAAAACGCCTAATTTCATAAGCTTGAACGGTACATGATAGGCAGGTGCATGACTATTGTATATAGCCGTATCGGTGTCAACTTACCGTTATTTATAGTAGATAACTGTTCCTTTTTGAAAATGTGTCTGTTATTTTTCGCTTGATCGTTGACCACGTTGCCTGTAAAATTTCCACGAGGTTTTTCCGGTATGCTTTACCGAGCGTAACGAACTTGTTTTTGCCGAACCTGATCACATCTAATACACGGAACACTACATTTATTACTATTTATTAATGATCTAGTAAATATATTATATAATTCTAACTCAATGAAAATGCTCACCATCTCTCTCTCTCTCTCTCTCTCTCTCTCTCTCTCTCTCTCTCTCTCTCTCTCTCTCTCTCTCTCTCTCTCTCTCTCTCTCTCTCACATACACTACCTTACTTATTTTCATTCACTGTAGTTTAATTATATGAGTCACGACAACGTGAGCAAAGCAACATTTTTCTAATAATTTCATATTCGTCTAAATCCATTGTGATTGAATGTTTATATATGTGTATTTTCATTGTATGTACCGGATATCAAGGAGAGGATACGTATAGGCCTAGCCTACATCCAATTCCTTGATTGCATATGTATGTACTATGTATGTATATATGTTGTCAAAAATTGTTAATAAATAAATAAATGCTTCCATTTAGGTCTAGTTGTTTCATGTTTGTGCTTCTTTCCCGTTGGTGTCACTGATGGGAGCTGTGGGTTAATTGAATCGATATCTGATCATTGCCCTCACATCTATTTTAGAAACTCCAAGAAATTACCAGTATACTAATGTGCGGTCAGTTTCAGCTTTGCGTGAAGCATCATGCAGCTCAATGTATTTCTTCAAGCCCCCGATGTACCGGGGCTTTGTATAATATTGCGATCAAAGATTTACGCTTAATATATGTTTATTTATTACATACCTACTATAGGAAAATTGCATTAGAATATTTCAATAAAGGCTCTTTTTTCGCTATTTTGATGGCACAGTCACGTGTCGGGGCCAAAAATCCATATAATATGGATTTTTGGCACTGCCTTTCCATATTGGCACTGCTCCACTCTGTTACTATAGCAATAGAACGTTAATGCCGTACTCCATAAGCTTCAAAATAGCCGCAGAAAAATCACTTGACGCAATGTCAACCCGACTTCTGGACCTAGACAGAGCGATAGAAGACAGTGATAACAATAGATTTTGAGAAAAGTCTGATATTTCGTGGCAAGTATGAAAAATGAAAAACAAAATACTTTTTAAAAGAAGTTCACTCACGATTGGGAAGCATTGTGTGAAGCACTGCAGGGGTGTCCCAACATTTGAAACAATAAGGTCTTGCCAACAACCTTAAACGAACAGATCCCTTCACTTATGAGGAGCTGGAATTGTGCGGAAGAAATCTGTGGGAGGGAAAATGTCCCCCAAAATTGTCTTGTATTTCAACGTAAACAACCACTGCGACCGACTGCTACACACGGAATCGATTATGCACTAGCTTGATGAATGACACTAAGAGCCTTTAAAATTAAAATAGTCTTCAAATAAGCACAAAACATTCTGTAAAATACCTTAAAAAGCATTCTTTAAACTGCAGAAATTCTGTATTTAAAATGGCGATTTGTTTTTGTTTTTTGTCTAGCTGAGGCGGTTCTAACGTGTACCCACATTCTATGTTTTTAGAAAAAAATAAGAACAATAATTATACCCCTGTAAACCCCAGTTTAGCTATATATCAAATGGCGTTTTAAGGGGGTCAAAATTATATAGGCGTGTTTTCAATCCCTCTATCTTCTTATATTGGTTCGGTCAGATTTAGCTACTTTCTCAGTTGGGCGCGTAGCTTTTAAAATAAAAAAAAAGTTAGTGAATATTCACACTCTGAATAACAGAAGTATACTAAAACGCATACCTCTGGGTCTTAATCTTATACTGTACGGGCTCTGAACTGTACTGAACTCCTTTGCCGTCTTAGCATTCACCACAGAAGAGGGAAGATTATTCCTTTGAGGAATAGTTCCAGGCAAAAAGGATTTTTTCAGGGTATCACTATAAGACTGGTACCCTCGATATTGTGAGTTGTTTACTTACGATGCCCTTGTTTGGGTTGAGACTGTTGCAGGATCAAGTGTTTGTCTTTATTAATAGACACTGAACCAGATTGTATCTTACAGAAGAGGGTTAAAGAAGACTGCTCACAACGGACCTCTAAGTACGGCCTTTCTAGCTCGTTAAGCATGCCACCGACGCTACTTCTTTTTTGCCATCGTAGGCAGGTCCATCGAGCAGCTGTCCTCTACACCTTCTCCGCCGAATCCGAAGTTTGAGTCTGGTTTTAACATAGGAATGCTAAATGGGTGATGCATATGTAAGTTGAGGGCGAACCAATGTTTTATATACAACATCTTTTGTCTGCCTGGGTGCAAAGGCCAAGTTGTGTCTAAGAAATCCTCAAGTCCTAATTGCTTTGGATGGTATCTCTGAAATGTGTTGACCTCCACTCTTCCCCACTCCCCCAACCCAATCAAGATCGTCAGCGATTGTGATACCGAGATATTTGGTGACTGAACCTGCTCCAAAATTTGCTGGTGTAGTGTGTAATCAAACTTGATATGCTTGTCCGGAGGATGTCGTGACACCCTCATTGAATGCCATTTTGCCACATTGAATTTCATCTGCCAATCGGCCTCTCACTGGGTCATCATGTAAAACAAAGACAGTCAGAAGCAAAGTATATGTTCCTATACAGGACACAATCGTGAGCAAACAAACGGACAGATGCCCTAATATTTTCAGGGAGATCATTACTGAATACCACGAAAAGGACCGGTCGAAGGACCGAGTCTTGTGGGGGACACCAGATAAAATAGGGACTCGATCAGACGCTTGGCCATCAAGTTAAACTTGTTTCGAGCTCCCAGAGAGTCATGAGATAATCCACCTATGTCAGGATCCTCTTATCCCATAGCAGTCCAATTAATACAATAGACCGGGGTAACAGTCGCTTGTCGCCAGTCATCCGGTACAGTGCCCTGGGCAAGTCATTAATTGGAGATTAATGCCAGCACCACATTCCGTAAGCATTCAGGTTGTCCGGCCCAGATGCATTATGTATCTTGACCTTACCCAATAGATTGAACATCTTCGGAACACGGGAAAGTAAGTGAATCCGAAGTTTGAGCAACATTGGGTCACGAGCAAAGTATGTTAACCCCGTAGGGGTTCAACTAGCTTTGCTCGTGACCCGATGTTGTTCTTTCAATGAACGATAAATAAATTCATATTATTCAAATATATTGAAAAAAGTACCTAAAAATGAAAAATTTCAGATAAAACGTGCTTTTTTTTTTCATATTTCTGCATACAATCTATGTTTTTGAGCAGAAATTAGAAAAAAAAAACAAGATGTGTTTGTGAAACACTGGACAGCGTATGTGAAATATGAAAGCCCTATCAGTAAACAATCAAATGGCCGATGATCTTCTTAAAAGTAGGTCAAGGTCACAAGGTAAAAAATTATGGTACCACTGAAAAGGTCTGTGACAGGGAATGCTCATGTGAAATATGAAAGCCCAATCACTTACCAATCGAAGAAAGTTATGGCCAATGTTCAGGTTTTTAACAAGTAGGTCAAACGTCAAGGTCAATGTCGCAAGGTCAGAAATTATGGTTCCATTGTAACGGTCTTGTGACAGGGAATGCATAAGTGAAATATGAACGCCCTATTGTCGACGCCGCTCGTGCTTTCCCGTACTATTTGTGTGTACAGTAGCTTCTTTCTGCGTGAGCTCTCATTCTGAGGTCTGCATGGATTTGGAAGGAAAACTCTGCAACAAATGTAATACAATATCACATTTATTAATAATGAAAAATGCATATATAATGAGCAATTATGGAAAGTTCATTGCACAATACAATGACATGAAAGATGTGTTTCATTGAATGTAATAATCTCCGGTACCTAACTTTGAAGAAATACCTGGCTAACGCGACCTACCTGGGCAAACGGACTACCTACACTACAGGAGACTACTCAAACGGACCACCTACACTACAGGAGACTACTCAAACGGACCACCTACACTACAGGAGACTACTCAAACGGACCACCTACACTACAGGAGACTACTCAAACGGACCACCTACACTACAGGAGACTACTCAAACGGACCACCTACACTACAGGAGACTACTCAAACGGACCACCTACACTACAGGAGATTACTCAAACGGACCACCTACACTACAGGAGACTACTCAAACGGACCACCTACACTACAGGAGATTACTCAAACACTGGGCTCAAAAGGGCATTTTATGGGAAGGCCAGGAATAGCGTACATATAAAAAATAGTACCCTATGACACTATCACTAACCAATCAAAAGTTAAGGCCAATGTTAAGGTTTTAAAAAAAGTAGTCAAACGTCAAGGTTAAGGTCACAATGTCAAAAATTATGGGATCGTTACAAAAGTCTTGTGACTTAGAATGCACATGTGACATATGGAAGCCCTTTCGATTACCAATCGAAAGTTTTGGGCAATGTAAAAATGTTTGAAAAGTAGATCAAACGTGGAGGCGAAGGTCACAAGGTAAAAAATTATGGTACATGTACCGTTGGAAAGGTCTTGTGACATATAATGTACATGTGAAATATGAAAACCCTGTCACTTACCAATCGAAAGTTATGCCCAATATAAAAGTTTTAAAACAGTAGAGCAAACGGCAAGGTCAAGGTCAAGAGGTCAAAAATTATGATACCACTGAAAAGGTCTTGTGACAAGGAATGCACATGTGAAATGTGAAAGCCCCACCACTTACCAATCGAAAGTTATGGCCAATGTTAAAGTTTTAAAAAAGTAGATCATCGTCAAGGTCAAGGTCACCAGGTCAAACATAATGGTACATGTACCACTGGAAAGGTCTTGTGACAAGGAATGCACGTGTGAAATATGAAAGCCCAATCAGTTACCATTCAAAAGTTATGCCCAATGTTAAGGTTTTTGCGGACAGACAAACAACTAGACAAACAGAGAAACAGACGGACAAACAGACAGACCCAAAACTATATCCCCCTGAATCTTTTATTCCGGGGGCCTAAAATAATACTTCTGTTACTCCCAGTTTTAGTTTACAAAATTGGGGTTTAAGGGGTTCAAAATTATAGAGGCGTGTTTTCGTGATGCTTTATATTTACATTATTTACCATCCTTTGGTTGTCGAAAAAGTCAAACAAGAAATCCATTCCGCAAAGGTTTCCTGTTTACAATTTAATAGCATTGTTTACGTCTTCACGTCACCGTCAAGCAATCATATTTGAGATAACCATGGTTTATATTGAGGTCACTAAATCATGGATATAGATAATCTTACATGAGTGTTCATTTCTTATTGAATTTATTAAACGAGCTGAGGAAAAGGGATTAAATGCGAGGCTATGCCGAGCATTTTATCCCTTTTCCTCAACGGGTTTAATAAATTCAATAATACATGAACACGAATGCAAGATTCTATTTATCATGTAATATTTAAAACACATTTTATTCACGATTTTTTAATGAAAATGTCATTATTCCGTCATTAGTTAACGCGACGTCATTAATAACGCCGTGCATGTAACAATACGGGGCGTATCTTTCTAATTTGTATAATTTTATTTAATCCACTAGAGGATTATCGAATTAATTACATGACGTTATTACAATCTCAGACGCGACGTCATATGATAAATTATTATATACCCAGAAAATGTCCCGTTTACTTTGTACAGAAGATACTTAGAGATTATCACATGAGATTTTGGTTATCGCCCGATGTATCAACCCGAGACCCCATTATCTGCCCGAAGGCTTTAGCCTGAGGGCAGATAATGGTCGAGGGTTGATACAGAGGGCGATAACCAAAACCCCATGTTATAATTTGTTTATCACATATTCAGATCCTATTCTTACTGTGTTTGACGTTCATAAATTGAAAAAAAAAATGTGATAAAAAGCGTGATTCAAGCAAAAAAGCGCGTAACGTCACGCCTAACTATTCGCGTTACGTCATGTAATTGGCAACGTCACAATAACGTCATGAGTGGGCTGATAACCGCTGTCCGTTCAAAATACACTGTTTCCGGTTATCAGACCGGGCGGGCTGATAACCGGAAATGGAAACAAGCATTATCACACATGCAAAACACGGGTTATCGTGTTAAATATTGTACTGAATATGTGATAACGGTCAATATTTTTCCATATTGCCCGTAGTCAAGTTGATATTGCCCGGAGATAAGGAGTCTCGTGCACAATAGGACTACTTTCAAATTTCCTAGTTTTGAATCATGGCACTCGGCAGCCATCTTGTCGTGCGAATCGACTGAGAGAACGAAGAAATAAAACGAATGCAGGCTGTGACACAGAGCACAAAGCGCATTTTATGGTAACAAATATGACCTACCTGCAATCTGTAAAGATTTACAAAACTTTCTTTCAGTAAATCAGGAGTACTTTGAAAGAAACTAAACGGAAACTCCGGAAAAAATGGCGTTCTGCGTTGGCAAACGTCGATGTTTTTAATGACGTCACATCAAACGACGTTAACGTCATATTGACTTAGGCGCCATTGGGCGTGGTTTTGCAATGTGTAGGAAGACATCAAACGAGCTGCATTATTTTCTATTTTAAGCTACTTAAAAATATATATTATCATTTTACATTCAGATTTCTATGCCAGGCAGTCCTGAAATTTAAAAGAGTTAAAGTTTTGGATATATAATAAAAAGGTTATTGACTTTATATTGTGAAATATTCGGCCCTCGTTCATATGGCGGAGACGCACTCGCAAGCTCGTGCGTCCTTCGCAATATGAACTTGGGCCGAATATTTCACAATATAAAGTCAATAACCTATAAATATAATACTGGGCAGCAAATCAAAGTGTTATGATGGTGGAATTTCGTTTACCAGCTTTTTATGGTGAGGTCATTTTAAAGTGAGTGAGTGAGTTTTAGTTTTACGTCCCACTAACAGCTAAGGTCATACGGAGACGGGACCTCGGTTTAAAGACTCATCCGAAAGCCTGGAGAAGCCCGGGATCGATCCTGCGATCCCTGGTTTACAAGGCGAGTAGCGTGACCACTGCACCACGAAGGCTTCTAAAGTCATTTTAAAAAGTACATATTAAGCAGACATGTTTGGCGTTGTGTTCTGCATATAGAAAGTAAGTCTGTTTCCGCGTCTCACTTTGTTTCTTTCTGGCGTCGCTGCAAATGCCGGACCCCAGAGGTACATGTAACCTCGTCTAAAAGGGTTGTGATACCGAATCGCATCACGAAAACACATCTATATATTTTTCAGTTTGTCATCTTCTTGAATTCCCTTTTCATTACGCAAACACGCCTATACAAATACATTGCCACATTTATCTCCGAAAACGTGAAAATTTTATGATGAAAAAGTGTGATATTTTTCTTATTTCTGCTCAAAATATAGATTGTGTGCACTCGTTAGAACTGCCTCATCGAGGCGGTTCTAACGAGTACCTACGATCTATATTTTAGAGCAGAAATAAGAAAAAATAAGGTATACCCCTGGGAACCCTAGTTTTAATATATAAAAGTGGGGTTCAAGGGGGTCAAAAGTATATAGAGGTGTTTTCGTGATGATATCCTAAAAATGGGGTTTACAGACGTAAACCTTATTTATCTTATTTCTAATCTAACACATAGATCGTAGATACCCGTTAGAACCTTAGAACCACCGATTCTAACGAGTACCCGCAATTTATATTTTGAGCAGAAATAAGAAAAAATATCACAATTTTTCATCTTCAAATTTTCGTTTCTGCGGCGGTAAAGTTCACAATCCGTGTATAGGCGCATTTTCGTAATAGATCGCGGTAATTCCGTATTTTTGTCGGAAAAATGATAGTAGAAACCTGGATTTTTGTAGGTACGCGTGCATTTATCTACAATATCTTTGATCCAGTAATGGCAAAAAGGTCTAATTTTCTGATGATTGAAAATTTGTAACATTTTCTTTCCTTGTTTAGTTATAAAAGATACTCGTTACGGAAACACGCCTATCTAATTTTGACCCCCGCCCCGAACCCAATTTTTATACAGTAAAACTGGGGTTTACATGGATAAACCTTATTTCTCTTATTTCACACTAAAATATAGATTGTGGGTACTCGTTAGAACCGCCTCGATGAGGCGGTTCTAACGTGTACCCAAAATCAATATTTTGAACAGAAATAAGAATAATATCACGATTTTTCATCATAAAATCTTCATTTTTTTTCTGCGAAAAACATTACCCCATGTATTTGTATAGGCGTGCTTCCGTTATGCTGCTCCATATCCCACTTTCAGCAATGTAAATTTGGGTTTACAAGGCATTGCATTCTAACTTGCAACTTGTTAACGGGAGTGTGTTTGGGCTTCATGATGCTTCCACGCAGAACTGAAACCGACCCGCGCACGAGTATTGGTAAACCGGTTAGAGGATCTAAGCCTGCCCAGGCAATGCGGCGCGAGTCGGCCCGCCCATGTTTATAAACCCTATTGGTTTCATTGGGTGGCAGGGCTTGAGATGTCATTTCATCTCAATGCCGGGTAAAAGTCCCACAAAATGACCTTTACAGTGTTGACGTGGACGTTAAACCTCAAATCAAACAAACAAAACATCTCACTATGAGCAATATAAATTTGGGTTTGCAAGGCATTTCATTCTAACTTGCAACTTCTTAACGCGAGTGTGCTTTCATGGATCGTGTTGGGGTTTAACGGCACTTCAACCCTTGTGGGTCATTTTTTGTCGTCTCCCAGAGAAAGGGGGGAAAGATAAAGAATCGATGGCAGAGGAGATGGAAGTGAGCGACAGGTGAGAAAGAGGTAAATGCATGAAAGCATAGAAACAGAACATCATGAACGTACGCCTATATAATTTTGACCCCTTCAAACCCCACTTTTATGTAGTAAAACTGGGGTTTTCAGGGATATACTTTACTTTTCTTATTTCTGCTCAAAAACATAGATTGTGGGTACTCGTTAGAACTGCCTCTGCGACAGACACTCTACCTCATCTTCTGGGGGACTCTGCGAATTTGACGTATTTTGACAACCCCTCAACAGCTCCGCCTAGTTAATTATGTCTGCGACGACTATACACAAGCATTATCCGTTCCTCTAGTGTATTAACAGGGTTCTTAGCATTATAACGTCTTTCATTTTTCTGCCACTTTCTTTGACAAGATAAGATTATTCAATTCATACACGACGGATAATCACGGAAGCTAATTTCCCATTTATATCTCATCGCTTCTTTCTTAATACACCTGTATTAACCATCACAGAGTGAACGAGCTATTGAATCAGTCATGATCTCAAAATATGTTTATCTAGCTGTTTGTTATATCAGTGATTTACCAAGGTTCAAACATTGAAAAGCAATCTTAAACCCATTAACTGATGTGAAGTAACATTAATTTAATATCTTAGCATTCTTGTGAGCGTAGTATCACTTTAATATCAAGGCAATTTTTCGCTTTCAACTTTTATGGTTCATTTCGTTACATCTAAATACATATGACATGCAATATTTCTTGAGACGAACGTTTACCTGGCATCATGTGCCCCTGGGAAGACTCTGATATGACTGCGCACCTGCGAAATCTGAACAGTTTTCGCTGGGCATCACATGTTGCTCACTCTTCCAAAGCGTCTTAAAGGGAATGGAACACCTGGCAGATTTTTCCGCCGTTTTTCGAAGGGAGAAAACTTTCGGGACTTCCTGTTCGTTTGTCTATAAACTCTGTCCCAAGGAAAAAAGGGTCTTCTCTTAAGATTGTTGTACAAGTTTGGGTTTGTGGAATGTAACCAAGGAACAATATGTGCTCCATATTCTTACCTTGCACTATTAATAACCCTCAATGACTCAAACTACCTGTCTCCAACCCGTTAACACATTCACGATTCTGACCACGATTCGCTTCGGTTCGATGAATCGTGGTGGACCGTAGTGAATCGTAGCAGCACCGTAGTAGCCCCGCTAAAGGATCCGTCGGGATTCATGTGGATCCGTGAGGAACAGTACTGACTGGGGAACGTCCACGAATGTTTTAAACTATTTAAACATTCGGGGAGCCTCTACGATTTATGTGGGCGTGCAACCGTGGCGCCTCCATAGATATCCGTAGTAGCATCGTGAGTATATTCGTGGGTATCCGTGGGGTTCCGTAGGGAACCGTAGACGTCTTGTCGCCAGGATCCAATACGGATCCTCGCGTCGAGCTACGGTGGCTGCCCGGTTATGCTACGGACGACTACGGTTCAATACGGTATGTTATGGTCCTTCTACGGACGAGTACGGAAGAAATACGTCCTTCACCGTATGCTACGGTCCTTCTACAATGCCACTTCGATTACTCTACGGTGCAACACGAATAACAAGAATGTCTACGGTCTGGCTACGATTGGCTACGACGCATCCCCACCTAGCAAAAATGCGTCCGCGAATTGCTACGATCGAGCTACGGTAAACCACGATCTGTCAAGGAATGCATCGGTATTTGAGCCTTCCATTCCCACTCCGCGCTCACTGCACTTTCAGAGGACATCTTTGGAGCCTTTATCTAGACCAGCCAATTCAGAAATCATATATTAATTTTACATCATTTGTCTTCTTCCGAATGTGTCGATCGCTCACCTTATGTAACAGGAATAAGCCGTTTTGTAAAAGGCACGAGCAACACAGCGTTCTAATTTATCGGTTGCAGGTTATAATATAGACTGTCGCATTCTTGGTGCTTGGTGCGGGACTAAGGCTCGCAGGTTGTTGCAAGCATTGCTTGCGCTTTCCTTTCCCGGTCCCTGAGGAGACCGCCTGCGTTGCATGCCTTCTCTTCGGCGCATGCTTATCGTCCGAAGGCTGAAGCAGTACTGATAATTTGATAATGCTTGATTTTTGATAACTGAAATTATTATTATTATCATTATTATTGTAGTAGTAGTAGTAGTAGTAGTAGTAGTAGTAGTAAGTGAAGTATTGTTTGTTTGAATTTAGATTTAACGTACCCGTCAATATTATTTATTATTATTCTGGAGACATTCCCTCCACTTCTGTGGGATTTTTACCCTATATAGAGATGAAATGACATCTCATGTCTTGCCGCCCAATGGAACCAAAAAATGAATAGGGTCTATATGCATGGACGGTCCGACTCGTGCCACTTTGCCTGAGCAGGGTAGCTGTAAGAGCTGCAGTTAGAGTATAATTATAATTGATTTCATTATTGAACTAATTAACATTATTATAAGTAGTAGAATTTTTATAATAAGCAGTAGAATACGTAGTATTTTGTTTGAATCCCCGCCAACACTATTTAAGTCATTTTGGAGACGTTGGTTCGAATTTTGTGAGGCTTTTGCCCCGTTTTGAGATGAAATGTCATCTCAAGCCCTGACGCCCAAACAAACCAAACGGTGTAGGGGCTGTCCGACTCGCACTGACCCTCTAAGTGGTTTACCAGTGCTCATATGCGGTCGGTTTCAACTCTGCGTGGAAACATTATGCTGGTAAATTTATTTCTGCAAACCCCGATGGACAGAAGGCCATGTAGTATTAATCATAGTTTAGTTATTGTCCTCATCGGTTTTCATTATCAACATTATTATCAGTATCTGTAGTTGCTGTTGTTGTAGCAGTTGTTGTTGTGATTTATTTCATTTACGTTATTTTGACAATATTTATTCCCGCAACCTACAACTGAATTGTGAGAAAATGCAATTTTTACACTCAAGGAACACAGCATTAATATGGATGAATTGTAAATATGTTTTCTGTCCTTATGAACTTCATTTGAAACAAATGAGAAACATAATAAAACGATATCTTGTGGACAGCTTTATATTTTGTTCAGTGACTAAAGTGCTTATAGCAGTTAAACGGCTTCTAAGTGAGCATATTGACTGTGTATACTCCAAAGTCAGTGCACAGCAAAATGCACAAGTTGGCAAGTTAAACTACAACTTCCCAAAACAAGTTTCCACTACGTTCCTTACGCAACCTCAACATATTTATCAGCTGATCTTTTGATATGGTACTCGAGTATGTAAAATAATCAGAGTCAATCATTATTTTTAAACTTTGAATTCACCTTATTTGCATTATCTGCTGGTTCCTAGTCTGATGGTTATCAGTGTTGGAAAAACCGGTAACCAGACCCCCCCTGACCTTAAAAGGTCGGGGGGTCTGGTTACCTGTTTTTTCCAATATTGACAATGTGCAAGCTGGGAGCCAGCAAATAATGCAAATATGGTGAATGCTCACAATCAAAATGTGATGTGTAACCTCTTCGTGCTGAACTGCTAGAGAAGAAAGATCATGTGAAACATCCATGTAAGAATTGCTGTGTAATTGGAGTGAACTTTAATATTAGTGACTTATGAATGTTTAGGTCAATCAACATGTTCGAGTCACAAAAAGGCAACCCCCTGAAAACCCAGTTTTGCTACATAAAAGTGGGGCTCAAGGGGGTCAAAGTTATTTACGTATTTTGTTATAGTTTTACCTCGCAATAAACCCTGAAGTCATATTTTCTGATGACGGGGATCACGTGTAGCTACTCCCAAAAATATTTAGCAGCACAAACTCATGTGACGTCATGTACAAAACTGATATTTTTTGGATGAAAATGTGTGATATTTTTTTCTTACTTACATGTATACGCCAAACATAGGCTGTTTATTTCTTTAAGAACCGTCTATATAATTTTGACCCCCTTGAATCCCAGTTTATTATAATAAAACTGGGGTTTACATGATTGGGTAAACATTATTTTTCTTATTTCTGCTCTTAAAATGGATTGTGGGTATTCGTTAGAACCGCCGTCATCGAGGCGGTTCTAATGAGTACCGACAATCTATGCTTTGAGCAGAAATAAGAAAATTATCGCAATTTTTATTTACAATTTTCCATTTATTCCGCGATTAAACACATCATTTGTAAGGCGTGTTTTCGAAATGAAAACATACCGGGGTTCTAGCATAGTTGCCAATACTGCCATACAATGTAGCCATTTTAATACGAAAACACGTCTCTACACTTAAGCACCGAAAAAAATACGATGAAAAATTGTGATATTTTACTTAATTTCTACTGAAAATATAAATTGCGGATACTCGTTAGAACCGCCTCGTCAAGGCGGTTCTAACGACTACCCACAATCTATATTTAAGAACAGAAATAAGAAAAATACCGTTACCCTTATAAACCCCAGTTTTACTGAATAAAAATGGCGTTCAAGTTGGTCAAATTTATATAGGCGTGATTTCGTGATGTGGTAAAGCCTATGGTGCAAAGAAAAAAAATATTTCTGCTGTTAATTAGGCGGTTTTATGTTTAATGCCATAGTATTTGTATATTACACAATGTAGGGGAAGGGCCGTAACTAAAGAAATTGTGACCCGACCCCTTAACTTCATTTCCAGCAATATAATACAATATGCTAATAAAGGTTCCTTTTAAAAGGAAAGGCTTGCCTGGTTTTAAGGGTACTGTTCCTGGTGTAAATGTAGCCATATTGCCGCCACATGGATGTACGAGTTGATGTAGATGAAAGTACTAGTGAGGAAGCAAGTTGCACTGTTCTTGGTAATGGGACATAGACTTTTGATGCAGTGTACTCAAAGGCAATATATGGTTTATCTACACATTGGAATGGACAAACCCATGAGGTGTCAATTTTCTATGTGGCACTACCCTGACATTTATTGAAAGAAATATTTCAATGTTAAGGTAACTGAGGCATTGACATGTGACCCCATGATCACATTCTCACTTTTGACCAACTATGATAGTAAGGGATCATTGTGATGACCCTGTTTTATTGAAATTTGCTCAGTAGTATCTGAATAGTAGTTTGAAGAAGACATTGTTAACAGACAGACAGGAGGAATAATGGACTTATGGAGCACGGACGATATGCGATATGGCAAGCAGAAATGGACAAACAAAACAAGATAAATGTCCCTAACAGATTTATGAGAGACAATAATGTGGTAGAACACATCATACATACTGTTTGTTTTGCTAGGTTTTACGCCCGTTCAAGAATCTTTCAGTCATATACAGGCGGGTAGTTTCCTATCCATCGTTCCTGGAAAGTATCAGTACTAGACTCCGATCCTCCGACACAAACTACCAAATATTCTCACATAAACGATCATGGCCGGTAGCGGGACTCGAACCCATGACCCTCCAGTGATTACAAGTCAGCGACCTTAATCATTGGACCAAGGAGGCGTCTTCCATACATACTGAGTATACATTCATGTCATGTGGCCAGTAAACATGTAATTGTTAGGTGACGAAACAAATATACATACAAGGGAGTATAAGACAAAGGAGGAAGAGACATTAAATTTTAACATCTTTTATTAGCAAAGTATAAAAATATTATAAACAAGAGACAACCAAAGTAAACAATGTTACCAATGTTAACAGATTTTATCTGAAAGTCTAAAAAGAAATAAACAGTATAAAGCTATTAAATGTGAATCTTAATCTTGATAAAAACTGGACCAATTGACTGTCAGTACGCCGTAAACTTTGTTCATTTATTGGTGGGAGTACCTTCAATATAACTAGAGCTGTCAGTGAAACTGACTAGCGCCACGGCAGCGCTATCGGAGGAGTAAGAAAATGTTGATGTTAAAAAACTATAAAGAACAAGGAAATGAAAGAACGCAGCTTAAAGAATCATTTTGAACATGATAACTCGGTTTTAGAAACCAACCTGGGTTTTGAGCACAATACATCCTGTCATGATGATTAACAATACTGTCAAGTTATTCTAAAATCAATCCAGGAATAAGGAGGATATTGATCGGACATGATAAAAAAGACGCAGCAGTTCAGTTAACACTTCTGACGTCAGGAATCTAGTTAACACTTCTGACGTCAGGAATCTACCCTATAAAATTTCAACACTAGAAAAGTGTCCATAGGACACGGATGCCCCCGCCAAATGCCATTCATAAAACATATTACAAATGTACCTCAAATAAATGATCAAATATATGCATCAAGGGCAGATAATCCAAAAACCAAAAATGCAAGAGTTGTCTTCCTTGTTCATGACACATCGTCTCAGTGTGACGAATGCAACTGTGAAGTTTCATGAATATATTCCATACGGTTTAGGAGTTATGGCCCAGACACGGTTTACTATATGGTACTAAGTCAAGGGCAGATAATCCAAAACCGAAAATGCAAGAGTTGTCTTCCTTGTTCATGACACATCGTCTCAGTGTGATAAATGCACCTGTGAAGTTTCATGAATATATTCCATACGGTTTAGGGGTTATGGCCCGGACACGGTTTACTAAATGGTACTAAGTCAAGAGCAGATAATCCAAATACCAAAGATGCAAGATTTGTCTTCCTTGTTCATGACACATCGTCTCAGTGTGACGAATGCAACTGTGAAGTTTCATGAATATATTCCATACGGTTTAGGAGTTATGGCCCGGACACGGTTGACTATATGGTACTAAGTCAAGGGCAGATGATCCAAAAACCAAAAATGCAAGAGTTGTCTTCCTTGTTCATGACACATCGTCTCAGTGTGATGAATGCACCTGTGAAGTTTCATGAATATATTCCATACGGTTTAGGAGTTATGGCCCGGACACGGTTTACTATAGTGTACTAAGTCAAGGGCAGATAATCCAAAAACCAAAAATGCAAGAGTTGTCTTCCTTGTTCATGACACATCGTCTCGGTGTGATGAATGCACCTGTGAAGTTTCATGAATATATTTCATACGGTTGAGGAGTTATGGCCCGGACACGGTTTACAATATATGGTACTAAGTCAAGGGCAGATAATCCAAAAACCAAAAATGCAAGAGTTGTATTCCTTGTTAATGACACATCGTCTCAGTGTAATGAATGCACCTGTGAAGTTTCATGAATCTATTCTATACGGTTTAAGAGTTATGGCCCCGACACGATGTCGAGACGGACGGATGGACAAACGAACGGACGGACAGGGGAAAAACTTAATGCCCTTCCGCTATTCTCCGAACCTGTGAAGTTTCATGAATATATTCCATACGGTTTAGGAATTATGGCCCGGACACGGTTTACTATATTGTACTAAGTCAAGGGCAGATAATCCAAAAACCAAAAAATGCAAGAGTTGTCTTCCTTGTTCATGACACATCGTCTCAGTGTGATGAATGCACCTGTGAAGTTTCATGAATTTATTTAAAACGGTTTAGGAGTAATGGCCCGGACACGGTTTACTATATGGTACTAAGTCAAGGGCAGATAATCCAAAAACCAAAAATGCAAGAGTTGTCTTCCTTGTTCATGACACATCGTCTCAGTGTGATGAATGTACCTGTGAAGTTTCATTAATATATTCCATACGGTTAAGGAGTTATGGCCCGGACACGGTTGACTATATGGTACTAAGTCAAGGGCAGATAATCCAAAAAAAAAACAAAATGCAAGAGTTGTCTTCCTTGTTCATGACACATCGTCTCGGTGTGATGAATGCACCTGTGACGTTTCATGAATATATTCCATACGCTTTAGGAGTTATGGCCCGGACACGGTTTACTATATGGTACTAAGTCAAGGGCAGATAATCCAAAAACCAAAAAATGCAAGAGTTGTCTTCCTTGTTCATGACACATCGTCTCAGTGTGATGAATGCACCTGTGAAGTTTCATGAATATATTCCATATGATTTAGGAATATGGCCCGGACAGGGTTTACTATATGGTACTAAGTCAAGGGCAGATAATCCAAAAACCAAAAATGCAAGAGTTGTCTTCCTTGTTCATGACACATCGTCTCAGTGTGATGAATGCAACTGTGAAGTTTCATGAATTCATTTTATACGGTTAAGGAATTATGGCCCCGACACGGTTTACTATATTGTACTAAGTCAAGGGCAGATAATCCAAAAACCAAAAATGCAAGAGTTGTCTTCCTTGTTCATGACACATCGTCTCAGTGAAATGAATGCACCTGTGAAGTTTCATGAATATATTCCATACGGTTTAGGAGTTATGGCCCCGACACGATGTCGAGACGGACGGACGGACAAACGAACGCACGGACAGGGGTAAAACTTAATGCCCTTCCGCTATTCTCCGAATAGGCGGGGGCATAAAAATCCATCGAGTATGTGGTCCGGTAAACTGTATTGACGGTAGTGCTGAGTAGCCTGTGGCCTAGTGGATAAATTCGCTTCGGTGTTTAGTTAAACTTTCGCACAGAAACGATAGCTTTGTCACTGGACCAACTATCACTAAACTGGTACCCTGTATTCTATTAAAATATGCGAAAGCTATTGAGCTATAGGGTGAGGGAACCAGATCACCGGACAAAGCTGACTGTATCTCTGATTTTTGCTTAAAAAAAAAACACCTGAGGATCCAAAATAACATAGAAAGAGAAGTCTAAAACCGGAACCACTTTTCCAATCTAAATGTCGCTGCAAGCCAAAAACTTATGGAGCAAAATATTGGCGCCTAACAGTTGTTTCTTTATCCATCACGTGTTTTGTACAATAATCTGTAGCTACTTAAAACTAATGCATTTTCTAAGGACAAGAACGTGTTTGTTCCAAGAACTGAATATTTATTACATACATTTATCACGTTAACGTGTCCGTGAAATGATAACGCTGGAAAAAACTGTTTCGTATATTGAGAAGAGATTGGTTAAATTCTCTGATTTGTTTCTCTTCATCCTTAAAGTACCGAGAGTAAATAAGAAGTAGGCAACATTTAAGACAAACAGGGATTTGACAATTCGCGTGAATCACGTTTTGTGAACTGACTGCCCAAGGACAATTTACATGAAATGACAAGCCTCATTCCCCTGGAAAATGAAAGGAAATGATTATGACCTCTGCAACATTCGTAACTGGCTGTCTAATTGTTTACGTATTTCCCTCGTACTTCGGTCGGTAAGCACCATGCAGCCCAATCTCTTTCTCCATACCCCGTTGGGTGGGGGCGCAAATGGTTCGTTACATAACCTCTCATCTTGGGTTACACTGGTCAAATAGGTACAAGTACAATTTAGAAGCCTCTGTGGTGTAGTGGTTATATTACTCCCCTGATAAACCAGCGAATGCAGGATCGATCTCGAGCTTATCAAGACTTTTGGATGAGTCTTTAAACCGAGGTCCCGTCTCCGTTTGACCTTAGCTGTTGGTGGGACGCAACACTGAAACAAACTCACTCACTCACTAACTCACATGTACAATTTATCAATTGCCTACACGTTTGAAGATGCTTAACTACAGGCGCTGTTTTTTTTTTTTTTTTTTTTTTTTTTTTGTTTTTGTTTTTTTTTAAATTACTATATCACACCCGTGTGACATAGTACATTCTTTCATATCTCTGGTCTGAAAAAACAATGTGATAGTTTCCCTTAGTTTTCTTACATATGTAGTGGGTGCTCCAAACGTAGGTCTATGGTGCTCGTTTGAACTGACTTATTAAAGCGGTTCTAACCAGCCCCCACATCATATGTCTTTGAGCAGAATAATGCAAAAATAATGTATACCCCTATAAATCCAAGGTTTTTTTGCATATAAAATGGGTCTTAGTGGGATTGACTTGATATTTAGCCTTTGATTTTTCTGTCCTAATCACGTAAACACTCTTATACAAGTACATAGTAAATTTTACCGACGGAAAGACGCGGACATAAACAAGTTAATGATCGCCCCCGCCCATCGGGGCTTGAAGAAATAGATGGGATACATGATGATTCCACGCAGAGCTGAAACCGACCGCACACATGACCTATACAGTGTTGACGGGGACGTTAAACCCCCAAATCAAACAAACAAACAAAACAAGTTTATGATAGTTTTCAAATTTCTGCTCAAAATATAGGTTGTGGATAAAAGTTAGAACCGCGTAAACGAGTACCCATAATTTAGTTCTATATTTAAGAGCTACATGTACAGCATAGGCTGCGGACAGTGGTGCATGTTAAACCACATCCATTGCCATGGCGCGCACACGTAGCATAACGTGACGTCAAAGAGTGCATCGTTTCTGAGGCCACCGCGCCAGAGAGACGTAGAAACAACATGTTCGCTCGAATATCAGTGCTTTACATTCTAAAAACCTGCAAATGAATGGTTTATATAGCTTTCGAAATTATTTTGTGACGCAACCGAAGTAGCCCAACGGACCATTCAAACCAGGAAAGCCCGAGAAGATAAGTATCTGGCTGAAATGTCTGAAAATTTATTTAAATAAATATATAGCAAAGATAATAAATTGTAGTTTGATGGGTTTTCCAGGGTATAAAGGGTTTTATGTATTTTTTTACACTTGCATATTTGATAGCTGAAAAATAGTTCTGGTCTGTCAACGGTTATTCTAAACATACATGTATTATAAGTCACTGCTTCGATAGTTTCCACATCTGTAGTTTCAAATATGTTCTAGAAAGGGTTATCCCCACAGATCTGCAAAATATTGAGTGCAAGTCTGTCCAGTCGCTTCTGAGGAGGACATTTGACAACTTATTATAAAAGTTATTAATGATAAACTATAGTTCAAAAGATGAGAATAATATAAATCTTAATATGCTTAAACATAGTTTGTACAGGTAAGACGTCTGGGAATTTTCGCAATCAGAGTAGAGTAAGAGGCTCAGATAAAGGGTATATTTGGAGTGTTTTGGGGGCATATTTCATACCTAATTTGCATTCAAAACATACGTTGTGGGTACTCGTTAGAATCGCCTCAGCGAGGCGATTCTAACGAGTATCGACAACGTATGTTTGACAGAAGCAATAAGCATTAATTGTACCAAACTGTACAGCTTAAAACGAAGTATGAGATTGATTTGAGTGCCAAGTGTTGCAAGATGCACATCTAATTTGTTGGTTATAAAATTGCAGGTGTGCTTAATATTTCAGTGTCTATAGGAGCAAAAACTCATTCATTGTTGAAATAGTTTGCAATTTGTCGGCCTCTTACGTTTCTTAAGGCTGCCAGAAGTTATCTAGAAAGGCTATGTGTTTTAATAACCATCTGTTATTCCTGTATTTGTTCCATAATCGCATCATGCCCCCGCCCACCGGGGCTTGGAGAAATAGATTGGGCTGCATGATGCTTCAACGCAGAGAATGAAACCGACCGCACACAAATACTGGTAAACCGCTTAGAGGATCTAAGCCTGCCCAGGCAAAGCGGTGCTAGTCGGACCGTTCAAAAGTCCCAAAGATGAGGACTTTTCCGGTATTTGGGAGTTTAATTAAGAAAGATATCACAATGCACATCAGAAAATAACACTTTTTAAGACTATCATCACGTGAACAAGTCCGTGAAACGAACACCTCCTAAATCCCACTTTATATAGAGAATACTGGGGTTTAAAGGGGTCTTCATTAATTTGCTTATTTCTGCTCCTAGACATAGGTTGTGGGTACTCGTTAGAACCGCCCCAATGAGGCGGTTCTAACGAGCACCCACAACCTATGTTTGAAGTACAAATAAGAAAAATATAACAAATTTTCATCGGAAAAGTAGCCATTTTGGAGATATGAAAGAATGCACTTTGTCGCAAGGGTATGTTATCGTAATGGTTACACGAACGTGTTGTCGTAATGTCTCGCCTTTCCATGGGCGTTTATGTGATTAAAAGCATATCACAATCATGTGATAAAACGCATGTGATAAAATACAGTCTTCCACGCCTCTAATAAACCATATTTCTGATGATTTTATTTGTTTGTATTGGAGTAACACTATTTAGGTTATTTTTGAGCCGGTCAGTTTACCAATCCGAACTTTTCCACAGCAGGCTAATACGTAAGCGGCTAACCAGTACAGTGCACATCGCCAGAAAATGACAGCTGCCCTTCTTGAATCAGCGGGAAGGGAGAGATGTAACATATGACTTCGTCCATGCATGTTTTGTTTTTAAAATGTCAAATTTAAAGGCGATAAAATCCAGTTTAAAGTGTGCATATGATAAACAACATCACACACTCGTGGTCATTTCATATGAAATTTATTAAACTCGCCGAAGGCACGTTTCATGAATTTCTTTTCATATGAAATGATCACTCGTTTAAGATCCTCTATTTCTTTCACCCCTCTAATAAACCATATTTCGTATTTTTTTTTTTTTTTTGGTTTGGGTTTTACGGCCCTTTCAAGATTATTTCACTCATATCGAGCCGATCGTTAATCCTAGGTGGGCGAAAACCGGAGTACCCGGAGAAAAACCACCTGACCTTCCGTTGCAGAACTTGGCGTCTCACACGTGACCCGAGCGAGGCTCGAACCCACGGCGGTGAGAGACCTAATGACTAAGAGTCAGCGCTCTTATCCATTAGGCCACGGAGGCCCGTTCATATGTCGTGATTGTTCTTAATATTTTTAACATATAGATTGTGGGTATTCATTAGAACCGCCTTGTGAGGCGGTTCTAATGAGTACCCACAATCTAGTTTTTTTTGATAACTTATTGTTCTGTACCCTTTACATTACGAAAACACACCTATTCAAATACATTGTAAATTTTACGCCCTAAAAACGAAAATTTACAGATAAAATATTGTAATATTTTTATTATTTCTGCTCAAAATATACATGTAGATTTTTGGTAAACGTTAGAACCGCCGAGGCGGCTCAAACGAATACCCACAATCTTAGAGCAGATATAAGAAAAAAATGTTTACCCTTAAAACCCCCACTTTTGTACATATAAAAGTGGGGTTCAAGGGGGTCAGAATGATAAAGGCGTGTTTTCGTGATGTAAAGCCCATTTTCTCTTTATAAGTAGAGTTCTGTGCTCGAACATGTAAAATTGATGGCACGAACTCTGCTGTGAACGTGCAATTCTATATCGCGTCAGACAAAGCCTAGTTTATGAGGCTGTTATCAGAATAAGGTCGTCTATTTCTGTGACACTAAGGGGATTATTGAAAACGCACTGTATGAAACTGTTTGTGTCACGGCATCAGAAAATTTGTTGTTCTATACAGTAAAATTCCACTATTGATTTGGGTTTAACGGCCCTGTCAACACTATTTCAGTTCATTTTAGAGCCGGTCAGTTTTCCTATCCACACTGTCCTGGGCAGGTTTATCCATTTTTGTTTGATTTGAGGTTTAACGTCCCCGTCAACACTGTAAAGGTCATTTTGGAGACGTTGCTTCCAATTGTGTGGGGCTTTTACCCGACATTGAGATGAAATGACATCTCAAGCCCTGTCGTCCAATGAAACCAATAGGGTTTATTAGCATGGACGGACCGCCTCGCACTGCGGTTTCTGGACAGGCTTAGATCCTCTAAGCGGTTTACCTGTACTAGTGTGAGGGTTGGATTCAGCTCTGCGTGGAAGCATCATGCAGCCCATATATTTCTTCAAGCCCCTATGGGCGGGGGCCGAGGTTTATACGTAAGCGGTTAACCAGTGCAGTGCACATTCCTTCCCTAGAAACTGACAACTGCTCTTCTTG
Source organism: Lucinisca nassula (assembly GCA_963580285.1). Lineage (NCBI taxonomy): Eukaryota > Metazoa > Mollusca > Bivalvia > Lucinida > Lucinidae > Lucinisca > Lucinisca nassula. The sequence goes on from OY757021.1 coordinate 48,273,612, forward strand.
AATCAGCGGAAGGGAGAGAATGACCGTAGAAAAAATTCCACTATTAAGACCACCTAAATTTAAGACTAAACCTGCTTTTAAAAGCTTACTTGCGGACCTCCGTGGCTTAGTGGATAAGGGCGCTGTCTCTTAATCATTAGGTCTCTCACCGCTGTGGGTTCGAGGCTGGCTCGAGTCACATGTGAGACGCCAAGTTCTGCAACGGAAGGTCATGTGTTTTTTCTCCGGGTACCTCGGTTTTCGCCCACCTCTGATTAAGATCGGCTCGATATGAGTAAAATTATCTTGAAAGGGCCGTAAAACCAAAACCAAACTGAACCAAAAGCTTACTTAGAGGGCATTAGTTATTTTTTCTTCGTGTTTGCTACACATAGTCTCTCTTATTAGGGGACCACCTTTGGGTCTGTTCAAAAGTGGTCTGAAAGACCACTTTTGAACAGTCCTAAAAGTGGTCTTAATATGAGAATTTTACTGTATTTGCTTACAACAATAGTGCATATTAGTCTGCGCAGTCGGATCCACAAACTCGGTGTTCGCTGCTTGAATACATATTGTACAATACAGAGATATCAAGGCTGACAGCTAGTATGTGCATAACTCCCCCGTGCGACTTAGTGCATTTTTCACATCTCCAAAATGACTTCTTTTCTGCTGAATATCGCTTCATTGATGGGATCTAATGAGTACCCACAACCTATGCAGAAATAAGCAAAAATAATGTATACCCCGTAAACCCCAATTATAGTTTCCTCCATAAAAAGTGGTGTTTAGGGGTGTTCATTTCATGGACTTAATCATGTGTAGCTGAGGTCTGTTTGTGTCTTTCCTGGTCGTAAACGTCTAAGACAGACTCAATAAAACCCATCACGTGAACAAGTCCGTGATATGAAACCCCTCCCCCTAAACCCCACTTCATATAGAGAAAACTGGGGTTTACGGGGGTATACGCTATTTTTCTAATTTCTGCTCCAATACACAGGTTGTGGGTACGCGTTAGAACCGCCTCACGGAGGCGGTTCTAACGAAAACACTCAATCAATGTTTTGTACATTTATAACAAAACTATAAAGGGTGTTCATAAGAAAAGTAGCCATTTTGGAGATGTGAAAAAAGGCAGAATGTCGCACGGGCGAGTTATCGTAATGCAAAACCAAGTCTCCGATTTTCGTTCTTTTATGTGATCTTTGTTTCCTAAGGCAACCTTTTAGCTTTTTTATTTGTGGTGAACACTGAAATGGATTCTTCAAAGCTACGCTTTCACAAAGACCCTGCATGTCTTTGTATTATTTTGTTGTTGTCAGCAAATATCATTTTACAAATTCTTAAAGACTGACGCCAAAACTACATTATTTGACTATTGTTCTATTTCTGCTCTTAATATTGACTGTGGCTGCAGCTTTTACCAACGATCATCCACAATCTATCTTTGAACAAAACACACACACACACACACACACACACACACACACACACACACACACACACACACACACACACACACACACACACACACACACACACACACAGAGAGAGAGAGAGAGAGAGAGAGAGAGAGAGAGAGAGAGAGAGAGAGAGAGAGAGAGAGAGAGAGAGAGAGAGAGAATTTGGACCTCTTGAACCCCACTTTTAAAAGCAGATTTAGTCTTAATTTTAGGTTGTCTTACCACTAGAGAAAATGTTTCTCTGACACAAATTTATTCTTAAATACGCTGATTCATATATAGCGAAAATGTAATAGAAGATTAAAAAGACAATTTTAGCGTTAATTTGAATATAAGTGATGAACTTCAATAGTTTGTTTTGTTGTTTGAGGTAAACGTCCACGTCAACACTGTAAAGTCATTTTGGAGATGTTGCTTCCAATTAAGTTGGCCTTTTACCAGACATTAAGATGAAATGAGATCTCAAGCCCTGTCGCCCAATGAAACCAATAGGGTTTATAGGCATTGGCGGACTGACTCGCACAGATTTGCCCGGGCAGGTTTAGATCCTGTAAGCGCTTCACCAGTACTGGTGTGCGGTCGGTTTCGGCTCTGCGTGGAAGCATCATGCAGCCCATCTATTTCGTCAAGCCCCGATGGGCGTGGGCCGAACTTCAATAGTAAATAAGCAAACATTCGCGGAAGTTTCAGATTTAAACTGAAGAAATTAAATTAGGAGAAGGCTCCGGGTGAGTTAATATGATAAGCAGTGGTCCACCTTCCGTCATCGTGGTCGTCTGCGTCGTCAATATTTTCAAATGACATCTCAGAAACTGCCAAGCCAATCGAACCAAATTACATGTGGAGCCTCCATGGGTTGGGGGAAAAAGGTTTGTTCATTTGATCTTGGACACGACCAAGTTGGCTGCCATGGACATATATGGTAAAACCCTTTAAATTTTTTTTTCAGCAACCAAAAGGTCAATGGCTTTCAGACTTGGAATACAGCATAGGGGACTCTGGTCCTACCAAGTTTGTTCAAATGATGACCTTAAGTTGACCTTGATCTATTTCACGTCAAAGACAAATTTGGTCTCGTACTAGACATTTGTATGGAGAGAAGGCAAAACAGTGGATTGTAGCCCGTGGCATCAGAAGTGTATCTATTCCAAAGGTCATATACTGACCTTTGTCCTGGATGGCTCAGATTCAGATGTTTTATCTTCTCCATTGACATTGCTGTGCTAACTGAAACCAAATTATATATGGGACCTCTATTGTATCAGGCAATGAGATGGGAGTCTCATAAACAAGATGGCCGTCATGCATATATATGGTGAAACCCTTTGGAAATCTTCTTTTCAGGAACCAAACGGCTGATGACCTTGAAACTTGGTATGGAGCATTGGGAACTCGGAGGCCCTACCCAGCTTGTTCAAATGGTGACATTCGTTGACATTGACCTTTTTTACGTCAATGTTAACTTTGGTCAGTTAGACAATTGCAAGGGGAAAAGACGAAATAATGTTTTGTTGTTTATTTTTTTTTAGATTCTATTGTAGCTTATGACATCAGAATTGGTATTTGGAGTCTGCAAAATGGAAGTTTAGCAATTCTAAAGGTCAAGGTCAATTACTGACCTTTGTCCTAGATGGCTCAGATTCAGTATTTTTATCTTCTTCTTCATTAAAAGTGCTGGGCTGATTGAAGCCAAATTACATGTGGAGCCTTTATGAGATGAGGCAGACAATGAAAATTTAGTTGTGATATCGGAGCTATATAACCAAAAAGCTACCATGCCGATTTACGGTTAAAAGCCTTTTGAAATCTTCTTCTCAGGCACCAAATGGCCGATGACCTTGATCTATTTCACGTAAAGGTCAACTTCGATTTTAGCCCCTTATTGCTAAAGTGAAAAACAGTAGATTTTGCTTATTCTGTCGCGGCTGTTGGCATAAGAATTGATATTCTTGGCAATTGTGTTCATAAGGTGACCTTTGGTTTAACTTGATATTCTTGGCAATTGTGTTCAAAAGGTGACCTATGGTTTAACTTGACCTATTTTATGCCAAGGTAGTACGTATTTGGTCACTTGGGCATTTCAAACAGGAAAGCGGAAAAAAATTTCCCTTGTAGCCTATGCCATCATAATTGATATAATGGATGTTCACAAGTATGTCTTTGAAGGAAATTCTTCATTTCAGGAACTGAAAGGCTTGAATTGTTCAAGCCACCATTCTTGTTAAAAGCATGGCTAGTTCCAGCCTCGCTCGGGTCACATGTGAGACGCCAAGTTCTGCAACGGAAGGTCAGGTGGTTTTTCTCCGGGTACTCCGGGTACTCAGGTTTCAGACCACCTCTAATTAACGATCGGCTCGATATGAGTCAAATAATCTTGAAAGGTCCGTAAAACCAAAACCAAAAAAAAAAAAAGCATGGCTGCCAGGGCCGGAACGAGTTATTCACCCTTGACCTCTGGTAAGCGCAGTGGCTCATGATCTTCTGGGTTATTATGTCATGCAAATGTGAAAATGTGCACGGAAATTCAAGCAGAAAAAAGGTTTTTCTTTTTTGTTTTGTTTTTGTTTTGTTTTGTTTTGTTTTGTTTTGTTTTTTCATATTTTTTCCCAATTGTTCGAAACTGCCAGGACAGGTTAATTCCCTTGATTGGACATGATCGCATTTTTTCCGCATGCGTCTTTGTTAACACAGATGGCAACTTTTTTCGACTTTTACATTTCGAAAACATACCTATAAAAATGCATTGAAGATTCTAACGCCGAAAAAATCGAAAATCTTAAGATGAAAAATTGTTATATTTTTGTTATCCGTCCGTCCGTCCAGCCGTCCGTTCGTCTGTCGTACTCTATATCTATAAAAGCACCCATAGTTATTAAGTGAAACATGATATACTGATAGGGGGTCATGAGGGGAATCGCAAAAAGCAAGACCCATACCCTGTCACCAGTATTTATGGAGTTACTTCCCTTAACGATTTCAATGAAAAGCTTGTCCGGAGCATATCTCTGAAAGTATAGAACCTTGAAACATTGATGGATGGCCACCAGAAGAAGTGCAGAGTGCAAGATCCATAACTCTGTCACAAGTAATTACAGAGTTATTTCCCTTTCTAGGTTTTGCTATATTAAACTTGTCCGAAGCATATCTCTAAAAGTGTTTAAGGTAATTTAGTAAAACTTGATACTCTGATAGGGAGGCATAAGAGAAATCGCCGAATCATAAGCCTGCCAACAGTATTTACGGAGTTACTTCCCTTCTTAATTAGGGCCCCACATAGTAGTTTGGGTGTCCTGTCAGTCAGTTTGTCACATCTAAAACAAAAATGTAACCGCATGCATAACTTAAAAAGTATTTGCCTTACTCTCATTAAACTTCACACACATACTAACAATCACAACATTACGATAACACATCCGTGTGATACAGTACATTCTTCAAACCTCAAAAATTGCAATTTTTCTTATGAAAATTTCTGATATTTTTCTTATTTATACTCCAAAGATAGGTTTTGGGTGCTCGTTTTGGGTGCTCGTTAGAACCGCCTCATTGAGGCGGTTCTAACGAGTACCCACAACTTATGTCTTCGAGCAGAAATAAGGAAAATAATGTTTACCCCCGTAAACCCCAGGTTTCTCTATATAAAAGGGGGTTTAGGTTTTTTTTTATTTTACGGACTTGTTCACGTGATTAGACCTACTTTCTGACAAAGGGCCAGAAGTATATTGCTTGTCACGCCTTAACCAAAAACAACTTAACCTTGGTCATAACTTCAAAAGTATTTGCCCTACTCTCATGAAACTTAACAAACATACTTACCATCACAAGACCTACATTCTGACAAAGGAGAATAACTTTTTGTGTTTGTCACGCCTTAACCAAAAACCTTAACCTAGGCCATAGCTTCAAAAGTATTTTCCCTACTCTCATGAAACACCACACACATACTGACGATCACAAGACCTACATTCTAACAAAGGACCATAAGTATATTACTTTTAGGTGTGTGTTTGTCACGCCATAAACCAAACAAATTCAACTCGGTCAAATTTTTAAAAGTATTTGTTCTACTGTCATGAAACTTCGCATACATACTTACCATTATAAAACCTACAATCTGACAAAGGGGCATATTTATATTTCTTATTTTCACTGAATTATCTCCCATTTTTCAAAAATATATTTCCTGTTATTTCATCACCATGGGTAATAGGGCTTTCATATTTCACATGTGCATTCCTTGTGACATTCTTCATTGAAAATTACTTACTAGGGAACACAGAACTGAGTTTCTTTGTCTTATGTTTTAAGATTCAAGGGCTCTTGCAGGAGAGGGGCCTTACATTTCTCCTTATGTTTGCATTCTAATCTTTGTTGGAAACCACTAACTAGGGAACTCTTATACCTTTGGTTTAAAAGAGATACAGCAGGCAGCTAATATATTTTTTTAACATCTGGCACTTAGTTCATTGATTTATTTCAAAACCTAGAGTGGATGGATGTTTTTACATTACATTTACACCCCTTTTAACAGTATTTCAGTCATATAAAAATCAGATTTCATACCACATTTCAAAGTGTATAGGACCACCATATTTTACTCTTTCACTAACATAACCCTCCTACTAATGCGCATCTTCGGGGAGCATCCTTCGGTTTCATCGAATTTCTTGTTGGGGGGCAGTTGCCTCCCCGGGTGTGTATCCTGCCCCTTCATCTCGTTCAAGTCGTACTGTATTGTGCATTGAGTGGGTCGATTGTTTAACAATCGACCCAAAGTTATAAAGCGTAGTAGGCTTTTCAATGCGGAAATTCACGTGACTATCATTGACTTGTCGGAAACCAGTTAAGGTTATTCATAGAAAATGGCCGCAATATTCTTACATTACGCAAACACGCTTAAACAAATACATTCCTACCTTTATCGCCGAAAAAAATGAAACGTTTAGGATGAATTGTGATATTTTTCTTATCTCTGCTCAAAATATAGATTGTGGGCACTCGTGAGAACCGCCTCATCGAGGCGGTTCTAACGAGTACCCACAATTTATATTTTAGAGAAGAAATAAGTAAAATAAGGTATACCCCCGGAAACCTCAGTTTTACTGTATAAAAGTGGGGTTCAATGGGGTCAAAATCATATAGGCGTGTTTTCGTGATGATCGATGCAAAAGAAGGTTATCTGTAGAATCTTGACTGTAATCGTGGCAGTGTAGACCCAGACCAGGCGCCACAGAACGAAGCGTTTGATCAGGGTCCACACTTCTTGATTTATAAAATAACCTGGAATTTGAGGGTTAAACAGTTAAAGTCTCAGGACTGTTTTCTCAGTCTACACTCGGGAACGATCGACCCCCACTACTCTTTGCTTTGATTGAAATGACGTAATTGCGACGTCACATCAACGTCGGTGCAACGTCATGACACTGATGCAACGTCACATCTACGTCGGTGCAACGTCATGCCGTTGCAACGACGTTGCTGTGACGTTGCCCTAGCGACGTGTGCCTTCTGGGAGCCGAAAATACCCGATGTTAACATGCAGTACATAGGTGAACTGTGGTACATGTATGGACTAATCGAAACATTTTTTGAAGAAGGCACAGTTTTCTGATAGAAGGTCCCTTTTATTATGGGGATCAGACATTTCAGAAGTTGCCTCCCCTGAACTTGTATCCATCCCCTTCAGGGGATATCCGCCTACATGTATATGCAGGAAGAAGATTGATCCAAAGAAAAAAACTAACAGCTTGAAAGAATAGTAAGACGAGAAGGAATTAATCCGCGTCAAACGAAAATGCGTCTTCACACTCAGGTCACTTCGGATACGCAGTTCATCCCAGGAAGCTTCTAGTATGAATTTTCATATATAATATACACGTATATAGCTCACAGCATAGACTTTGTTTCGCTGATTGCAGGCAAGCCTGAATCTTTACATCACATTTTCACCTATATGCTGCGATAAATGAAAGACACAAGGGATCATGCCTTTATATTTTTCAAAGTGACAGTTCAATTTTTTTTTTTTTTTTTTTTTTTTTTTGTTTTTTTCGTGAAGCTACAAAAGAAAAAAGTCTCTGGCAAAACTGCGCTTAATAATAATAATAATAATAATAATAATAATAACAAGTGCAGACTCGCTTCCAGTGCAGTTGGTGCACAACGTGTTGGCAACGTCGTATCAGCGTCGATACAACGTCATGACGTTGCTAAACGTTGCCTTGGTTGGTCGCTAAGGTGAGAAGTACCATTGTCCTGTGAGCTTTCTTTCGTATTTTGATACAAACGTTTCCAAGAAAATGCACTGTAAGTTAAATGTCAAATCACGTTTCAGCCCGTGTTAAGCGAAAAGGGACCTTTGAGCATGTGACCTTGGCGGAAACCCTAATCGGCCTGCGACGGTACTCTTTCAGTTATTATAAAGCCTTCTCAGTACTGTACGAAGAAACTACATAGGCAGCAAATAATGCCGGGCCATTGCCGGACCGGCAGCGATACGACGGGGCAACGTTGCATAGCTGTCGGTCCGAAGTTGGCCCGCTGTTCGATGCTGGCTGGGTATGAATCAAGATGCATCCATGTAGAACACAGCGAAGACCCAACAGACTGCGTCGACGCAAAAGCTGATACGAATCTTCGTTGGACGCAGAGTACTTCAATTTCGCTTTTAGTGACCCATTTTGCGCCTCATATGCTGTCTGCTTCATGTCCTGGGGATACGGGACGAACTTATTGCGTGGTTGGATGAGGCGAATGTGTCGTGTATCTTGTGTCACTGGGGCGTTGCCGCAGGGGACTGTTGTTATTTTTTCTGGTTCTACGCTTCCATTTATTTTCCTCTTTCCTCACTATCATCTCCTCAGCTATTTCGTCAATCTTTTTTCTCGTTTTCTCTGGGAGACGACATAAAATGACCCACAAGGGTGTCACATCAGTTGCATACAGATTTACATATTTAACCCTTTTTGTACCAAATTGAATCTTCCTCCAGGAATCCATTCCAAAATTAAGGGTTGTCAGTTTGTGTTTTCATTGAATTTTATTTGGAAAACTTTTCGCAAACAGTGTAGTCCCTGATCAGACGCCGCGTTCTGTGGCGTCAGATCTGGGCCTGCACTGTTTGCCAGGGTACCCGTTTTGGGGTTTATGGTACAAAATGGGTTAAAGAATAAGCAACTACAGTTACGCTTCGATGACTCGAACACTGAGGACCCCTCCCCCACCCCCCGCCCAACAATCCACCCAACGGGCTTGGAGAAATAGATTTGGCTGTTTGATGCTTCCACGTGGTGCAAATCTATGCGTCCCTTCATATAAACCGGACGGCAGGGCTTGAGATGTCCTAATTTTATCTCAACGTCGGGTACCCAAAACGTCGCCAATTGACCAAAATATTGTTGACGGGAACGTAAAACCTAATTTCAAACAAACAAAGACTGGAACACTGACGTATTGTATACAATGACTGAGACCGGCGCACTCGTCCTTTAGTCTCTAGAGATTTTCAAATAATTTCATACATGTATATGAACATTTAGGTTTTGGCTTTTCGCCCTATCAATATTAATTCACTCCTATTGAGCCGATCGTTAATCAGAGGTGGGCGCAAAAATGAGTACCCGGAGGAAACCCACCTGACCTTCCGTTGCAGAACATGGCGTCTTGCATGTGACCCGAGCCAGGCTCGAACCCACAGCGGTGAGAGACCTAATGATTAAGAATCAGCGCTCTTATCCACTAGGCCACAGAGGCCTGTATGAACATTTAGGGAAGTATCTTTCTTGCAAATGTATATTGGGTGCAATCATTAGAGACCGGCCCCGATAGCTCAGTTGGAAGAGTGTCCGCTCCGGGAAACGGTCGGTCACGGGTTCCATCCCGGGCCGCGACATACCAAAGTCGTTAAAAAATGGTACTAGCTGCTCCTCGCTTGGCACTCAGATTTACGGGGTAGAGCTAGAACTGGTCGACCCAGTGTCAGGGCAATGTGACTGGGTGTGGTATCATGTAATTTGTCTGGGACATGATACGTCAGTGAGGCAGTACTATAAAAGTGAGCATTGAGCTCCCTTTCGCAACCAGACACCGTCGTGATATGACTGAAAGATTGTTGAAAGCGACGTTAAACCCGAATTCACACACACACACACGCGCGCGCGCACTCATTAGAATTGCATAACAAACATGACACTTCACTGGCTCGAACATCAATGGCTCATTTAGCATGACTACCTCAAACTTGTTAAAGGGGAATGGGTACACCTTCAGGGGAGGCAACTCCTGAAAAAGTGTTTTTGTCTCCCATTTCAATAGGGGTCAACACTTAAAGGAACGAATGTGCTCTTGAGAATCTATCGAATATAAGTACACACAGACTATATTTTTGAGCAGAAATAGGAAAAATAATATTTACCCCTCTAAACCCCAGTTTTACAGTATAAAGGTAGGGTTAAGACGGTCAAAATGCATGGGATAAAATATTCACATTGTGAGTACTTTTTAGAACCTCAATGAGCAAGTGAAAATAATTGTAAATCCCACTCTCCTCTACATACATCATGAAAACACACCTACATAATCTTGACCCCTTTAAACCCCACTTTTGTATAGTAAAACTAGGGTTTACAGGGGTAAAGTAGAAGTAAAACAAAGATCAGGAATCGATACAATTAACTTACTCCACCCATCAAAGACACCAAAGGGAAAGAAACACAAACACAAACTGCCTTGGAACGGTCAGAGGAAAGAATTCCACTGGATTTTACATGGCCATAATCCGCGCCCTTACCTCTGTCGCGGTATACACTAATTTTGTTTAGTCCGCATGAAGGCTTCCGAACTCATCAGTGTACCATCTCTGAGAACATACAAATCAAAGAACTACAGAGATGAAACAAGGTTGAGGACTCGACAGCATACAATTACAGAATTACTGGAGCAAAAGAAAACCAACAGTTAGACTCCGAGGGGTCCGACCAAAGACGGAGCATCAGGCGCCAACCAACATAAAGAATACTAAAATAAAATTCCATTTATGATTTTACGCTGGAACCGTCATATAAATCTTAGAGGGAAGCAAAGTTGCCAACCGTGATTGGGTTAACCACCATGCATGCAGTCTGTTTTATAACATTTATGTTGTACCCAATCTTTATATATCGACGAACGATTTTACGATATATATATATATAGTTACCTTATTTTCCTAATTTCTGCTCTACAAGCTATATTTTGAGCAGAATTAAGAAAAATATCACATTTTTTCATCTGATATTTTTCATTTTTTTCGGCGATGTACTTGTATAGGCGTGTTTTCGTGATGATTTAAAACAGGGGTAACACATCCGTGTCCTAAAAATGGCGTCTTTCGTATCTCTAAAAGTAGCGATTTCCGATATTTTTTCTTATTTCTAATCTAAACATAGATTGTAAGTGCTCATTAGAACCGCCTCAACGAGGCGGTTCTAACGAGTACCCATAATCACTGTTGTATACCCTGTAAATTCCACTTTTCTCTATATAAAGTGGGGTTTAAAAAAGGTGTTCTTTACACGAACATATTAACACGATGACGTGGGCTTGTTAATTGATCACATCTTTCTTTCTCCCTGTCTTCATTAATTTTCTTTCTGGTTTAGTTGAACGTTCACTATTTTGGGTCAAATGGGTCGGTCATTTTACACGTTTTTATTTATTTATTTGTCTTTGTTTACGGCCCTTTCAAGATAATTTCACATATGTCGAGCCGATCTTTAATCAGAATTAGGCGAAAAGCGGAGTTTCTGGTGAAGAAAAAAAAAGTTTCAGAAGGCAGGGAGATCTAATGATAAACAGGGACACGGAGACCTGTGACAAGAGATGTCAGATAACGTTACAGTACTCCCGTGACAGCAGGTGAGAGAATGTACTATGCAGTAAATCGTCACAGATCAAGCGGGGATCGAACCGACCACCTCCGTTCTACCATCACGAAAACACACCTATATAATTTTGACCCCTTTGATACCCACTTTCATATAGTCAAACTGGTATTTACAGGGGTAAAACGTATTTTTCTTAGTTCTTCTCTATAATATAGATTTTGGGTACTCGTTAGAACCGCCTCATCGAGGCGGTTCTAAAGAGTACCCACAATCTTTATTTGAACAGAAGTAAGAAAATATCACAATTTTTCATCTTAAAATCTTCGTTTTTTTGGCGTTAAAGCTTACAATGCATTTGTATAGGCATGTTTTCGTAATGAGGCGGACGCGTAGGGGCCTATCCGACCGAGAACACGTTAGAAATAATAATAATAATAATAATAACATACTCCACCACGTTAACAAGGGATACATTCTAACATTTGTCTTGTCCATTGCTCATAAACTCTAATTTAAGAGGAATAGGATCAGCTTCAGGGGAGGCAACTCCTGCAAAAGTATTTTTGTATCCCATGTCAATAGGGGTAAACTCTTAAAGGAAATAATTTGCTCCTGAGAAGCAAATTCTTTCCCTTAAGGGTAGACCCCTTTTTCAGTGGGACAAGGCTTATGGGAAAGCGATCTGGAATTCCCGAAAAATTTCCCCTTTTTAAAAATTCCCGAAAAACTGTGCCAGGTGTTCCCATTCCCTAAGCCAACAATTGTTTACATTTTAATATTTTTGAACAGGACACACTGATCATTTAAAAGTATTAGGTTTCATTACGATAACGCACCCGTGTGGCATATTGTGCATTCTTTTATTGTTCAAAAATGGTTACTTTTCATCAAGAAAACTCGCCTTTATTAAACCCCGCTTTAATAAAGTAAAACTGCGGTATACGGGGATATAGGTCTAAATTATTTTTCTTATTTCTGCTAAAAAACATAGATTATGGGTACTCGTTAGAACCGCCTCAGCGAGGCGGTTCTAACGAGTACCCACAATCTATGTTTGGTGCAGAAATAAGAAAAAATATCACAATTTTTCATCTGAAAATAATTTTCGTTTTTCGGCGGTAAAATTCAGTTACAATGTATTTGAATAGGCATGTTTTCGTAATGAGGCTAAACTCGATAGCGCAGTGGTTAACGCGTTCCACTCATGATCGAGAGGTTGTGCGTTCGAATCCGGCACCCGGTATCGAGGTGTGTCCATTGGCAAGACACGTAGCCTAATGACACTGTCTCACTCTACTCAGGTGAAAATGGGGAGCAGTGGTGTAATAGCCATTGCCTCTCTCGCGCGCGAGTGAAAACATCCAGAATTAGTGTTCGAGAGCGATTAAATAAGCTTGAAGCTTCCATCGCAATCGAACTAAAATAAATTAGTATAAACTTCATGAGGCTGAAAATGTGTGAAATCTTTCTTTTTGATACTCTGAACAAAGGTTGTGGGTGCTCGTTAGAACCGCCTCACTTAAATGGTTTTAACGAGTAACCACAGCCTCTGTCTTGGGGCAGAAAATAAGTACATGTAAAGAATCCACAACATATGGTAAATAACCAAGATTCTTGCATAAATAGCTATGCGCATGGCTGTTTGAATCCATTGTCAAATGGACCAAGGCGTACTCAAACAGCAAAAACAATGTTCAAATCATGAATTTCGCGTGCTGTTTGAACATGGATTTCGAGCTTTTGATATCACATGACTGGCCTTGCTTTGTTTACGTTACATTGAGCGACGTAACGTTATCGCCCTGAACGTAGTCTTTTAGGATTTTATGATGACGTCAGATCGTTACTGCGTAACAACGTCATTGTAAACAATGCTCTAAACGGGACGCCATGTTGGTTCGCCGGTCGCATTTGAAGAGTTTATATGGAGTTTATATGGAGCTTTTGGGCGTTTTCGTCAAAATTTGTTGACGGAATCGTAAGTTATGCAAGAACAACGATCATCCATGGTAATTTCATTGCATTAACATTTGCCGGATCCCTCGGAAGATATTTGAACATTCGGTCTGGCGCCCTCATGTTCAAACAGCTTCCTCAGGACCCGGCGAATGTTAATGCATGAAAAAACATGATTGATCCCTATAACATATGTCAATAAAAAAATGCCTCAAAACCCCAGTTTTCTCCATGAACATAATGTTTGTTTTGAACACGTGATTACCCTCTGAAAAAATCGGCATGGTGAACCGGAATGAGATGATTTGTTGGTTTGATTTAAGGTTTAACGTCCCCGTCAACACTATATAGGTCATTTTGAGGATGTCGCTTCCATTTTTTGTGAGACTTTTACCCCACATTGATTCAATCCAAACCAATGACGCATGGAGGGTACGACTCGCGTTTTAGGCGGTGTGTGACAGTATCATGCAGATAAAAGCATGGAGGAGGGGCTTACGGAACTTACTGTAGCATTTGAGATTTAAGTTCGATAAATCGAACCTTCAAAGAATAAGGGTTTTTTCTCTAGGTACTCGTTTGATAAACGTGTAGAAAATAATTATAATGTATATCTAGCGAAGTCAACCAGAATCGGTTAATATAATATTAAAATTGATTGCTTATATTAGGCCTAACTGCACAGCAATGCATTTAATCTGGCCTTATTATATTTTGTTTTTATATATTTCAAAGATAAAAATACAATTTGTAATAATACAGGGCCTAATTGAAAGGCTACAATAACAAAAACAATAACATGAAAAAAGCATGGATATGCATTTGGTTACCTCCCTTACATTGTCGGCGCAAAGTAAATTTATTGATTGGAAAGTTTGTCTGTTAGACTTATTCTTGTCATTGTGTTGACTGTCAAAAGGTCTTGACAACCGTCTCATCAACGTCTCATCAACGTCGTCAGTACGACGCTGTAGGCTGTGTTTGCATTTATTTATACTGCAAACATAGGTACGGCTTTCTTTCTGAAGGTGCACACCCAGCAGGCACATATAACGTAATCGTGACGGCACATCAACGTCGGTGCAACGTCATGACGTTTATGCAACGTGACATAAACGTCGGTGCAAAGTCGTGACGTTGCACCGACGTTGATTTGACGTTGCCTTAGCGACGTGTGCCTGCTGGGACAGACATTGTTGAAGCTGTGACACGCGAGAACAAGTTTGTATCGGCTATAAATTACCACTATTTGGATTTCGTGCACATCACGAAAACATGTCTATTTTATTTTGACCCCATTTCACCTCACTGTCATGTAGTAAAAAAACTGGGGTTTTCAGAGGTGTACATTATTTTTCTTATTTCTGCTCAAAAACATGATATTGTGGTAACTCGTTAGAACCGCCTTGCCTGGGCGGTTTTAAAGAAAAAACCACAGTCCAGAATTCTGAAAATTTTCATTTTTCTGTGATAAAATTTTCAACACATTTGAATAGGTGTGTTTTCGTAATGAAAAGCTATTTCCTACGGAACCCGGGAAGGGACATAATTTTTGTTTTAAATATGTTGTGCGAACAAGATATTAAGTTATGCGAACAATATAATATGTTGTGCGGAAAAGATATTATCTTCCGCTCAAGATATTATCTTGTTCCCACAACATAATAAAAATAAAAAAAATCATGTCCCTTCCAGGGTTCCGTAATTTCCCCCTTCAGTGAAAATTTTAATACGAAAAATTGTGATATTTTCCTTATTTCTGCTCTAAAATATAGATTGTGGCTACTCGTAAGAACCGCATATTTCTGCTCTAAAATATAGATTGTGGCTACTCATTTGAACCGCCTCGATGAGGCGATTCTAACGAGTACCCACAATCTATATTTTAGAGCAGAAATAAGGAAAAAATCACAATTTTTCAACTTAAAATTTTCATTTTTTCGGCGATAAAAGTTACAATATAGGTGTGTTTTCGCAACGACGTGGACATCAGTTGTCAGCAAAATAATTTAAAATGCAGATATATAGTGAATTTTTGACAACTGATAAAACGGGAAATGTTTTGTGTGTGTGTGTGCGTGCGTGCGTGCGTGTGTGTGTGTGTGTGTGTTTTCTCTTCGGGGTCTAGCCTCAATATAAACAGTGAGTTGTTAACGCACATGAGTGAAGGGTTGCTGCTGACATGGAATATGGAAAGGAGAAAAGAACATTTGCTCTGATTGCTGTTCTAGATTAATTTAAACGCAGACGATAGATTCTGGCATATTTGCCAACACCGTGTTAGAACGCAGTGCTAAGTGATTCGACCTCGTGCACAGCGCCAAAATTCTATCGTTTACAGCCAGAATGCGTTAGTTTCCATTTCATGATGTATGCCAGAATCACATGATTGACAGTATTATGACCTGTTCTTGTAAGATCAACCCACTGACGACATGTTCGGGTAATGAAACAACAACAACAACAAAAAAAAACAAAAAAAACATACCGATAAGTCACCCGTCCGATGAGCGGGGCCTGTCCACAGTTTTACTATAATTGAGCCGGAGCACAGCATTTCCTACAAATTCCATCCGCGCAGTCTGATCAGAGTCTTCGTTGTGCGCTCTAAGCATAGCTGGGGGCCCAATGCTCCTTCATGCAGCAAGGGAAGTCACTGGTCAGATTATATGGATGTGCAGGCTGATCTGATTCTTCGCATGGCGCAAAAGTAAACTGTAAAAATGCTGTGCCCCGGCTCATGTAAAAGTGGGGTTCACGGGGGGGGGGGGGGGTGGGGGGGGGGGTCAAAACTCGTATTTACGCGTGTTTTCGTGATGGATTATGCAGTGCTCCTGGTAAAATTGTCGTGGATGTATCTGCTGATCTTTCCTCAAACTGTAGTGAAGTTCGATCACCTGCGACAGATTTTGACTGGCAAAAAAAATCACGCTAAATTGCGTAAAATCAGATTATTTTGGATTTATTTTCATGGTAACATGCCCAAAACTATAGGTCTAAAACACAGTCTGGTTCCATTTTTAATTCATAAGTCATTTAATGTTGATTTTGGTCAACTGTAGAGCACTTATCATGTTATGTTTTTACATGTAACTGTTTTTAAGCGAAATTACAATTATAGCGTCAGGTTCGATTCAGAATAAAGATTTCTTTTAATAATTGTTGTAGACATAGTCCCAGCAGGCACACGCCGTTAGGGCAACGTCAAATCAACGTCGGTGCAACATAATGACGTTGAAAATACGTAGATGTGACGTTGCATAAACGCCAAGACGTACCGACATTGATGTGACGTCGCAATTACGTCATGTGCCTTCTAGGGTAGAACCATAATCATGCGGTCTAGAAAAGTAGTAAGGGTGCCACTTGGGCGCCACGGACTGCGCATGCGCAGCATTTGTATCACTTCCGGTGAAACGTAAGCGAAACGATGACGAAACTACCCTAAATATCGGACGAATGTTCGAATGACGTAACTCGCGGTAATTACGCCGTAAGTATCCTAAATGTTGAGGCGAAAGATGTTCCCGCGGATTGGCGCAGTTCGCCGTCCCCGATCTGATCGGGGTCTACCCCGTTCGCTCGAGCGCTCCTATCCCAATATTTAGGGAGATACTACCCCGTATAGTATCGATGAAATTAAGTCTCTCACCCGCAAACCAATTATCGCCTCGAAAACCGGGAAACAATGGAAGGTGTTGGAAGAGCTCGACTCGATGCGAGAAACTAGTAATGGACCGCGTCCCGGGAAAAAAAAAGTTTGGTTCGTTCGATTTGAGGTTTCACGTCCCCGTCAACGCCTTATAGATCATTTTGGGAGGCGTTGCTTCCAGTCGCGCGAGACCTTTACCGGACATATCTACGACATTTGTATCTCGGAGAATCTTTCTCGGCTACGGAATTTATACGGATATCAGGGGGGCGTAGCCAGAGCAAAAAAAAAAAGTATTGATCAATACAGAGCGAGTTTGGTCATGTCTAAATTATCTCATCTGATTGGTTGGAGCAATGAGTTAAACCTTTCTGCGTGCTGGTCAAGACCTCAGTTTCAAAATGAATTCGTGTTGTAAAGTGTCAAACCACGCGATAGAAAAACATCTTTACTCCGAGAGTATGGGAGCTTCTGTCTTTTCAAATAGACGTGTCATGTTTGATAGTATCAAGAAGTGTTTGGATAAGCCTGACAAAAAGAACGTGTGCGGTAAAAGGCTCGAACTCATAAAAACCTTTACTTTTGACATAGGAATTTTGGGATACAGCAGACGAACGAGCAACACCATTAAAGTCGTGTGTACTCAAACCAGGAGAAAAACGCTTGTCATAACCGCTTATCCGATAGTGACATTCATCGAACGTGTTTAGACACGTTGTATCCAATCAGCGACAGCCGTGAAAGAACCAATCGGATTGTACCGCATAAGTATATATACCTCGTTCGCGCGGTACTGTGTCATTCAATAAGGAAACATGGCAAACTACAGATGTCGGTTCAGTCTCGGGAATGATCGTTACGTGGAAGTGCACGAATGGAAGGGCGAGTTACGGGTCGATATCAGGGAGTGGAAAGACGATAAACCGACTAAGAAAGGAATCAGTCTAAACTTGATGCGGTGGAAGAATTGGCTCGATCAGTTGGAATACGTGGATAAGGCATTAGAAAAGAAACAGGTCTATAGATGTCATCTCGGAGGGAACGTATTCTGTAAGATCGGCGAAAATAGTGTCTGCGTAGATATAAGACAATACTGGAAACCACGGGACGAAGTTGTACCAACGAAAACGGGAATATGCTTGAGGCCATCGGAATTCAATCGTTTGAAAGACTTGTTATCAGAAATAGGAAATACATTGCCCGAACTCAACCCAGTGGTCCCTTGCTTTCTGCAAAGTGACCATTTGAATCAGTTGGGAGCTTTACAGTGCTCAGAGTGCAATCCGAACGATTACCAAAACTGGTGAAGACAGTGACACGAACGAAAGTAAATTGTCATAAACACGAAACAGACGTATACAACGCGTCATAATTATGGAGCATGATTGCGAATACGTGACAGAATATAGAGTGATAGACCCCAAATGACAAATATAAATATGTTTGGTATGGCAATGATGACTTTGGCGTTGTTGGATGAACTGTCGTTATGGCTGAGGTGTTTTCAATTACGACGGGAAGCCAGGGAGGCTGCGGAGCGCTTTATAGAAGCGTTTGAGAGACACGATGACGATGTATCGCACTTATATAGCGTTATATTGTAAATTACATGCATACTTTTTGAATATTTGTTTCAAACTTTATATATCCATTGTTTCCACGTGACACAGTATACACACTTGTTTTCATCGTTTTGTATCCTATAGGTTTAGTATCGTTTTATAGTTTTGTAAGAATATTCGTTTGCCATAGTCTTCGTTAAAATAAAGATGACTGACTGGAAGCAATATTTATCTTCCTTGTATTTTAATCCCAAATCCCCAGGCAGTTACCTAGGGCCGGAGAAACTGTACCAGATCGTCAAAACTCGAGGCCAATTTAAAATTGGCAGGCACCGCATACGCAAATGGCTGCAAGACCAGGAGTCGTATTCCCTGACTAGAGGCGCCAGACGTAAATATACCCGGTCTAGGGTAATTGTGGCTGGCATTGACAGTCAGTGGGATATGGATCTGATGGATATGGTTGACATTTCCAAACAGAATGACGACTATCGATACGTACTGGTCTCCATAGACATTTTCTCTCGTTTTGCTCATTGCCGGCCCGTAAAAAGTAAAAAAGGGGTCGATATTGTCACAGCCCTACGAGTCATTCTTAAAGGACCGAGAAAACCTAACACGATTAGGACTGACCGAGGTATGGAATTCCGTAGTAAAGAGGTCAATACATATTTAAAAAACAAAAACATCCATCATTTTTACGCCCTGAATACGGAGACCAAAGCAAATTACAGCGAACGGTTAATCAAGACTTTAAAACATAAGTTGTTTAGGTATATGATGAAAAATAGAACGCAGCGGTATGTCGACATTCTTCAAGATGTAGTTCACAGCTATAATCAAACCGTACATAGAAGTCTCGGTCAACCCCCGGTTTCCATTTCAAAGGAAAACGAAGGTGAAAGTAGGCTGCAGCAGTATTTATTGAGACAGGCCGGGGACAAATCGAAAAAAAGAAGCAAACGGAAAACCAAAAAGCAGTACAAATTTAAACTCGGTCAAACGGTACGCATATCGCACGTGAGAACTTTATTCGATAGAGAATATTCGCAAAAATGGACTGGCGAAATATTTAAAGTCAGCTCGCGTTTTAGAAGAGAGGGTATCCCGGTTTATAGGCTCGAATCCTGGGATGACGAAAAAGTGGAAGGTACCTTTTATGAACAGGAACTTCAGAAGATTCGCGTGGACGATTCTACCGAATATTACATCCAAGAGATATTAAAAAGACGCGTCCGAAACAAGCGAAAAGAAGTTCTCGTTCGCTGGTTGCACTGGCCCAAGAAATATGACAGCTGGATTCCGGAAGAAGACGTGAAAGACTACTCGTAGTCAGAAATCACGTGAATTTATGTCGGACAAAATAGACATACACACCAATTCGTATTCATTGTTTGACAAGACGCCAAGATGAAAATTACCAACGTGGTATATAGCGCCCAATTAAATTGTCCGATCGACCTGATAGAATTATGTCAACGTATATGGAACGCTCGATATGACCCGAGATCTTTTCCAGGTCTTATATGGCAGCATAGAACTATCGGTGGCAACTGTCTCGTGTTTTCCAGTGGTGCTATCAACTGCAATGGAAGAGCCTCAGACGTAGAAGAGGGACGGAAACGTTTGCGCAGATATGCCAGACAGCTTCAAACACTAGGTTATCCCGCCAGCCTAGGAACGGTTAGGATGTTGACAGCGTCTGCCAGTCACTCTCTTAGCGCTGAATTGGACTTAAAGGCGTTGGCTGAGGAAAGAAGTGTAGTGTACGAGCCAGAGTTGTTTCCGGCTCTAAATTTCAAAATAGATGGCGTAAATTTTTGCTGCTTTCATACCGGTAAAGTGGTAATCACGGGTATCAAATTTATGAATCAAATGGATGACGTGGTTTTACCAACACTGATCGAGCTTGAGCTCTATACTCGTAAGAAGCAGTGACAAGAAACGCCGACTAAAATCATGGAACATTCCAAAGTTTTCCGTTCCATTCGCTATTTAGCGACCTTGAGAGATGCCTTACCCGTGGATCGTAGAACCCTGTTACGAAATATTACTCGATTGCAAATGTCATCCATTAGAGAGGTAGCCAAAAGACTGACCAACGGAACGATCAATCCTCTAAGAAGGGATGCAAGACTCTTCGAAAGGAGAAAGCTCGCGCTAAGAACGTTAGGGTCGAATAGAGTTAGTTTCCAGAGAAAGAAAGCATTGGTAAACAGACATTCGTCGTTCATTCCGTCTATGCTGAGAAGCGTTTACCTGATACAAACCATCGTGGACGAGATCCGAACCACCGCAGAAACATGACAGATTTTTACGCTTATCTCAGTAGCAAAGACTCTTTGGATTTACGTAAGAACAACAACCCTTCCGACTTTTGGATCCAATTTCATAAAACCTATACTCTGGACGGTCACTGGGTGTGCGCTCTCAAACAGATATCTTTGACGTTAAACTTTACGCCTAGATCGAGAAGAATATATCTCTGTTGCGATATCGTGGAGGAATCCTACGTAAGAAACAGAACTATACCGGTGTTGAGAAATATCGAGATCGACAACCGATATAAAAAACTCAAATCTGACAGGTTTGAAGACGCCATCTATCTTCCCGTAAACGTGTCAAACTTGACCGCCCTCAGATTATATCTACTAGACGAGGATTTACAACCCGTCACTTTCGATTCGAACGATCTGCATTGCGTGTTACATTTTAAACAAAATGGGCTCAGTCGAAGTGTACGATATTAAATCGCAAAAATGGGTCCCCTATATACCAGACTATGACAAATGGTACCAACATTTTAAAGACTTGAGCGACGGGTACGTTCAACCCGATCACCTCGGTCGTTACGTGGTGGGCGTGGGTGAAAGAAACAGAAAATTGAAGGAAAGTCAAAGACCCGTGGTAAAATTGGTCAGCCCGGTCGCTCAAGCGGTAGAGATGGCCAAATCCGACATAGAACGTAAGAAAGAAGGTGGTAAGAAGCGTAAGAAGGGAACGGTTGCCAGAAAAGCATTACCCAAAGAATTTAAACGGTACGCTTACAACCCGGAAGATCAAGTTTAAAGAACGAAATGGACAATTGTCATCAAGAAAATTTATCGTTATTTTCATTACCACCATCAGATACAGCTTTTCAGTCTAGAGAATGGATCGAATATCGACCTTCAAATCAAGTCACTTCCACCTCAGCGATAGATTTTAACATTCCTCCTCAGTCATCCGCTTACGTCGATCTCAAACACAGCGTGTTAAACGTGAAACTGCGCTTGACAGATGCTCAAGGTGTTCCGGTAAAAGAGGACCGATCTCTCGGACTGATAAACCTTCCATTGCACACGATATTTAGACAGGTAGACGTCACGTTTCAGCAGACATCGCTGTCTCATATCGGAACTAATTACGCTTACAAAAGCTATATAGATACCATTCTTAAAACCAATCAAGCCACGCAGGAAAATATACTGTCCAGTCAGCTTTTTTATAAAGATACGAGATATAACCCAGACGCGGCAAATGCCAGGCTTGGCGGTAACGTGGGACTTTTCGAAAGATACCTCGCAACGAAAGACGGGAAAATTGTGGATCTGGAAGGCCCATTATTCCTCGATCTGTTTCAACAGCCAAGACTGTTGGTGAATGGCGTCAGTATTGGGATAAAATTGTGGCCGGGTCAGGACGCTTTCAGACTGATGTCCGACAGTCCAGATCCCGACGAAAAAGTTCAGATCTTGGATGTTAGATTTAAACTATGCGTACAGCGTTTAAATGGAGGAGTTTTAGTAGCTCACGAAAAACTCTTTCAAGATCAACTCGCCCTCTATCCGTATCTAAGGTCAGGGATAAAGACTGCCTCCATAGCTCCAGGACAGTACGGATTCAGTGCTGACGACATTTTTCAAGGCCTCGTTCCGAGCAAACTCGTGGTAGGACTGGTGTCTAGCGCGGCGTACACCGGCGATTACAAGAAAAACCCGCTAAACTTTCAACCGTTTGACTGCAGTTCGGTCGGGTTGTACGTCGATGGACAGTCATACCCCTCTCAGCCTTTGCAACCCAATTACAGCGCCGATCAGTTTGTGGACTGTTACAGAACTTTGACGCTCTTCAGAAAAGATATTAACGTGAGTAGAGGCGATTACAAACACGGATACTGTCTCTATGTACTAGACGTAGATCCTTACTATACGTTCAACACTAAAAGAAAAGGTCATTGTCGGCTGGAACTCAAGTTCGCGACACCCTTGCTGGAAAGCGTCACCCTTATCATGTACGCTACATTTCCGGAAATTCTCCACATAAACCAAGCCAGATCCGTGTACTTAAAATGAATAACCTTCAACTACAAAGTATTCTAAGAGGGTACCCCGTCAGAATTTGTTCAGTCGATAATGTTAAAAAGGAGAGATTCGTGATCGCCAATACGGACAAAAGCGGTGGACCGGGCAAGCATTGGGTTGCATTTTACTTTAATGAAAGTGGACACGACGAATTCTTTGATTCTCTCGGTAACACAGCGGAGTACTATAATTTTGGACACGTATTACGGAAACCGTATTTAAGGAACGGAAATCGCTTACAAGACTTTGGTTCTGATACGTGTGGACAGTACTGTATATATTATGTCGTGTGCCGATATGTCGGAATGTCATTGAAAGATATCGTAAACACGTTTAGCGTGAGAGATTTAGAGATGAATGATAGATTTGTGAGAACATTTGTAAATACAACGCAACTATAATGTAGTTTTACATCGCTTTATTTCAATAAAACTTTTATAACAAAAATATTGTCTTTGTTTTAAAATGATATCCAGTCCACGAATTTATCAGTCTTTGCTTTTTCTGCCTTTTTCTCCCGTTTCCCCGGGGGTGGAGGCGCGAACACGGTTTGGCTCTTTGGCTCGGTCTTCTTTCTCTTCACCATAGCGGGGGATGGTTTAGTTTCCACCTTTTGCGAGTGAGAAGATGGCGTTTGCCTTTCTACGGAAGGCTCTCCTTTAACATTCAACATCCTTTTGTATTTATCGTAGGGGACAAGTACTAGCTTTTCCATCTCTATTTGAGTACTGCTTCTAAGTGAGGTATGACTATTTTCAGCAGAGTGAAAATGAAACGTTGTTTATCCGAAACGGCCTTTTTCTTGTGATGATAACCAACGGTTCTATCTCCCAACAGGTGTAAAAGGCGTCTCTCGCGTTTAAGCGCTTTTTTCTGTGCCGAGGTCAACTTTATCTTGCATTTCACGACGTTATGCGCTATCTGACTTATCGCTCTCAGTTGCTGTCTGGTAATCGTTCGCAGTAGTACCTTGCGTTGACCCGGTGTAGTTTGGACAAATAAAAGCAAAAAGTGACGTTCTTGTACGAGTAGCTGAACCATGGTTCCTCTTGTAGGTCTGTTTCTTGTTCTTACGTCAGTCGATAAACCACGGGGTCTTCATCCGGGAATATGCGAGTTCTAAGACGATATCTGTTGTCAGCATGAGGACTCATATCTACCACAAAATAGCCGTGTTTTTCGGTGCTGAGAGCATCTTCGTACGCTCGTAAGAATCCTTTCGATTTCCCGGGATGCAGCTGGCGTCCTAGAATTGCGACTTGAGACGCATCTCGTAGATTTTTCAGAAGCACCATATACCACGTGTTTAAAGCTATCGTTCTGGCATGTTTACCTCCCGGATATAAGTTTTGAGTTATCAGTATCACGCTGACGCATTTGTGATGGGTCCCTTGCGTAAATAATAATTCCATGTCTTTGTTGCTCATAACTTGGTGCATTAGATCATCGATGACGATAAGCTTATGACGCTTGTCTTTGGTAAACTCGTCAATTTCTTCGGTAGAGGGTAGACCCCGTTTACTATAAAAATTGGGTATCGTCCGTTCCATGTCGTCGAAGAGATCTTGGTGTATGCCGTAGCAGTATAATACGTGGGTAGGTGGTTCTCTCGTATACATGTATTGCAAATTATTCAGGAACTTGTACACCCACCTCGTTTTACCGCTACCCGTTTGACCACTGATACACATGCTAGAGCAAGGTTCGAAAGGCAGGGTACAGCTCATTTTTTAAGTTTTGGGCTGGGTAAGGCGTAACCTATGCAACTACTCAGGAGGCTTATCCAAAGCTCGGTAGATCCGTTTTGTAAAGACAAATTAACTATAGAGGTGATGATGATGACGTATACAATGATCATCTGGCAAAAGTAGACTATTTCCGCTTTAGGTATACGGGCACCTAACAAGTGCCACCTCTCCGAATTTGATCGATTTTCTTCATCTGATCTGGGTTCATAAATAAATGCTTCCCTTTCGGGTTGATGGGGCTCGTTTGTTTCCATATTCTTACGAGGGGAGTGAAATGAAAATGAAGAATGTCTGTTCTTACTAACATTTATTTGTTAGCAGTTAACTAGTGACGTACATTACAAGGATAGAAATGAAGCATTGGAACGCTTCGATTTATACATTTTTCATAAATACATAGTAAATAAAAAAGTCATATGTTAACAATTGTTATATAACTTACTCATGTTTTCATGTAACAAAGATGTAACTGAGTAACAACGAGATATCCATACCATATACGGTAAATATGTTCTATAAGCAAGGCCTACACCACAGAACTGAAAAAACATGGAGTGCACATAACTTCTGGGCCAGACTAGCTAGTTTCGGCCAATTTGGCCTCATCAATCCTGTTTTAGTGACCACGTCTATTAAGCAAGCAATCCGTCTTAAGCAAGCAGGCGTTTGTTTTCCAAACGGGGTAAACGCAATAAATTTCACCCGTATTAAGCAATCGCCTGTCTTAAGCAAACACATTTCGGTAATCCTTTAAATGTTTGCTTAGTACGGGTTGGACTGTACTGCATACAATGGAAAAAAAATCACTTCAACGAAAAACGAAACGGGTTGATGCAAGAAATTGTTACGACCGTGACAAAACATGAAACAGTCTGTTCAAAAATCGAAACGTGTCCTATGGTAAAACGCGTGTTAAACAACAAAAATACGAACGGTAGTTACAAAAATGTGAACGGTAAATTACAAAAATCAAAACGCCTCTGGTACGTTTCCAGAGTGGCTGTTACCAAATATCAAAATCATTCCAAATAATATAAACACTAATAGTCGTATAACTTATATAACTGAAATATACTTTTAAGAAAAGTGTCAATAAAACCATTGACGATCGAACGTCATCACCAGTGACAGTAACAGCGCATTGTAAATATCGCATTCTGAATGCAACAATACCGAGATGATATCGACGAAAAATGAGAAGCTTAATACAAGATATTGAAACGACGTTAACAAATGTTGAAACGGCCTGATGAGGTAAATGCAATAAATTCCACCCGTATCAAGAAATTGCCTGTCTAAAGCAACAGCATTTCGATAATCTCTTAAGTGCTTGCTTAATACGGGTCGGACTGTACTCTATACAATACAAACAACCACATCAACGAAAAACGAAACGGGTTTGTGCAAGAAATTGAGTCGACCTTGACAAAACATAAAACAGTTTGTTCAAAAATCGAAAAGTGTCCTTTTTTTTTTTTGGTTTGGGTTTTACGGCCCTTTCAAGATTATTTCACTCATATCGAGCCAATCGTTAATCATAGGTGGGCGAAAACCGGAGTACCCGGAGAAAAACCACCTTACCTTCCGTTGCAGAACTTGGCGTCTCACATGTGTCCCGAGCGAGGCTCGAACCCACGGCAATGAGAGATCTAATGATCAAGAGTCAGCGCTCTTATCCATTAGGCCACGGAGGCCCGTTCGAAAAGTGTCCTAACACAGTAACATAACGCATTGTAAATATAACATTCTGAATGTAACAATACCGAAGTGTTATCGACGAAAAATGAGAAGCTTAATACAAGATATTGAAACGACAGTAAAATAAAACTTCTATTGTATCGATTGTTAATAATGATGTACAAAAATAAAACATTCTGAATGCAACAATACCGAAATATATCGACGAAAAATGAGAAGCTTAATACAAGATATTGAAACGACAGTAAAAAAAAAAAAAACTTCTATTGTATCGATTGTAAATAATGATGTACAAAAATGAAAACGTGTTCTACGGTAAAATAGGTGTAAACGTGCAAAAATAACAACGACTGTGACACAAATATAAACATTAATTACAAAAATCTAAACAGCTCTCACACATTTCCAGCACACCTAACGCAAAAATCAAAACGACCCTTTCTTTTAAAAGCCAAAAGGTACAGTGTCATAGTTTTCCAAACGTCTTCGTTTGGTATAAACCATTTGATAAGTTTTTTCTTCTTTACGATTTATCAATATTCTTTTTCGTTTTTCCCTGCAAATTTTGTTTGGATTAGACACCGTGATATTCGGACAACTTTGAGGACTGGTTACTATTCGTTTGACACTGTCAAAATTTATTAATTGAGAATTAGCGTAATTCAAAGTGAATCCTCTGATTTTACAAATTTCTTTTTTAGTGTTAGTTTTGTAGGCGTAATTTTTTGGCCCCCCAGACACAAACTCTACAATGTGCTCCCCAGTTTGCAATTCATCCGTGAGTTCGCCCAGGTAGTCTCCCAGGGGAGGGTCATACTGACCGGGACGGCTCACGTAAATAACGCTGTCCGTATCGTAATACAGGACCCGTCTATCTAACTGTTCTAGTACACTGTAAAGTTTGAGTCTGGCCCAGCACGTCGTAAATGTAGCCAAATAGATGTTTGTCTTGTTGTCTTCTGGCTGACAATCTTTCTTATATAACCATTCGATTTGTACGGTGTCATTGGTCAAGATGTGAAAATTAAGAGGTTGTTTCATTGGATCGGTGAATAGCTGGAAGAATAAATTTGCTTCCGTTTCGTGGAAAAATTCTGACTGGCGCATATTTAGCCTCTGTCCAAACTTGCCCCAAAAACTGTTGAGGCATAATTTGGCCAGTTGCCTCAGTCCGGGGTTCTTTACGATGTTTTCCCGATTCAAAGAAACGCCCTCTTTTTCGAAATACTGCGAAATGTAACGGTCCATGTCGTTTTCGTTTTGGATCCAGTCAGGGGGACCGCTGGCTTCTTGTTTAAACTTGAGGAATGTGTTAATATACTGAGCGAACAGTCCCCCTTCTCTGGTTTCTGGGTCGTATTGGGTCGTTTTCTCCCAGTGGTAAACTTCGTAAATTTTGGACAGAGTGTACCCTAGTCTAACAGCCGTTTCAATCTCCGGAGTACACCACGTGCCAGTCAACTCTCTTTCCTGATCCGAACAAGCGCAATGATTTTGGTTTTCGGTATCCGCGCAGGTCCTACATAAAGGAAATTTCAGCTTGCCATTGGACCTATAAGGTAGTACAGGGTGGTACAACCCTCTAGGAGGGAGTATCTTGACCTTGGCAATGCCGAAATAGTCCTTTATGTCCCCAAAGTCTTTCGTGATGATAGCGGGGTGACCTACGGGATAGCGACTGTACTTATTTACCCAAGGGTACAGACTGGTGAAATCGACATATTTAACGCGTTCGTTTTCGGACGTTTTGTAGTAGAGTTGACTCGCATTGGTGCGACCCCCGAAGAAACTATCTCTAGGATCCAGTCTGTCCATTAAATCTAGTTGATTAATGAAATTTTGGAGGTCAGCGTTTTGTTTTTTCATATTTTGAAATTCGTGTTCCCAAATGCAAACGTATCTCATTCCTAACCGTTCTATATATGCCTTCTTTTTCATGGTCAATGCAAACAATTCTTTAACAGATTGGTTGGTGAGTGGATGGTACGTGTCTTCCCTGTTTTCCGAGAAGCATTCAACACAGCCATGAAACAGACACCCTTGATATTCGTAGGCGGTGTTTGTTTCAGCGCAATATCCGTCCAACTTGTATCGGGTGCCTGGTAAGGTTTTTTCGCCAGTATTCAAAGCGTGTTGAATGCGGACATTGTCGACACGCGACATCCACTCCAACCACTGTATGGACGTTTTACTATATTGATCGTTGTAACCACCGGGAGGGATTTTCGCGATAGGCGTGCTTACGAACTCTTTCGCACCCACTCTCTCCCCTTTCAGTTCGGATTCGTGGACCCATTTGTCGCTTCGGAAAATGAATAGTTTCCCGTCAGACATTTTGGCGGGAATCCATTCATTTTGCCCTTCTATTTTCACCTTCCACTCCTCTTCAATAAACTTTGTTCTGAAAACGTTCATACATACCGATGCAATTGTAATTGAGTCAAATGGGTCCACGGCCCCGTCCCATTTCTTTTCTAATTTATCTCTATCATTCATGACACCCGTAGCATTCATCAACAACTCTCTAAATTTCAAACACGCCTTTCTCAATATATCAACATCGCTACGACAATACTCTAACATTTCTTTTCTAAAATCAAATACGTCATCCTTTCTATCATTCAACCACTCTAACAATTCCTTTCTCTCTTTCTCACCCATGAAATTGTGTCCGTAATATTTCGCATCCGGGTATGGTCCCACATAATTTTGATTCTCTAAAGTATTAAAATAATGTGGGAACCATCCCTTCTTCAACTCTGTCAGTCCAAACGCATCTGGTAATGACGACAATTTCATGGGCAAGAAGTTGAGACTGTCAATCACCTTGATATGTAAATCTCGCTCCACCGTCATATACATTATTTTCGAACCGCTATAAATGATTTTATCGGGTCGCATGGATTGGTCTATGAGGTACTCTAACAAAAAGTAACCATCATAGCCTTTCATGTTGTGGGCAATGACTTTGAAGTATTTATGATGGTCGGAAAACAACCATTCGCCAAACTTTTCTGCGGTATCCGCTCCTCGAAAAGTGACCTCCCGAAAACCGCATTTACCGGGACAAGGACCATCGTCTTCGTTGTCATCACATTCCGGGCAACGGGTACCGCATTTTTCGCAAACAGATTTCGGGGTCAAAGGATCATTAATACAATTGGGGCATACGGAATGAGCCACGACAAAGTTTGGCCGATGTGTGGCTTTTCCGCACCACGAGGCGTTACAATGGCGACATTTGGAGCAAGATTTACATAACTGTTCCGATTGACAGTCTTTACAATCATTCTTTTTCAAGGGCTGATAATTCTCACACTCCGCTCTCTCATCCTGGCTACATTCGAAATCGGCGAAAATATATTTTGGAATGAATTCTTCCTTTGCCGATGTAGATCTTAAATAACATAGATGATCGTCCATCACATACTTGTGACAAGAGGAACACAGATGTTCACCGCATTGGTGTTCCTCTGTCTTCCTCTTGTCTTTTCGAATAACTTTATAACACGAGGGACACTTCCAGTATTTATCGCACTGGGAAGGCCCGCGCGGTTGCCCCTTAGATTTACCTTTTTGATAAACCGGTACTTGTTTATGCTGCTCGTAACACGCGTCAGACCGACAGTGCATGTTACAGTCAGGACAAGTGACCGGTTTATCGGTTTTGGGGCAATCGTCTGTCTTACATACTCTACAAAATATATCACAATGGTGCTTTTCCCTATGGTCAAAATGCTTCAAACAGGTCTGACAAAAGTACCTAGAACAAAAGAAACCGGTAATCGAGGTGATTGAATGAAAGTGGTCATCGTCTACTTGGTAAACGTATACGCAAGGCCGGTCATCGGTGCTGGGACTGGTAATAAACTTATTACCGAGCCTTGCGCTGACCACCATCACCCTCACTCCGAGTACCGATTCAAATGCCGCTAAATCGTTCAAGCTAGCAGGTCTGTCAAGAGGTACTTCGGCCAGCTGGCTAATGGCTACTGCCAAATCCGTTTGCTCGTGCCTGTCTTTGGCACGAAGATGTTTGAAGAAGCTTTCGGGCACTTTCCTATAATGCAAAATGAGTTCGCGATTGCTTTTCTTCCCTCTGGTTTTAGAAATTTCTGCCCACTCTTCGGGCGTGCATCGGTTTAATTTAGCCCAGCTGACCGAAATGGCTCTTGCCAGACACAACTGATCATTATTTACAATCGATACAATAGAAGTTTTTATTTTACATGCATTTGTCTCGCCTTTTAGATTCGTGATCCTTTTTCGGGCACCTCCCTTGGGTAGATCGACGGAACCGATTAAGATGTCGAAACTGTCATCAACGGATAAGTTTTTATTACTGTTGAGGACATTTTCGATGGTTTCCATGACCATGTTCGCGTTGATGTCGTCCCAGGGCTGTAGGGGAACTACGATAGGGTCGTGCAATCCCTCGTGTTGAATGATCACGCGACCTAAATCGTTTCCCGCTAACGCGCCCCGGGCTTCATTCAACACTCGGTCGAACATCTCATGCAAACCATCTCTGATGTCCTCCAGTCTTTCTCCGTGATGCTGTTCGTCAATCTTAACCTGGTATCCGCGATCTACCGCTGCATTTTTAGCGTACGTCCTTCTCGATTTCTCTCTGATTTCGTACTTCAGTCCATTGGTTGGTGGTGGGGTGTCGGGTTTGTGAGATGGTCCCGGCTGAGGCTCATCCCCTCTTCCTACCTGTAATTATAAAAATAATAATCGTTATAGTAATAATAATAATAATAACAGTAATAATTATAGCGATAATAATGATAATAATAACAATGACAAAACAACAACAACAACAACGTCTCCTACTTCTACTCCTACTTCTACAGCTACAATTACCACTCCTGCAACTACTTCTACTACTACTACTACTCCTACTCCAACTACTACTACTACTACTACTGCTCATTCTAATATTTCGACTACTGTTAATAAAAATAATAACAATAACAAAATATTAAGAATAATACTGGTTATAAATAATAATAATAATAATAACAATGATGATAATAAAAGAACAACAACGTTAACTGCTACTACTACTACTACTACTACTACTACTACTACAACTAATACTACTATTTCGACTACTGTAAATAAAAATAATAATAACAATAACAAAATATTAAGAATAATAATGGTTATAAATAATAATAATAATAATGATGATAATAAAACAACAACAACGTCTACTACTACTATTACAACTATTACTATTACTACTACTGTTAATACATATAATGAAAAAAATATTGATAAAATGATGATTACGATGATAATAAAATAATGAGTATTTACCTGCACTACGGAGTTTCCATGCGAATCTTCTCGCTCCCCGCTTATTTCTTTCTGTTCCTCAAACTGAAATGATAATAATGATTGTAATGAACTGATATAACGCATGGCTGAAAATGGATAATATTATCAGTTTTACAATGGATGCAAGAAAGACATTTTTGAAAACTATGTCTTAACATTAGTGCACATGATTATCGTTAATTAAGATAAAATCGTTGGTTTAATACAATTTTGCTCAGACTTCTTTTAGCAGAAATATGTATGACAGTGGTTAATTTATAGAATTGAATATATTTACCTGTGCCATTTGGCTCAATTCACCGTCTTCAATAACCAACTCCGTAGTGTCCCATTCTTCCATCTGAAAAAATATAACATTTTTACAACGATAACAAAAACGACGACAATTGCTCATCTTGATTAAAGCCCGCTATAAAGAAACAGTTTGTGCATGTAGTGATTAGATTTTTTTTTTTTAAACGAAAAGTAAAGAAAAGACCTGATACAATATACCATCTAATATTTTTTATCAGGACGAATGTTTGAAAAAAAAAAACAACAACAGTAAAGCGATTTATTAAATAAACAGAAATCGATAGAACCGCCATGTCGAAAGCAGTTCTATCGAGTCCCCACAATCTATGTTTTGAGCAGAAATAAGAAAAATAGCACAATTTTTCATCTTAAAAAATCCATATAAGCAGAAAAAATGTATTTGTATAGGCGTGTTTTTTGTAATGGATTAGATGTTAAATACAGAAAGGACAGGACACCATCTAATATATATATTTTTTTTTTTTTTCAATCAGAACGTGTGTTGTAAATGAAAAGTAATTTATCAAAAGAACAGAAATTTACCCGTATATCCTGACTTAAATCTCCATCTTCAATCACGAGCACTGTCTCATCCCTTTCTTCCATCTGTAATAATAATAATAATAACGATAAAAATAATAATGATAATTATAATAGTGATAAAAATAAAAATATTGTGGGGGCTTGGCGAGACCGTCTCGATGATACGGTTCTTTCGAGTACCCACAATCTATGTTTAAGATCCGAAATAAGAACAATAATGTATACCCCTACAAATCCCAGTTTTCCTAAATAAAAGCGGGGTTTCAAGGGGTCGAAATTTTCAGGCGTGTTTTCGTGAAACAGAGAAAAGTTAATTAAAATTCTTACCTTTCCCCGACCAAGTCTAAGAGACGCGTTTTTAAATGCATATTAAATACAGTTGAAAGCCATATAGTTTTAACCCGGGAATTTTAACACAATACATTACGAAAACACGCCTATACAATTACACCGCGAATTATAACGCCGAAAAAAAAAAAAAAGAAAAGTAAATTTTAAGATGAAAAAAATATGGAGATTTCTTTATTTTTTGCTGAAACATAGATTGTGGGGGCTTGGTAGGACCGTTTCGATGAGGCGGTTCTATCGAGTATCCACGATCTATGTTTAAGATCCGAAATAAGAAAAATAATGTATACCCCTGCAAAACCCCAGTTTTAGTAAATAAAAGAGGGGGGTTCTAGGGACCGAAATCATTTTGGGCGTGTTTTCGTGATGGAACGTATATGAAACATGGAAAAGATAATTAAAATTCTTACCTGCCCCGACCATTCGCCATCTTCAACACAGGACTGCGCCAGTGTGTCCATTTCGTCATCAAAACTTAAAGCATTTGATGCTTCGTCCATTTCTATTTGTTCTCTTACAAAATCCAGCGCGAGTTCGAAATTAACAACACTTTCCATCTTTATCACTCAACTGCTAAAACGATATTAAAACGTTAGGACGGACGTGCGCGTTCTTACGAGGAAGCTGAAATCAAAACGAGGCTATCGTCTCCCATTGGCCGATTTTCGACACATTCGGAATGTTGCTTGGCAACTAGTTTTTGATTATTGATAAACGCCGCCATTATAATGGTCAAGGCGTTGTTATTATGATGTAACGCGGGAACTAATTAAGATGACTTTCTCTGCGACTGCACCTGTCAGTAGTAATATCCTAAATGTTGGGATGGAAGACTGCTGCTGCCGTGCACTGGCACACGCCGCGCGTACAACGTTAAAACGACGTCGTTTCGTTTAACACGCGCAACAATTTGCGTTAACGGCTGACCGACTGCCCCTGACCAAACGGAGCTAACCCCGATCGAGCGCGTATATTTCCGCTATGCCCTCAGTCAACCCACTTTATACCGACATTCGTTATAGCGGCACACTCTTTATAACGATAATTTAAACGGTAGAAATCCTCAAAACTAAGCATTGATCTGATCAGCTTGATAGGAAATGCTTGTATAAATTACATAGCCAAGAAAAAAATTCTCCGAGATACAAATGTTGTAGATATATGTTAGAATAGCCTCGCCGAGGCGGTTCTCACGAGTACCCATAACCTATGTCTTGGAGCAGTAATAAGGAAAATAATGTTTACCCCTGCAAAGCCAAATTTTACTGTATAAAAGTTGGGTTTATATATTTTAGAATCGCCTCGATGAGGCGGTTCTAACGAGTACCCACAACCTATGTCTTGGAGCAGTAATAAGGAAAATAAGGTTTACCGCCTGCATACTCAAAGTTTACAGTTTAAAAGCTGGGTTTAAGGGAGTCAAAATTATATAGGCGTGTTTTCGCGATGATTTTACGAATTTTATCAACGACTTTCATTGTTTCCCAGTTTTCAAGGCGATAAGTGTTTCGCCGCAAGTGTCAATAATATCGCACCCATCCATCACTACTGCACCAGGCAGTATCACCCTAAATATCGGGATAGAAGTGCTTGAGCGAACAGTGTAGACCCCGATCACCCTGACCTGACCAGGGTCAGCAATGTTCGCCATTCCACCAGAACATCTTTTGTGCGTCGCATACAGATAATTACAGCATATTTACGCTAATTTACATAATTCGAACTCTCACCCGATATTTAAGGTAATTACGTCATCTTATCATTTTCCGGTTATCATCCAGCATTCCTCTCTCATTTTACATACTACTACTGTCGGAGACAATCGATTTGTCAATATCGCAGGACTGCACCGGGTAGTATTACCCTAAATATTGGGACAGAAAAAAAACGGTGTAGATCCCGATCCCTCTAACCAGGGTCTGCACTGTTTGTCATTCCACTATTCCACCAGAACACGTTTGCTACATCGCTTGAGATCAAACTTTAGGATATTTACGGTGACCTCCCTTCAGGTGCCCCAATTTTTAGGGTAATTACAGCTGATCAAAAATCCTATCATCATTTGCTTCTCATTTTACGCTCCACTCTCATAATGCATACTGGCTACGCCCCCGCGATATCCGTATAAATTCCGTAGCCGAGAAAGATTCTCCGAGATACAAATGTCGTAGATATGTCCGGAAAAGGTCTCGCGCTACTGGAAGCAACGCCTCCCAAAATGATCTATACGGCGTTGACGGGGACGTGAAACCTCAAATCGAACGAACCAAACTTTTTTTTTCCCGGGACGCGGTCCATTACTAGTTTCTCGCATCGAGTCGAGCTCTTCCAACACCTTCCATTGTTTCCCGGTTTTCGAGGCGATAATTGGTTTGCGGGTGAGAGACTTAATTTCATCGATACTATACGGGGTAGTATCTCCCTAAATATTGGGATAGGAGCGCTCGAGCGAACGGGGTAGACCCCGATCACCCCGACCAGATCGGGGACGGCGAACTGCGCCAATCCGCGGGAACATCTTTCGCCTCAAAATTTAGGATACTTACGGCGTAATTACCGCGAGTTACGTCATTCGAACATTCGTCCGATATTTAGGGTAGTTTCGTCATCGTTTCGCTTACGTTTCACCGGAAGTGATACAAATGCTGCGCATGCGCAGTCCGTGGCGCCCAAGTGGCGCCCTTACTACTTAGAAAATTTAAAATTGTTCGGGCTTGGGGTGGTGGTTTTTAGCTACCTGACAGTATATCTGACGTGGTACGAATGTGCGTGTGCATGCCGAATACCACACTAATATGGCTACACAGCTAAAAGCTACTCCCAGCAGGCAAATTACGTAATTGTGACATCACATCGACGTCAGTGCAACGTTATAACGTTTATACAACGTCCCATTTACGTACGCTGCACCGACATTGATTTAAAGTTGCCCTAGCGACGTGTGCATGTTGGGTTTTATTTTTTCTAGGCGTTAATTCTCTACATATAATTATTCAAGTAGTGAATTAAAAGAATACTAACTCAAATGGGCATATACTAAAATGCTGAGTTGAGTCTCTGAGCTGAGTCTATGAGCTGAGTATCTGAGTTGCGTTGATGAGCCACAGCATCAGAAAATCTTGACATGATAATCAGAGTTCATTAAAAAGTGCCCCTTTAGTTTGGCTGACCCTAAGGGCAAGTAGACTTTATACATTAAATGCATACAGTATTACTGCAGTAATGGCATATGTTTTGTAACCAACCTGCTGCCTGTTACTAGGACTCTGTAACTTTTTCATGAAAGGGTTTACATTAACTTCTCTCAGAATGCCCACATGTGTGACAGACAAAAAATCAACTGTTTCCTGTGGTGGATATATCATTCAACGAATATGTATATCGTAAATGCGAAGTTTTACAAGACAATGCACGGTCTTTCGTTAATGTCGTCACAGGTGACGAGACATGGGTTCACTTTTTTGAGCCAAAACGAAAGATTCAGAACAAAATATGGGCAACAAAGTATTGCAAAAGACCATGCATTGCAAAGCGGACCATGAGCGTCAAGAAATTAATGTATGCCATATTCTTTTCAAATCAGGGCCCTGCTATTCAGGTTGCTGTGCCTAAAGGCAAATCTGTAAATGCGAAGTTTTACAAGAATAAAGTTCTTCGAAAATTGAAGAAATATTTCAAAGAACGAAGACCCGCAACTGGTTTGGCCAATGTCAGATTGCTACATGACAATGCATCATCGCACAAGGCGTCTATTGTGCAAGACTATCTGAAGCAGGAAAAGGTTGTTGAACTCCCTCACCCCCGTATTCCCTGATTTTGCCCCGTGTGACTTTTTTTTTGTTCCCGCGGCTGAAAAAAAATACCTTTCTGGTCGAAAATTTGTACAGCGCAAACACCTCGGTTCTGCAATATTCCAGTGCCTTCATATAGTATATCTCGAAAAGACTACCAAAATGCATTCAATGATTGGATCAGAAGACTGAAAGTTTGTATATCTGTTAAAGGGGAATACTTTGAGGGGACAAAAAAAATTTTTCATCGAAATCTATCACGAAATCATTTTTTTTTGTGCTTAGTTGCATTCATATTTGAACAGTCCTCGTAATCTTAACCTTTTTGAGGAATATCTTGCCGACTGTCTTCAGAGATTTGTCACTTTGGATGAAACATGGGTCCATCATGTTATCCCAGAGGCCAAACAACAATGGAAAAATGGAAACACCCTGGCTCATCCCCGCCAAAGAAGGCAAAGACTGTTCCATCAGCTGGGAAGGTTAAGGCCTAGGTTTTCTGGGATGTAGATGGTATAGATTATCTCGAAAAGTGGCAAACAATCAATGACACATACTATGCTTCACTTCTGACGCAGTTACGGGAAAAATATTAAATTTAAGCGCCGCGGAAAGCTCTCTAAAGGTGTTTTGTTCCATCAGAACAATGCACCTATTCACAAGTATGTCATTGCTATAGATACCATTCATTATTGTGGCTTTAAATTGATTGAGACTCCGCCTTATTCACCTGATCTCATTCCATCAGTCCATCATTTGTTTCCAAAACTGAAAACGGCTATTTCAGGCACCCACTTTCAAACCGATGATGACGTCATATATGCTGCGGATGACTTTCTGAACAGCCAAGAAAAGGAGTTCTATAAAAGTGGCATTGAGGCCCTTAAACACCGCTGGCAAATGTGTATAGATACTGAAGGGAATCATACTGAAAAATAGTACAATATGTCCGAAAAAATTCGAATCCTTCAATATGAGGCCCACAACATGTCAAAACAATCAACCATCATAAATAAAGTGATTGCAGTATAATTCCGCTATTGAGACCACCAAAAAATTAAGGCTAATTCAGCTTTAGAAAGCTCATTTAGAAAGTTTCAATTATTCTTTCTTTGTGTTTTCTGCATACAGTGTACTCTGCCCAGAGACCACCTTTGGGACTGTTCAAAAGTGGTCTTAAAGACCACTTTTGAACAGTCCCAGAGGTGGTCTTAATTTAGGACTTATACTGTACTTGAGTTTAAGTATCCTGACACCCTTTCAAAATATTACGGTTTTGTCTGTTTATCAAAGATGGCGGCCCGACGAAGTGCTTGATTGGGGGGATTCCCAGACACTTCGACCAAACTACCACCTCGGACCGTAAGAAGGTCGGCACCAAACCAGGTCGGCCCTAAACACGTCGGCCCAGTGTCATCTCGGCCCTTAGACACCTCGGGCCCCACAGACGACTAGGCCCAACTTTTGATATCCGTTGGTTGGTTGGTTGATTTGAGGTTTAACGTCCCCGTCAACACTGTAAAGATCATTTTGGATACGTTGCTTCCAATTTTGTGGGACTTTTACCCGACATTGAGATGAAATGGCATCTCAAGCCCTGTCGCTCAATGAAACCAATAGGGTTTATAAGCATGGACGGTTCGCCTCGCACCGCGGGTCAACTTTTGATATCCGTGAGGGCATGTACATTTAAGGTTGAATTGGAAAAAAATAAGACAAAGGCTCTTTTCGCGGATAGATGAAATAAAGGGTTCTTTTTCTACCCTTAGCCCCTTTTGTTCTGGTTTCAAAAGATGGGGGGACCACCTACCACAAACCTTATTAAGCTTCTTTCAATATATAAAATAGGCCGACGAATTCCTTTCATATGAGTCCCCTATCTCTTCCACAATGTACCGGCATCTTCTTTAATTGCCGTTTTCTCTGTCTCGATTTTTTTTTCTGATACTGCTGAAAGCGGTCGACCCGATCGCGGCTCATCTTTGACTGTAGTTCGTCCACCTCTGACAAGTTGCACAATCTGCAAACTGTTGGATAGGATAGAGCATTTTCGCCATAAACTTTATCCAAATCGGCTTTGATCTTCAATGGCGACATGTCTAGCAATACGCGCATCTTCTAGTATCTTTCCGCCTGTGACATGTTCATTATAGTGATGTTAATGTATGTTCTCGTTCCGTTCCCTCAAGGTCAAGGTCACTGTGGCTATTTTTAGAAAGGAAAAAAACTTTGTCATCGCTCTAGCGCCTACATTTATTGATGGATTTTAAAATAACTCCAAACAAATGATGCTTGTGATAATATTTCGAGCGCGTTCGACTTTCAAGGTCATGGCCTCAAGGTCAAGGTCACTGAGGCTATTTTTAGACAAAAACTGTCATCGCTATTGTGCCAATATTTATTGACGGATTTTAAAATGATATAACATCAGACACATGTTGCTTAAATCATAGCAGAAAAAATTCTGATCCCAGTGTTTCAAAGCACTGGTAGTTAAAGGAACATGTAAGTGGTCAAAATGCTAACTGTTGCCTAATACAATATATACTGACCGGAAATAGAAACTGTACACTTTTAAATTGTCTCGACTGACAAAACTAGTGGATAATTCAGTTAAAATTTACTGATTAAGGATTTGACTAACTATAGACATGAACCCTGTAACTATTTAAACAAAATCTGGTGTTCAAAAATAAAAGTTTTTGTGGAAAATGTAAAAAAATGCATTTTTCACAAAATCTGTTTGTAATCAAATTTTGACTTCAACATTTTTCGTATAGGTAATAAGTTAAAAGCAAGAAATAAAAAAATAACATAATATCTAAAAATTATCGAGAAACAAAAATTTAATTGAAATCTCAAGAACTGCTTTTTTAAGCGAAATATTCAAAATAATGTTGCAAGCCAAAAATCGACCCAAAAGTGACTTCAATCGTTTTAGCATCTTCAGATGTGTCTTAAATATTGATTACAACAAACACCGCAATCAGAAATGCCATACTTTTCGCTCACTTCCGGTGGTTTGGTCAAATATTTAAAGGTGGATAACTGTTCAACCAATGTGTAAATTTTCATTTTGTAAACAATATTCCCAATGTTAGATGGTGAATAGTAACTGGTAAAAAATGGGAATCACATTCGCGACACAAAATGTTTGACTCAATGGAAACTTGAACAGCCAGATTTCGACCCTGGCTTGGAGCCTGTGGCTTTACCCGTTAAATCGTAGCTATCATTAAATATTTTATTCGATAAAGCAGACATGCCACTGATGATACTTTTTATAATTGGAATTCAAATTTCATTAAAATGTTTTGCCAGTGACAATTTAAAAATGAGTGTATTGTTTCTATTTCCGGTGAGTATAGATTGTGGGTACTCGTTAGAACCGCCTCACCAGTTTTCTTATTTCTGCTCAAATTATAGTTTGTGAGTACTCGCTAGAACCGCCTCACCGCTCAAAAAATAGATTGTGGGTCCTCGTTAGAAACGCCTCGGTGAGGCGGTTCTAGCGAGTACCCACAATCTATATTTTGAGCAGTAATAACAAAATATCACAATTTTTCATCATAAAATTTTCATTTTTTTTTTCGGCGATAAAGGTTACAATGTATTTGTATAGGTGTGTTTTCGTAATGACTTGTTACATGTAGTGTTCAGACGTTCACTGTTATGGCCCGTACAGTTTCTAATACATTCGTGTTTTTTTCTTATCAAAATGTCCTCTTTTTATTCAAAAGTAATTAGCATTTTTTAGCATTTTTGTTGGGTGGGGATCATACATGTACTAAATAGTTGAAGTTTCACCATAATGCTAACTGACGGTTGTGTTAGCTGTGAACATCTGGGCCCTGAGTAAATAAAAGAGTGAGCACAAACAAGAAAGTGAGCATACTGCTCTAACTCGTTGAATTTTTGGAAGATCATGTCACACTCCGTTATCACATAGCTTTTACATCAATTGCCCTGTAATTCAAAATGTCTGTTTCTTCAATGCACGTGTTCAATGTCTCTCACGGCACACAGTGGAATAAATCAACTCTTATCTTCAGCAACGCCTCTGTATAACATGGATCTCGCACCCCCCCCCCCCCACCCATCCCCCCACGAAGAAATAGATGGGCTGCATGATATGCTTCCACGCAGAGCTAAAACTGACCCACACACGAGTACTGGTAAACCGCTTAGAGGATCTAAGCCTGCCCAGGAAAGCGGTGCGAGTCAGACCGTCCATGCATATAAACTCTATTGGTTTCATTGGGCGACAGGGCTTGAGATGTCATTTCATCTCAATGTCGGGTAAAAGTCCCACAAAATTGGAAGCAACGTCTCCAAAATGACCTTTACAGTGTTGACGGGGACGCTAAACCTAAAATCAAACAAACAAAATAACACGTATCTACATGTACATACTTTTTGAAAGTTGATTTTAAAAATCAAGTTTCTATGTCATTACATTTCTAATTCCGGTACTGGACCGCGTTATTCCACTTCCGCTGTTCGTTCGCTGCATAAAATAGTCCAAATGAACTCTTGAAAATTAATTTTGCAGGCATGGAACGTCTTTCAAAATATTTCATATTTCGAGACTTTATACGGATTGATTATAAATTGGCACAGAAAGTCTAATTCTGAAAAGAAAACAACACTTTGGGACTATTTTCCTACGCGTTTATGGAACTGGTTTGAGATTTTACTCTTTCATCCCTGAGTTTCTGAACAGGACTCTTCTTGCTTCAAATATATTCTAAAAGAGAGGGATTTCCGAGTAGTTCATTGACATGATGGCAAACAGTGTTATTGTAGATTCTGGCGAGACAAGGTTTGCATAGATACAGTGTATTTCTACCTCGGCGTCTGCACCGGTCTACAGGGTTAAAAGGGTAAGGTCGCTTCTCTGTGACTATACAACCCTTTACTGACCGACATCGAACACGGTTATTTACTTGCTTTCGAGAGCTTTTATTACAAAATATGTGTCGTTTATGTTTTAAATCAAGTTCCGTACTTTAAGCGAATAGTGAAGATACCGATCAGACGCTACATTCTGTGGCCCCTAGTCTGTCTTAACTGTTTCCGAATGCCAAAGTATTGAAACAATTGACATTTATGGGTTTATGGTTCCGTACAGGTTGGAATAAACGTATTTTAGTTCGCCTTGGGTAGTCGAATTTCGCTAAAGGTGGCGTCTGATCAGGGTTATAATGTCTAACTGAAATGGTTTAAAATGATCTTTTTTCCGTCAAGTTATTCTCCCCACGCCAGAAGGAACATAGCTCCGAGCGGCTGCACAATGTATATGCATCTTCGTATCAACGCGACGTTGATGCGACGTTGCTAAGATGTCAAGTACCCGCTAGGAGAACTTCTGCAGATGAGACAAGCACAGAATGTACAAGCCTCCGTGGTGTAGTGGTTTCGCTACTCGCCTTGTAAACCAAGGGTCGCAGGATCGACCCCGGGCTTCTCCAGACTTTCGTATGAGTCTTTAAACCGAGGTTCCGTCTCCGTATGACCTTAGCTGTTGGTGGAACGTAAAACTCAAACACTCCCTCACTGAGCTAATTTATAAATTTATGGTTTTACCATGAAAAAATTAGCAGACACGTATATATTTCTGCCTTTCTTCCTTTTTTTCGTGGAGTTGGTTGGATAAGGCAAAGGTGATGTGTATCTTGTGTCATCTGGGAGTCCAGCTGATATTGACTTACATTTGGGCAAGGCCTGTTGTCCTTGCAGCAGGTAACGGTAGATTAGATGGGGTGGGGTTGGGGAGGGGTGGGGGAGGGTTGGGGGTGGGGTGGGGGTTGTTGTTGTTTCTTCTTTTTTCTACACAACCATTCAAACTCTAAACAATCGACGAAGCATTTCTTTTCTTCGTCGAATTTTTTAACCCCCTGGGACCTTGTTAGCAAAATATCTAGATAACTGCTTGATCTACGACTGACATTGTTATCATAATAATTTTTCCTCATAAATCAACTTTCCTCAGTACTTTCAGTACTTTGATTCTTGTTCGTATTAATGCTCCTAACATAGGTTGTGTGTGTTCGTACTATTTTCTTCATATGACATAGGTTATGTGTGTTGTAATTTTTCTGATGAAATATGTGACATTTCTTATATTAATGCTTATAACATAGGCTGTGGGTGCTCGTTAGAACCGCCTCAATGAGGCGGTTCTAACGAGTACACACAATCTATGTCTTTGAGCAGAAATAAGAAAAATAATGTGTGCCCTTATAAACTCCAGTTTTCTCTATATAAAGTGGGGTTTACGTGGTATTTCATTGCACGGACTCATTAATATTATAATTTGTTCCTCAAAAATATAGAGTGCGTGTGTTAGTTTGATGAGCTCGATGAGGCGGAGCAACTACGATCTGCGTTTCTAGCAGAAATAAGACTTGAAAACACACATTTTCACCGGAAAAAATCGAAGCCATAAAGCCGCTCGGGTGAAGTGTTATCAGTTACCCCTTATAACAAGTGCATTGTAACACATTGACCTAATAAAGATATCCTTTCTCAGGACAAGTGAGCTTTATCACGTCAACGTGACATTGCACTACTATGAACTGGACTGCCAGAAAAAAATGGCTAAAATGTTATCATTACTGGAAATATTGGAAAAAATACCAAAAGAAAAATAAAACGGCCAGCTGATAGTCAATATACTGGCACCAGAATGTTGGGACGACTGAGGACAGTCGATAACTGAGCTTTGCCATTTTAAAGAGTTTACAAGGGGATAAACTGATAACCAATATACCAAATTCGTGTCATTTGATATCAAGTTTATCAGGCTCGCCTTCGAGAACGCATGTAGAATCGCTCGGCAGGCCTCGCGATTCTACAAGCGCTCTCGAATCCTTGCCTGATAGACTTGATATCAAAAGACACTCACCCGGTATTCTCTATTTCTTTCTCTCTTTTCAGCTAAAAGAACAAGACCTAGTGGCTCCTGGTTATATCTTTCCAATAATGGTGATGTAGGCAGTGCTGTGTCGCTGTAAAACTCAATAATCTAAAAACTCAGACAAATTTAGCAACATTTCACATGTCTGCGTTCAACTCTATCAATAAAACCGATGGCAGCAAGAATAACCCAGAGATAATAAACATCTATGAATTTGCTAATGGATACTGCAAGATAGATAATTGGGCTCTGGTTAACATGTCTTCAGTTAAAGACCCCAGTGATTGGGTTATTTAACGATTATCCTATTGAGGTTGAATTATCCCGGATGATATTGATAATCGGCGATTGAGACAAAATTATCAAACGCAAAACACTTCAAAAACTGTGACATCCGATGTTAAGAATGATAAAAATGACTATCTTTTGTTCTAAAGAGTTTTCAGTCCGAAAGTGTCTTAATTTTAGTAACTGTTGACTCTTTTTTCTTTATAGTGCAAGAGGAGATGTGGCCGTTA
Organism: Lucinisca nassula; assembly: GCA_963580285.1. Classification (NCBI taxonomy): domain Eukaryota; kingdom Metazoa; phylum Mollusca; class Bivalvia; order Lucinida; family Lucinidae; genus Lucinisca; species Lucinisca nassula. The sequence goes on from OY757021.1 coordinate 48,317,635, forward strand.
TCAATTATTATCTAATAATTTTAAGATGGAGCTATAACGAGCAAACATAAAAATAGATAAATGCTTGATGAAATATCTGACCGAAACATCCGGTTTGGATTTTAAAAATGGACGAAAAGATCCGGACGAACATTCGAAAATGGGAATTTAATAAATATTTTGTGATTGTGTGGATATTCCTCTGCATTCCAACATGCTGCGGACTGGGAATATCGGACAATGGGAGTTGTCCGTCCATGTGTGTGTGCGAAGGAACGAGAGAAACGGGCCTGGACGTCGACTGCACGGGGAAAAATTTAACAAATGTACCACAGAATCTGGATACCAATACAATCAGGCTGTAAGTACGATTCCAATATCAGTAGCACACTACCCTTGTAAACTTCACCTTAAACAGAGAAAACTGGGGTTTACATTGGTATAAGTGCCGCCCTCCGTAACTCATTCGCTTACGCGTCTGACTGGCGTGCAGAAATTCGCGGGTTCGATACCTGCCGAGTAGGTTAAATTCTTTTGTGGCGATATAACGACATATCTCGTGAACAAGTTCGTGACATGAACAACCCCTAAATCTCCACATTATATGAAGAAAACTGGGTTTTACGTGGGTATACATTATTTTTCTTATTTCTGTTCCAAGACATAGGTTCTGGGTGCTCGTTAGAACCGCCTCAATGGGGCGGTTCTAACGAGCACACAAAACCTATGATTGGTGTGTAATAATAAAAAATGACAACATTTCATCAGCAAAAAAGACCAGTTTTCGGGATATGAAAGAATGCATTATGTCACACGGATGTGTTATCGTAATAAAATTGCGATATTATATACTGTCGAACTTCAATGGCTCGAACACATCTGGGACCACAATAATCTGTTCGAGACGGGGGTAGTTCGAGCCACTGAGGGCTACTGCCAGGAGGCATAAAGTGGATAACTTTTGGACATCTTTTCGATATTCAATGTTAAAATGTATGCTGGGTGAACTCATTAGAATCGCCCTATTGAGACGATTCTAATGTTTACACACATGCATGATAAAAGCCGAAAATATTCTAAATTTGCCCCCCCCCATCATTTCTTATAAGGAGGATTACCTAGGAAGTCAAAAGAGCAGGTTTACCCCAGCCATAGTAAAATTTGAATACGGGACAATTGGGATCATCATGCCTCATGTCAAATCAAGGGACCTTATCCCTAAGCTCCGAAAATCCCGAAAAAATTAAAACAACCTGAAAATGAATTTGTTTTTATTTTATTTTCTTAAATTTAACATAGGAGGAAAGACATATCATTTTTCTCCTTAAATTTTCAGCCACATTTTTCATTGCATAATGAATGTTTTAATTACTGCAGTTTAAAATCAGATACTGTCGCGTATTTTGGTAATATACTATTGAAGTACATGAACATTAGACATAGGGTCCTATTTTTATTCTAAAATGGACCAATCTTAATTTGATGAAATATATATAAAATTAAATTCAAATTAACGGTAAAATATTGAATTTTTATCATCTTAAACCACATTTTCGCTATCTAGCGTAGTAATGCAAACATTTATGTCATAGAAACATGTTCCCTATTAACTTCTATATATTTTGTCGCGTAACTTGAATCAGACACACTGTCAGGTAATTTAGTGGATAACACTTGTCCCACAAGCGAGCCATCGGTGTTCGAGCCATCGAAGTTCTACCGAGCACGACAATTCAGATGTTAAATCATAAGCTCATCATGTAAACAAATCCGTGAAATAAAGACCCCCTAAACCCCACTTTATATAGAGAAAACGGGGGTTTACGGGGGTAAACAATATTTCCCTTATTTCTGCTCCAAGACATAGGTTGTGGGTACTCGTTAGAACCGCCTCAATGAGGCGGTTCTAACGAGCACCCAAAACCTATGTTTTGAGTATAATTAAGAAAAAAAAAACAATTTTCATCAGAAATTTACCTTTTTTTGAGATATGAAAAATGCACTATATCACCGGATGTGTTAGCGTAATGTAAGAGGAGACTAACTAAATAAGAACATTCCATTTTAATTCTTAAGAAATAAATGTTGCGGACGTTTGTGTTGGAATCGCCTTGATTCTTGGAGAAATTAAGCCAAAATGTCTTTCATTCTCCAGGGTAATGATCCTTGATGAGAATCTTTATAGTGGCAAATTCCTGATAATAACATTTCTTTGGGAACCAATACTATCGTTAAAACGGGAATACTCTGCAGTTATATTTGACCTTACGATAACACACCCGTGTGACAAAAGACAATCTTTCATTTCTCCAAAATGGTTATTTTTTTATGAAAATATGTGGAATTTTGTTATTTTCAAGTCAACCATAGGTTGTGGGCACTCTAGAGTACCCGTAACAATCACGAAAACACGCCTATACAAATACATTGTAAATTTGTCGCCGAAAAAAAATGAAAAATTTAAGATGAAAAAATGTGAAAAGGTGTGTCTTCGTGATGCCTATGTCTTGGAGCACAAATAAGTGAAATAATGTAGCCCCCCGTAAATCCTAGTTTTCTCTATATAATGTGGGGTTTAGTGGGATGTTCTTTTTGCGGACATGATCACGCAATGGAAACATAGTAGGGATGCCATCGAATATCGATATTTTAATGTTTCTGAAAAGTGCCTAGCTTTGCACCAAGATAACAAGTCCGTGTAATGAACATCCCTCTAAACTCAGTATTATAGCGAAAAGTGATGCTTATAGGAGTTTGCATTATTTTATTATTTCTGCTCACACTTATAGGTTGTGGGTGCCCGTTAGTACTGCCTCAAAGAGTTTGTTCTAACGAGTACGGTCCTTCACGAAAACGCGTCTATATAATTTTGACCCCTTTGAACCACACTTTTATATAGTAAAACTTGGCTTTGTAGGGACATATCTTATTGTTATTAGTTCTGCACTCAAATATAGATTGTGGGTTCTAGTTAGAACCGCCTCGATGAGGCGGTTCTAACGAGCACCACAATCTATATTTTGAGCAGAAATAAGAGAAATATCACAATTTTTCTTCTTCTTTTTTTCTTTTCGTTGGTAAAGTTTACAATGTATTTGTATAGGCTTGTTTTCGTAATGAATCTATATGTGTGGACTAGAAATAAGAATACTATTTAAACATTCAATTGTAAAAAAGCTACATGTAGTATAATACAGATATAAAAGACGCTATTTAATGATACGATGTCTTATCGCAATGGTAAACCCCACTTTCTTCCAACTTTTATGTTTCATTCGAATTGTTGCGGTCTAAGTTCTGATATTACACAATGTAACAAAGTATGCACGAACCATATTAGAAAAAAATAAATGCAGTTCTTGAATAACATTACGCAAACACACCTCTTCAAATATATTAGCAAAATTTTAGCACCGAAAATGACAATTTTCACATAAAAATCTATATATTTTTCATATTTCTGCTTAAAAAAAACAACAGATTCTTGGTACCCGTTAGAAACGCGTCGATGAGGCGGTTCTAATGAGTACCACAATCTATATACAGAACAGAAATAAGCAAAATAAGGATTACCCCTGTAAACCCTAGTTTTACTATTTAAAAGTGGGGTTTAAGGGGGAGGGGTCAAAAATATATAGGCGTGGTTTGGTGATGCAAATTAGAAAAATTAAATGCAGTCTTTGAATAATAGAAGTGCTATATTCATGTTTGACGTTCCGTATCTTATGAATGATTGACACGATAGGGGCGGGATAGCCTGGTTACTTATTGACTTGCCCTCGTATATAAAAGTGTGGTTCACGGAGTTAAAAATTATATAGGCGTGTTTTCGTGATGTATAAAAAAATAGTATAATTGTCGCCTGCTTCACAATTTAGGAGCTTAAAGTGTTAATTCTGTTTATTTCGCAATTATTTCGATTTGCCAGAGTGTCTAGCCATGATACTGACTTCAACACTCTTAATAAATTGTTAACTACTAAACTTCTTAATCAGGGTTATCAGTATCATAAACCAAGCAAAGCCTTTTCCAAATTTTATAGACGTCATTCTGATTTAATTTCAAAATTCAATTTTGGACTTAAACCAGTGCTTCAGCTGAAGTGCACGACCCGCCGGATGTTTTTAGCTTTATGAGTGTTACCATATATGGGTATTGCGGCCATTTTGGTCATGTGACCTGGACCAAAAACGGTTCCCCCAATAAATGCGCCTTATCGTAAGGAGCAAAAATATATCTTATACTTTAGTACTGTATTCTGAATCGTTTGCAGGATAAAATGCATTCTTACTTTTCCAATACAAAAGCATATGTGTCAAAGTTTGACATAGACACAAAGAATGTCAAGGTCAACCCAGGGTCACCATTTTAGCACTTTATGATGGGCCTACGTCCCAGATGCTATTTATCAAGTTTCGTGGAAATCTGCCTAGTGGTTCTGGAGAAGACTATTTTTGAAGGGTTTTTACCATATATGGCTTTGCGGCCATTTTGGTCTTGTGACCTGGACCCCATGAGCAAATTTTGGTTTTACCCATCCCATAGAGGCTCCGTATGAAATTTGACTTCAATCGGCCCAACGGTTTCCGAGGAGAAGCAGTTCGAAAATTTTCACATTTTTCGGCTATACTAAATGGAATGTAATATTTGGCAAGTTCATTGGTTAGATCTCATTGATATCTATCAGTAAGCCAAAAATTATTTAAATATTCCAATCGGTTAAGTCACTATCACCAATTTTCACAAACGGGTTACGGACGGACAGACAGACTGACAGAATGACACGGTGATTTTAGGGCACTCTTAGAAAATCCACCGACTTCAGTCGGTCGCTTTTTTTCTGCGGGTCTTGCAATCTCTTCTGCAACCAGGTCTATCGGAGCCCGAATTTTATAGTGACTTAATATGTACATTAAGAAAATATAGACTTGCAATGTAAAGATTGGGTACAACATAAATGGTATACGACAGACTGCATGCATGGTAGTTACATGTAACCCAATCACGGTTGATATTGATAACTTTGCTTCCCTCATTAATTGCACGCCGGTGGGTCGGGCCTCAGATTCTATGTTTGTGTGTGTGTGTGTGTGTGAATTCGGGTTTAACGTCGCTTTCAACAATTTTTCAGTCATATCACGACGGTGTCTGGTTGCGACAGGGAGCTCAATGCTCACGTTTATAGTGCTGCCTCACTGAAGTATCATGTCCCAGACACATTACATGATACCACACCCAGTCACATTATCCTGACACTGGATCGACCAGTCCTAGCTCTACCCCGTAAATCTGAGTGCCAAACGAGGAGCAGCTAGTACCATTTTTAACGACTTTGGTATGTCGCGGCCCGGGATCGAACCCGAGACCTCCCGTTCCCCGGAGCGGACACTCTACCAACTGAGCTATCGGGGCCGGTAGATTCTATAACGGTTCCAGCGTAAAGGCTTACTTGTGTAATATTGGTTGGTGTCTGATGCTCTGTCTCTGGTTGGGCCCATCTGAGTATCACCGTGGTTTCCGTTTATTCCAGCATTTCAGTGATTTGTTGTTGTCGAATCCTCAACGTTGTTTCATATCTGTGGTTGTTTATTTTTGTGTTCTCGGAGATATTGCACTGATGAGTTAGGAAGCCTTCATACGGACTGAACAAATTATTTGTCTAAATCGCGCCAGAATGAAGGGCGAGGATTGCGGCCGCGTAAAACCGATTTATGCCCCACTCCCACCGGTGGTAAAAAATTCAATGATCGTTCCATTGCGGTTCTTCTGTTGTGGATTGTTTTTCTTATACTTCGTCTACATGTGTTGCTGGTTTCCTTTTGTTTGGATAGCCGATTGGCCCTATTCACAAAGGGCCAACCGGTGTCCGTCTGTTGGTTTATATTGCGGTTCCGTTCTGTTGGGGTTTATCTTTGTCATCACGAAAACACGCCTATACAAATACATTGTCATTTTTACCGCCGAAAATACGAACATTTTAAGATGAAAAATTGTGATATTTTTTCTTATTTCTGCTCAAAATATATATTGTGGGTACTCGTTCGAACCGCCTCATCGTGGCGGTTCTAACGAATACCCACAATCTTTATTTTAGCAGACTTAAGAAAAATAAGGTATACCCCTGTAAACCCCAGTTTTACTATAAACTGGGGTTCAATGGGGTCAAAATATTATAAAGGCATGTTTTCGTGATGGGGTGTGGGGGGGGGGGGGGGTATCTTTGTCATGGTTTGTCTTTGAGTGTGTGTGTCGCTTCTTTATTTATTTATTATTTTTTTATTTTTTTTTTTTTGTTGATAGTCAGTTGGTCATTTAGTGGGAAAGTGACTTTCCTTTTGGCTTTCCATTATTGGTGTTTCCCTCAGAGTCTATATAGTTATTTAATGTTTGCTGTCTTTCCCTTTGGTGTCTCTGGTAGTTGTATTGATTCCTGGTCATTGCTTTCACTTCTATTTTTCATTAGGCGTAAAAAATAGCTGTGTTTCTACTAACATGCTGAAAAAAATGTTTGGCCGGTAGGTAGGAGAACTTTTTTTTATCAATTTATAGGGTCGGGCCTGTATTTTTTATATGTTTTTTGTTTTTTAACATGTGTTTTGTTAATAAAATTGTCATGTTCAGACTTGCACTGTATATCAAAATTCATTTTATATGCTCAAGAAAGTCAGCTCTGTATTTTGGAAGGTACTAAATACAAAAAACTACAAAAATGTACTGAAAAAGGGGAAATTACTATGGGAAAATGCCAAGACGACGCTGGGTAGGGTCGGAAATGGAAAATGGTAGGGTCGGTGTTTTAATTTTATATTTTGTTCTTTTGTTGATAAAAATAGTGGAGTCTGGAGGACCGGTCGGGTTAGCGGAAACACGGCTATTTTTAGGCCTTATTTAAAATGACGATCATCAGGAAAACACGCCTTTATAATTATGACCCCCTTGAACCCCACTTTTATATTGTAAAACTTGGGTTTACAGTGGTAACCCTTATTTTCCTAATTACTGTTCTAAAATATAGATTGTGGGTACTTTTTAGAACCGCCTCAATGAGGCGGTTCTAAAGAGTACCCACAGTCTATATTTTGAGCAGAAATAAGAAAAGTATCACAATTTTTCATCTTATTTTTTTTTCATTTTTTCGGCGATTAATGTTACAATATATTGGTATAGGCGTGTTTTCGTAATGATTTATAGTTCGAACAAATTGACCTGAGACTGGTGAACTCTATTAACACAATTTCACACCAGACTGAATGCATATATTTATCTTCGTCGTGTTCCGAAGATGGCGATATTGTTCTACAATACATAGAGGTCGGTAAATGGGCCGCTATTCACGTGATGCCGAAAGTTCACGAGAAGTTTACGAAAGCCAACGCATTAGGCGGTAGCATTGATTAATTTATTCCTTGCATAAAGGTCAGTCTCAGGTCAAATTGTTCGCACTATATGTTGTTCAAAGATGGTCAGCGTATACATGTAATGGCAAACGCCCATCTTACTAAAAGCTCCATACTGCGTCTTATTCTATGAGTATAACTGAAGAAACAAGCAATCACATTTTTGCGAAGCAAAGCTGCATTGCAGGCCTAATTTAAGTTTTCCAACAACATAAATCTCGTGTGTACGAAGTTCTTAATACAAATGCTTTTAACAGATCCGGTCCTTGCTTGATTGATAGTTATTTAATAAACCTACAAAAGTTTCTTCATTTTCTAGAGTCATTAGTCAGTTATTTTAGTAAGTAGATCGATGGACGCCACGTATGTGGAATAGTTAAAAATCTGAAATACTTCCTTAGCACTGCGATAACACACCCGTACGTGCGCCATAGTGCAGTTTTCACATCGCCAAAACAGTGAATTTTCTGAACAAAATATTATTCTTATTTATACTGCAAACATATGTTGTGAGTGCTCGTTAAAACCGCCTCATTGAGGCGGTTCTAACGAGTACCCACAACCTATGTCTTGGAGTAAAAATAAAAAAAATAATGTATACCCCCGTAAACCCTAGATTTCTGTGAACAAAGTTGGGTGTAAGGGAGGTTTCATTTCACGGACTTGTTCAAGTGATGGTTCCGTTGCTTGTAGCATTATTAAATACGCCTATACAAATACAATGCAAATTTTACGGCCGAAAAACGAAACAATTAAGATGAAAAAAAAAACTATATTTTTTCGTATTTCTGCTCAAAACATAATTTATGGGCACTCGTTAGATCATTGAGGCGGTTCTAACGGGTTCTATGTGGTTAACGCGTTTGACTTATGATTGAGAGGTTGTGCGTTCGAATCCGGCCACAGGTATCGAGGTGTGTCCTTGGGCAAGACACGTAACGACAGTGTCCCACTCAACCCTGGTGTAAATGGGTAGCAGTGGTGTAAAAGCCACTGCGTCTCTTGCGCGCACGCGTGAAAACACCCGGAATGAGTACTCGAGAGCGATTTAATAAGCTTTGAAGCTTCCATTGCAATCGAACTAAAATAAATTAGTATCATGACTAACGGGTTTTTGTTTGTTTGATTTGAGGTTTAACGTCCCCGTCAACACTGTATAGGTCATTTTGGAGACGTTGCTTCCAATTTTGTGGGACTTTTACCCGACGTTGAGATGAAATGACATCCCAAGCCCCGTCGCCCAATGAAACCAAAAGGTTTTTTAAGCATGGACGGACCTCCCCGTACCGCTTTGCCTGGATAGGCTTAGATCCTCTAAGCGGTTTACCAGCAATCGTGTGCGGGTCGGTTTCAGCTCTGCGTGGAAGCATTATGCAGCGCATATATTTCTTCAAGCCCCGATGGGCGGGGACCAATAAACTAACCGGTACCTACAATCTATGTTTTACAGCAAATATAAGGAAATAAGGTGAGTGTTTGAGTTTAACGTCTTACCAACAACTAAGGTCATACGGAGACGGGACTTCGGTTTAAAGACTCATCCGAAAGTCTGGAGAAGCACGGGATCGATCCTGCGACCCCTGGTTTACAAGGCGAGTAGCATAATCACTACACCACGGAGGCTTCTAGAAAAATAAGGTTTACCTCTGTTACCCACAGGTTTAACTATATAAACGTCGGGTCCAAGGGGTTCAATATTATATAGGTGTGTTTTCGTGTCTATTATTACATCATTTGGGACCATCATGTTAAAAAAGACATGAGCCAGCGCATGAGAAAACTTACAATAAGACATGTGCGCCCAACGAAGACTCAGATCAGCCTGCGCATCCGCGCAGTCTGATCAGAGTCTTCGTTGAGCGCTCTAAGGATAGCTAAGGGCCCAATGCTACTTCATGCAGCAAGAGAAGTCTCTGATTAGACTATATGGATGCGCAGGCTGATCTGAGTCTTCGATGGGCGCACATGTCTTATTGTAGGTTTTGTCGTGCGCTGGCTCTTATAATTAAAGTATCGACAGCGAATTGGGTCGATTGTCGTTGACTGTATACTGCTACTTTCGTAAACTCCTGCACTGTAAGAAACACTGTAGACCCTGATGAAACGCCGCGTTCAGCGACGTCTGATCTGGGTCTACACCTCACAGCTTGAAAATGGCTATTTTTCTGAAGAATCCATGATTTTATGTTATTTAGGTTGTAAGTGTACGTAAGAACCGCCTCATTGAAGCGGTTCAATTGAGCACCTACAACCGATGTCTTTGAGCAGCAATAGGAAAAAATAATATTAATATAAACCGTAAACCCCAATTTGCTCTATATAAAGCTGGGTTTAAGGGGATGTTAATTTCGCGTAATGAGTTCATTATACAATATAAAATGTATTAATTTACACCAGATTCGAAGATAAAAATTGTTTATTTGTAAGTTCAAACACAGGTTGGTATTTTGTAAGTACATTCACTGTTTTCATTGTTTCTATCTTTAACCTGCAACACATACTTTTGGTACATGTACATGAGCGCCTTAATATAATTGCCTTCTTTATAAGTCACCCCCTATACGAATTGCATTGTAATACCTTGACCTGATAAAGATATGCTATCTTTGGACAAGTGGGCTTTATCAGGTCAACGTGACATTGTTCTTCTAGGAACTGGACTGCTGGAAAAGTTTGCAAAATGTGAGACTGTACAAGGGGATAAACTGATAAATTGAATTCCAGATTCGTGTCAATTGATATCAAGTTTATCAGGCTCGGCTTCGCGAACGCGTGTAGAATCACTCGGCAAGCCTCGCGATTCTACATGCGTTCTCGAAGCCTTGCCTGATAAACTTGATATCAAAAGACACTCACCTGGTATTCTCTATATATCATGGCTGATACAATAACTTTCAAACTGTATCGTTTTTCTCAATATAATCTTGGGTTAAGAGTCGTGATATTAAAAGTATTGCATTTCGAACCAAATGCAAAGAGCAAAATTCATGTAAGCAGCTCCTATTCTATCGATTTTTGTAATGTCATTTTGTTGTGAAATATATTTTGTGTGAGAAAACAAGAACGATCAAACAGGAGCACACGTAATCAACGTTTGGATCAGAAACTACGGAATCCGGGAAGGGACAGGATTTTTTATTTTTTAATATGTTGTGCGCACAAGATAATATCTTGTCCGCACAAGATAATATATTGTTCGCACAACTTCCCAAGATCTATGTTGTGCAAACAAGATAATAGGTTGTGCGAACAAGATATTATCTTGTGCGCACAAGATATGTTTCCACACAAGACAAATTATGTTGTCCGCACATGATAATATCTTGTGTGCACAACATATTATCTTGTGCGCACAAGATAATATCTTGTTCGCATAACATAATATCTTTTTCGCACAACATAATATATTGTTCGCACAACATAATATCTTGTTCGTACAACATATTTAAAAAAACAATTCATGTCTCTTCCCGAGTTCCGCTAGAAACAGACGAAAATAAAAGCCCATTGCGGACAAGCGTACCACGACATCATCGCTTTGTTTGTAAAGGGTTGCGAGTTTTATATCCTTTAGCCAAAAACAAAAACACTTGATGAAAATCGGAAAACATAAACATCTCCTCAAACCATAAGAAACATATGACCAAAGTTTGACTATTTATTCTTATACTAATCTAACATGGATTCTAACACAGCGCTCCTAAATAGGCAATCGAGAATAACTATTTTGTTCTGCAACAAATCACAGCTCGGTTGAGCGTGACGAGTGACGCCACTAAAAAGCTGCCAATTTATGACGTCACTTGTCGCTTTCCTTCACGTTTAGCGGCGTAGCGTTATTTTCTCGCATCGAAAACGTAAGAAAAGGATACAAATGCATGTGTTCAGTCGATAATTTTAGCGGAGTTTCTTCTAACAATGGCGAAAGGTTGTGAGATTTTGAAGCGTGTTAGAATCGAAATAGATCAGCTCTAGTCTGTGATTTGTTGTGTAATAAATTACATGTCATCGGTCATTTGTAAGTAGACAAATCACGCGCGCTACGCGCTCGCGATTTGATCTAGTTTACAACTGACCTCCAAAATGTGATTTATTACTCAACAAATCACAGTTAGAGCTTATCTATTTCGATTCTAACACGCTGAAAATCGGCAATATTAGCGTTGTTTCCTTAAAAATCTCACATTTCTTAAACAAAACAACAAAAAAGTGGAAAAAAAGTTGATAATAGAATAACACCAAAACACATGTACATCTTCGGACTATGTAGAACAAGTCTGCATAGTTTAATTTATTTTGGTTTTACGGCCCTTTCAAGAGTATTTCAATCATATCGAGCCGATCGTTAATTAGAGGTTGGCGAAAACCAGAGTACCCGGAGAAAAAACCACCCGACCTTCTGTTGCAGAACTTGGCGTCTCACATGTGACCCGAGCCAGGCTTGAACCCACAGCGGTGAGAGGCCTAATAATTAAGGCCAAGCATGTTCGTGCATGGTTTAATAGTGATCGGAGAAATTGGAAGCAACGTCGCCGAGAGGACCTATACAGCTTTCACGGGAACGTTAAACCTCTAATCAAACAAACAAACAGAAACTATACTATAAGGCCAAGAAAAGCGATGTAAGTCAGACCGTCCAACGCATAAAATACTTTTGGTTTAATTGGGCGGCAGGGCTTGTGATGTCATTTCATCTCAATGTCGGGTAAAAGTCCCACAACATTGTAAGCAACGTCTCCAAAATGACCTAAACAGTGTTGACGGGGACGTTAAAAACAGAGTATTAAGTGGTGTATTGTCTCATAGGAGAAAACTGCTGTTTTTATTCCCGTCGTTTGGTTATTTTCCTTTCCCCTCGGCGCCATCGGTATATCCTGTGCACTGGGTGCAACATGCGTTTTCATTGTTTTAATTATTCGGAGTGTCTATTGCCTGACGTCTGTCAATAGCAGAAAGTCGGTAAAAATGCTATTGCCAGACGTCTGTCAATAGTAGAAACTCGGTAAAATGCTATTGCCAGACGTCTGTCAATAGCAGATACTCGATAAAAATGCTATTGCCAGACGTCTGGCTAGAGCAGAAAATGCTATAGACAGACGCCTGAGTTTTATGTATAGTGATCTGTGCGGAAATGTGTGAATATGACCAAAGTAAATGTCGCTGGTTTACGTTCAGACTTTCATAGAGGAAATTGTTGGTGTTGTTCGAGTAACTTTTTCTTTTTTTCGGACAAAAACGGAAGATATTAGATTCTATCTAACATTCTTTTCTTATATCGTATTACTCTTTTTATATCATTTCCCCCATACGACTCAAAATTACAGGTATTTTGCATGATTCAGAAGTCAGATTGTGAAAAACATTTTTTTTTTCTGCTTTTACTCACAATTTTGGTTATATTGGCGTGGGTACAAATATTCGTCGGTAGAGCAGCGTGAGAGTTAGAGTTTTACGTCTCACCAACAGCTAAGGTCATTCGGAGAGGGGCCATCGGTTTTAAGACTCATCCGAAAGTCTGGAGAAGCCCTGGATCGATACTGCGACTCGTGCCAAAAAAAAAGAAACTTTTCTAACGAGTGCATTGAAAACATCTTAGTTTTCACGAGTGTGCAGCATGGGTGATTTTATTTTATTTTATTTTATTTTTCCATGATTACCAGTCCGTGAAATGAACAGCCCTCTAAACCCAGATTTATATAGAGAACTCAGATTTACGGGGTAGAGCTAGGACTGGTCGACCCTGTGTCAGGGATAATGTGACTGGGTGTGGTATCATGTACTGTGTCTGGGACATGTTTTTTTTGTTTGATTTGAGGTTTAACGTCCCCGTCAACACTTTAAAGGTCATTTTGGAGACGCTGCTTCCAATTTTGTGGGACTTTTACCCGACATTGAGATGAAATGACATCTCAAGCCCTGTCGCCCAATGAAACCAATAGGGTTTATTAGCATGGACGGTCCGCCTCGCACCGCGGTTCCTGGACAGGCTTAGATCCTCTAAGCGGTTTACCAGTACTAGTGTGCGGGCCGGATTCAGCTCTGCGTGGAAGCATCATGCAGCCCATATATTTCTTCAAGCCCCTATGGGCGGGGACCGGGATACTTCAGTGAGGCAGCACTATAAAATTAATTATTTGGACATTTTGATGCCAATTTTCCTGATTTTTCTAAGTTTTTCTACAACGACACGAAATGGTTTCGATTTCTTTTATTAAATTCAGATAATTACATTAGGCTTGATATAGCTCTCTGGTTTCTATCACTTACTTGTCTGGATATGTAGTAAAATAAACCTCTTCACAAGAAAATCCTGCTTTCGTATTTTTTTTTTTATTTTATCTTAACATTACTCGGTTATTCAAGAATGGTAGTTGTCAGTTTGGGGTTTTACGAGGATGTTCATTTACGGACTTGCTAGCGCGATGCGGTCTGCAAGGTACATGTATCCTTGGGCCATTTTCATTCAACTTTTACAGGAATGTTGCATAGGTTGTCCTCTAGCCAAAACCGTTCGGCCCCAATGAACAGGAGAGGATGGCCACCAAACCTTTAAATAGAAACAAAAACCTTTAAAAGACTATCCTCCTTGTATCATTCAAACACCACAGGAATGTTGCCTGGGTGACCCGCTACCAAAATAGCTAAAGTGGTTCCGCTTCAATGATGCAGATGATCGCATTAGCTAAAAACAAAAACAAAAACAAACAAAAAAACATTAAAAGACAACTCCTCCTGTACCCTTAGGCGGTTTCATTTAAACGTAGCTCAACGTGTGGGAACAACAGCATAATATTTTATCCACATAACATAATATCTTGTTTGCACAACATAATATATTCGCACAACATAATATATTGTCCGCAGAACTTATTACATGTATCTTCAGCGAAAAACATATTGACGCTCGCTGATTTGTTCTTGGTTTGGACTTAACGGCTTATTCAACACAATTTAGATCAATTTAGATCATGTCGAGCCCCTTTTCTTGGCGGGTTGATAAATATTTACGGTTACCAGTACAGTGCACGAACTTGTGCTACCCTTACTGAATCAGCGGAACTCAGCGATTGTTCGCAGAAAATATGTCCTGATCAGCCACTAGAAAATACAGTAACATAGTCGATGAAGATCGAACCCGCGGCCCCCTGAACATCAGTCAGATTCCTATGCGACCGAGTTATCGAGGCCGGCCTCACTGATATCATTTGAATCTTTTCTATGCCAAAATGGTTGCATCTTTGGACACTACCCAGCAGGCACATGACGTAATTGTGACGTCACATCAACGTCGGTTCAACGTCATGACGTTTATGCAACGTCACATCAACGTCGGTGCAACGTCATGACGTTGCACCGACGTTGATTTGACGTTGCCGTGGCGACGCGTGCCTGCTGGGTAGTGCCTTTATTCGGAAGATCAATTTTAAGCCGGGAGACTGCTTGAAGAAATAGGTGGGCTGCATGATGCTTCCACGCAGAGCTGAAACCGACCACACATGAGTACTGGTAAATCGCTTGGAGGATCTAAGCCTGCCCAGGCAAAGCGGTGCGAGTCGCACCGTCCATGCTTATAAACCCTGTTGGTTTCATTGGGCGACAGCGCTTGAGATGTCATTTCATCTCAATGTCGGGTAAAAGTCCAACAAAATTTGAAGCAGCGTCTCCAAAATGACCCATACAGTGTTGACGGGAATGTTAAATTACAAAATAAAATAAAATAAAATAAAATAAATAAATAAATAAAATAAGCCGGGAGTAAAGCACAGAGACATGTGTTTAGTATGAGACTGAGACATCTGCAGCATATTTAAATCGAAGAGTTGATAGCACTATAGGGTGGATCGGCTTTGAGTGTATGCCTGAACGAACGTTGTTTGTGCGCACAGGATAGTATGTTTTCCGCTCAAGATAATACATGTATCTTGAGTGCACAAGATATTATGTTGTCCGCACAAGATAATGTCTTTAGCACGCGAAAGATAACACACCCGTACATTTTTTTCACATCTCCAAAATTTTCTGATGAAAAACCGTGATATTTTTCTTATTTCTACCGCACACATAGGTTGTGGGTGCTCGTTAGATCCACAACTTATGTCTGGAGCATGTTTGTGGTGCTCGTTAGAACCGCCTCATAGAGGCGGTTCTTACGAGTACCCACAACCTATGTCTTGGAGCAGAAATAAGAAATACAATGTATACCCGCTTAAACCCCAGTTTTCTCTATATAAAGTGAGGTTTAGGGGGTGTTCATTTCACGGACTTGTTCGGGTGATGTTTGCCGACAACTTAGAAATAAAACCAGCATGTCCCTTCCTGGGTTCAAACAATCTATTTCATTTTCTGGTCGAGATATTGTTTTATCTAAACAAGATGTTGTGTTGTAAAAACAAGACAATAAGTTGTGCGAATAAGATATTATTGGATACGAAAAAGATAAAAAGTTTTGCGGACAAGATATTATGTTGTCCAAAATAGATATTTTTGCGGGCAAGACATATGTTTTTTTGTGCTGAGGGTCTGCGTCCCTGACAATACTATGTAGGTCATTTGAGCGACGTTACTTCCGATTTTGTGTGACTTTTACCTGGCATTGAGATAAAATGACTTCGCAAGCCCTACAGCCCAAAGGAATCGCTATGGTTTATATCCAGGGGCGGTGCGACTAGCGACATTTTGTCAAGGCAGGCTTAGATCTTCTAAGCGGTTTACCAGTACCTGTGTTCGGTTGTTCCAGTTCTGCGCTGAAGTACCATTCGGGCCCAATCTATTTCACCAAGCAACTATAGGCGGGGCTCTTAGCATTACGAAAACACGCCTATACAAATACATTGTAAACTTTACCGCCGAAAAAACGAAAATTTTCAGATGAAAAACTGTGATATTTTTCTTATTTCTGTACAAAATATAGATTGTGGGAGCAGAAACAAGCATTATAAAGTTTACCACTGCAAACCCCAGTTTTACTGAATAAAGTGAGTTGAAGGGGGTACGACTCGTAAAAATTATATAGTCGTGTGTTCGCGATGGATTAATGTTGTGCGAACAAAATAATATGTTTTACGAATATGATAGTATGTTGTGCGGACAAGATATTATGTTGTGCAAACATAATATAATAAAATTTAGAATGTCCCTTCCCGGTTTCTATACGTTGAGCTTGAATCGCAAACATCATTTGCATTTCAGATGACGCCTGTTTTGATTCGCTAGATTTCGACGTTGTGTAAAATGAAATGTGCACAAACACTCGTCAACATCTCCTGTAAGATCATGCGCTTGTACTTGACAGACAAAATAGTTACAAATAAAACATGGCATTCTTGTTGTAATATTGGGCTTAGGGAACATAACCAATTCCTGGTACTCGTAAGTTTTTATTTGTTTGATTTGAGGTTTAACGTCCCCGTCAGCACTGTAAAGGTCATTTTAGGGGCGTTGCTTCCAATTATGTGGGACTTTTACCCGACATTGAGATGGAATGGCATCTCAAGTCCTGTCGCCCAATGAAACCAATAAAGTTTATAAGCATGAACGGTCCGACTCGCACCGCTTTGCCTGGGTAGGCTTAGATCCTCTAAACGGTTTACCAGTACTCGTGTGCGGGTTTAGCTCTGTGTGGGAGCATCGTGCAACCCATATATTTCTCTAAGCCCCGATAGGTGGGGGCTGAGTATTCGTAAGTATATTGGACAAGTATTATGTTAGCAATCGGGGTGGAGTTGTGTCTGTTTTATTTGATCAGGCGATTTCAGAACTTGATGTAAGGCGAGTACTGAATATTGGCGCTGTTTAATAGTGTCGTTTCTTTCACAGCTGTTCTTCTATTCATTTATTTTAATTTAACGACTTTGTCGACACAATTCCATTCATTCGAGCTAACGCGAAAAACTAGAGGTCTTAGACTTTCGTCGATTTATGCTGAGTTTGTTCAAATGCGCCTGCGAAGCTAACTACAGTAGAACTTCAATGGCTCGAACCCCTTTGGGACCATGAAAATTTGTTCGAGACAGCGGTAGTTCGAGCCACTGAGGTTACTGTCAGGAGGCATAGCGAGATACTTTTAGACATCTTTTCGGTGTTCTATAATGAATATGTATGCTGTGTGTACTCATCAGAATCGCCTCATCGAGGCGATTCTAATGAGTACACACAGCATACATTTACAAGATAAAAAACTAAAATCTCCTTAATTATCCCGCACTATTTCTTATGTAGAGGATTTCGCTAGGGGCTCAAGAATGGATTCGACTCATGCATGGTACACGAGCCATCAGTGTTCGAGCCATCGAAGTTCTACTGTAATAGGGCTTAAGGGGAAATGGATATACCTGACAGTTTTTTTCTGCCAATTTTTCAAAAGGAGACAACTTTCTGGACTTTCTGATCGCTTTTCTATAAACTCTGTCTCGCGGAAAAAGGGGGTCTGCTCTTAAAGGAGAGAATTTGCTCCTCATATCACAAATTCGATTTAGTGATGTCACAAATTCAATCCTACGTTGATATCACAACATCGATTAAGTGATATCACAAAATCGATTAAGTGATATCAGAAAATGATTTTTGAGATATCACAAAATAATTTGTAATATCACTTTATAATTAGTGACATAACAAAAATCGATTTTGTTATATCAAAGAATCGATTTAGTGATATCAAAAATTGTGGATTTATAGTAAAACGGCACATCATACATGAAATCGCTCATGGAGCTATATACTTAAAGGCTGTAAGTAGTAAAGGCTCCGGCGAGATTCGCTAAATTATTGCTGGCCTTTAATGTGAAAAGAACCCTTTTCTTTTGCGCTAATTCAATAGTATACCTGCAATGATAGTCTAGTGCTGACGTTTGCGAGTTCTAAGATAGAAACTTGAAACGCAAGATTGCTAGTTCATTGTCATTTGACATTTCATCAATTGAAATTCTAGATATCTCTTTACAGGTTATTTATCTTTTCATATCGCTAACTTTCAAATTAGCAGCGACTGGCAAAACCAATCTCTAGGGACAGGGCCATGGTCATTGCATACTTATGATTCTAACACAGCCTGCCTATATCCTTAGAACGGCAGGGCTCTCGTGAATCGGGTCAGGGGAGATCACTCCATCCTGGAAGCTGATATTTCGAGGCGGTTGGCCTAGTCTTACATTGTATCCATTTTCTATACCGAAATTTATGTCCTACTTGGTATGATAAAATCAATCAATCAAAAAAATCAATGTCACGGTCCCCGCCCATCGGGGCTTAAAGAAATAGATGGGCCACGCAGAGCTGAAACCGACCCGCACACGAGTACCGGTAAACCGCTTAGAGGATCTAAGCCTGCCCAGGCAAAGCGGTGCGAGTCGGACCGCCCATGCTTATAAACCCTATTGGTTTCATTCGGCGGCACGGCTTTAGATGTCATTTCATCTCAATGTCGGGTAAAAAATCCACCAAAACTGGAAGCAAGGTCTCCAAAATGGCCTTTATAGTGTTGACGGGGACGTTAATCCTCAAATCATCTTTCTGATGATGTCATAGGTCATGGCGCATGGGTGACACTATGCTTAAACATGCGCGCGGACTTTTTTTTTTTTTTTTCTTTTTTCTCGACCTAATTTTTCCTTCATTCTCTCTTTTCACATGCACTTTCTTCCACCTTTCTTCTTTTTTGCGCGTCTTCATTGTGGCCGCTCTTGATTGGTATGGCCACCTCGCCGTCTCAAAACAAACAGGTCATAATGAAAAAATTCAGGAAAACATGTCCGAGTGAAATAATGACGTCCAACATGGTGTCAGAAATGAAACAAAAATACTAGTTAAAAATTATAAGATCCTTCTTATTTCTGCTTTCAACATAGATTGTTGGTGCTCGTTAGAACCGCTCCAAATGAGGCGGTTCTAACGATAACCCGCAATCTATGTAAAGTGGATAAAGTATACCCATGTAAACCCAACTTTTCTCTTTACAAAGTGGATTTCACGGGGATCTTCGTTTCACGAATTAGTTATCGTGATGAGTTTTGAAAGCTTCTGGTCCTCATCTAGCATCTCTTAGAGGGAACATGCATGTTTTGAAGAGTTGTTGGAATAACGTATTCGGAAACAGCCACATCAAAAGGCTGATTGAAAATGTGAAAGAATGAGGGTTGTTCAAAACGTTTTGAGCAGCAATTACGCAGAAATACGCTATGGTAGTCTACAGGGTATTTGCAACGGTAATTTATTCTGCAGAAAGTAAATACACATATAACCCGAAAAGCCGCCGTTTTATAACGTCACCCATTGGTTATTTGACTTCGTAGGCCACTTCGTAGCCTCCGTGGTGTAGTGGGTAAGCTATTCTCCTCCCAAACAGGGGTCGTGGGTGTGTTTCCGGGCTTCGCCAGATTTTCGGAGATGTCTTTTAACCGTTGAGCCGTCTCCGTATGGCCCTAGTTGTTGTTACATAAGACACAAACGCACACACACAAGCGCGCGCACAAACATCCATTTTCATGTATTTCTAGAGCTAGTCTACTTCTTAAATTATATCAATGAAAGGCAGCTATCTACCTGTTAACAGTGCTGCTGAGCTGGGTCTTCGCTGTTCGTCATTACGTCATTACGCAAACACGCCTATACAAATACATTGCCACCTTTATTGCCGAAAACATGGAAATTTTATGATAAAAAAATTGTGATATTTTTCTTATTTCTGCTCCAAATACGGATTGTGGGCACTCGTTAGAACCGCCTCATCGAGGCGGTTCTAACGTGTACCCACAATCTATATTTTAGAACAGAAATAAGAAAAATAAGGTATACCTCGGAAACCCCAGTTTTACTATATAAAAGAGGGGTTCAAGGGGGAAAAAATTATATCGGCGTGTTTTCGTGATGTTAACTCGCCTATACAAATACATTGTAAACTTTACCCCCCCCCCCCCAACCAAAAAAAAAAAAAAGAAAATTTCAAGATGAAAAGGTGTGATATTTTCTTATTTTTGCTCAAAATGTAAATTGTTGGTACACGTCAAAACCACCTCATCGAGGCTTTTCTAACGGGTACCCACGACCTATATCTTAGAGCAGAAATAAAAAAATTAGTTTACCCCTGCCGACACCAGTGGGGTTTAAGGGCGTCAAAATTATTTGGGCGCGTTTTCGTGACGCTACTGCCCGAATACGCCGGTCTCAGTGGCTCAGTCGGATGCGCGTCTGACTGGTGATCAGGAGGACGCGGGTTCGACTCCCGCCGGGGTCGGCAACATTCTTTCGTGGAGATTGATCATGAAATCTTTTCTACGGTCATTCTCTCCCTTCCGCTGATTCAAGAAGGGCAGTTGTCAGTTTCAGGCGAAAGAATGTGCACTGTACTGGTTAACCGCTTACGTATAAGCCTGCCCAGGAAAGTGTTAATAGGTAAACTGACCGGCTCAAAATGATCTAAATAGTGTTGACTGGGCCGTAAAACTCCAATACAAACAAACAAACTGCCCGAATACACAGTTTCCCATGTCGCCATTATCTCGTGATATTTCTTAATTTCGTAATGATAGCTTTTCAATAAAGCTATTGATAAGAGTAGTTACTCTTCCAAAGCATAATTTCATTGACCCTTTCAATTCTTTAGACCGATATAGTTATACCTGACGGCCCCCGCCCGTCGGGGCTTGAACAAATATATGGGCTGCATGATGCTTTCACGCAGGGCTGAAACCGACCGCACAGTGGCGAGTACTGGTAAACCTCTTAGAGAATCTAAGCCTGCCCAGGCAATGCAGTGCGATTCCAGGCTTATAAACTCTTTTGGTTTCATTAGGCGATAGGGCTTGAGATGTCATTTCATCTCAATGTTTGGTAAAAGTCCCACAAAATTGGGAGCGACGTATCCAAAATGACCTATACAGTGTTGGCGGGGACGTTACATCACAATCAAACAAACAGACAAACATACAAGACCGGTATTGATACCTGCTCTGAATCAAACATACATTGCAAGTATGGGTTATATTGTAAATACTTACAAATGAAGCATACTTTGTTACTTTGTTTGTTTTGTTTCAGTTTTACCATCCGCGATCAACTAAGGTCATAATGAGATGGTTTCTCAGTTTAAAAACGCGTACAGAGGCCAAGAATCGAATCTAAGACCCCTGCTTTATAAACCGAACGCCATGTACGAGTAGGCTTCTAATATAGGTGTACATTGTAAATAAGGCATACGTTTTAAATAAGGCACACGTTTTAAATATAGGCAAACATTGTAAATAAGGCATACGTTTTAAATAAAGCATGCGTTTTAAATATAGGTATACATTGTAAATAAGGCATACGTTTTAAATAAGGCATACGTTTTAAATATAGATATATATTGTAAATAAGGCATACGTTTTAAATGAGGCATACGTTGTAAATATAGGTATACATTGTAAATAAGGCATACATGTACGTTTTAAATACAGGTATACATTGTAAATAAGGCATACGTTTTACATAAGGCATACGTTGTTAATAAGGCATACGTTTTAAATAAGAAATACGTTGTAAATAAGACATACGTTGTAAATAAGACATACGTTTTAAATAAGGCATACGTTGTAAATAAGGTATAACTATATTGTACATGAGCCACACGCTGCAAAAATACGTTTAAATGCAAGCAAAAAAACAATCATCAACTTGAATGGAAAGAGTCAAAATAGAAATAGAGGCAATGATCAGGAATCGATACAATTAACCCACAGCTACCATCAGAGACACCGAAGGGGAAAGAAATACAAACATGAAGCAACAAACCCCATCGGAAACACCAACAGCGGAAAGCCAATAGGAAAGTAACTTTCCATCAAAATGGCCAAGAGGCTATCCAAAACAAAATAGTTTGTTCAGTCCGCATGAAGGCCTCCTAACTCATCAGTGCAACATCTCCATGAAGTGTCTTAGGCATAAGCTTAAGCCAGTCGCTTGAGATAATACGTGCATTCTTCACATCTCCAAAATGGGTACATTTCTGAGGAAACTCGGTGATTTATTTTCTTGTTATACTGCAAACGTAGGTTGTGGACGGACTTGTTCGCGTGATGCATTGTTTTCTTCTTTCTGCTCAGAAACGTAGAGTGTGGGTATGTGTTAGAAAAAGGCCGTTCTCGTGAGAACCTTTAGTCTCAGTGTGGAATATGAAGCGAAGAAGAAAAAATGTCATAAATTTTCATTAGAAAACAATGTTACGTTTCGAGATATTTAAGAAAGCATTTCGTTGCACGGCGCACTATCCCAATGTGTTGAACATATACAACAATTTTCATGCTTATAACAAGAAAGCCTTTTAGTTGATGGTAACTTCTAAAGACTTCTTAGAAGAAGATTATCAGAGTTCTTAAAATGAGCAAAGAATCCTCAAGAGTTGATAATGCTAGAAATGTTTTATTATACTGTTTCTTTTGAAATGGCGAGAAATTGATTTTTATTCTCGACGGACATGAAAGAACGATATTAGAAAGTGAGACATGATCATTTTATTATAGGCACGGTGCATTTATATTTTGTTAGGGTACAGTTTTTTTTTTTTTTTTTTTTTGTTTGTTTTAACTTATCAAAACAATCAACATTGACTTATTTATTTCGACATGGGACGACAATAAGCTACACCTGTGGGTTTTGTAATGTTCGTATTTTTATCTTCACGTTAACAAGCTCGTGAAATGAAACCCCCGTAACCCCAAATTTATAGAGGATCTTACATGAGTGTTCATGTATTATTGAATTTATTTAAATAACATACAGACAGAATCTACCATAAGACCATGCATGATGCTTCCACGCAGAGCTGAATCCGACCCGCACACGAGTACTGGTAAACCGCTTAGAGGATCTAAGCCTGCCCAGGCAAAGCGCTGCGAGTGTCGGGTCGCCCATGCTTATAAACCCTATTGGTTTCATTGGGCGACAGAGCTTGAGATGTCATTGCATCTCAATGTCGGGTAAAAGTCCCACAAAATTGGAAGCAACGTCTCCAAAATCACCTTTACAGTGTTGACCGGGACGTTAAACCACATATCAAACAAACCCATAAGACCCGTGCGAATATAGTAAACGCTAAGATCAACATGCTCATTCCTCCAGTTGGAGACGTGTTTTCGCTTTTTCCTCTTTGGATAGCCCTACTTCTTTGGATGAGATCAGCGAAGACTTTCAATGAATCAGACTGCGCGGATGCGCCGGCTTACCTGAGTTAACGCCGGTCGCATAATTTTCATTTTAGGTTATATAGTGCGCTACATGTAGCTCAAAAACACTTTGGTCCTCGCAGTTAGACAAAGATGAAGAACATGTACTTCGGGTGAATTTAGCTGCTAACCCATCGTTGCCATAGAGACTGATGCCAAATAAGACACTTAAGTTACTTCTTTTATACAGCTGTTAACTGAATTCCAGGGTAGATGGGGCCCTCAAGCCCTGGTCGGCAATCCATCTTATTGATGGCACCTCCGAATGAAACCTTGCACAATTGGATTTTCGTGAGCTAGCCGTGTAAAGTCTGCTTGGGCAGCTAGGGCGGCAGATTCACCAACTCAAACCGCGATGCAACAATAACGAGCATAACACGACACTAACGAAGTCATGGTCATTCACTGCATCCGGGCTTAGCTCCAGATGGCTTGGCACTGTCTTGTCTCTGAATGCAGCTACATGTTGGTCAGGACGAAAGAGTGAGGTTGTCCCTGTGCGCCTCTCCTTCACTATAAACCAGTTCTCAGCGCATGCCATCTTAATCATATATACACACAACTACTGTAAGCAGACACATGCAGGCCACACAAAGAGAATTGTAGTGAGCGGCAGAGTAGCAGGTAAGGAAACACTGGAAACTGTAGTTGCAGACCTGAACACAGGAGGTTTGGTTCTATGTGTTCGCTTTCCTTATGAATAATTAAAGCGGTTCTGAGTTAAACTCGCCTTGCTGAGGAAGTGCTTTTAAAATATGTTGGTGCCGGCTACACTTTCTTCTAGAGTGGACGCAAAAATGAAAAGCGGTTTGGGCTTCGCCTTGTCAGCATGCATTCAGGACAAAACGCATAAAGAGCGCTGGCGACGCTAAGATTCCCCGTATCTGTAAGATGCATGCAACAATTGGAAGAGTCTATACACCCACAATGACCCACCAAGATGAAGTCAAAAACAATTTCTATGATGATCTGGATTCTGTGATTTGTGCTACACCCCTGGCAGACAATCTTATCCTCCTGGGGGACTTCAATGCTAGAGTTGGCACATACCGATTAATCTTGAAAGGAGTGATTGGGAGAAAGGGAAAATGAGATAACAATTACCTCCTTTTGTAGAACTTCTAATCGTCAGTCAACTCGCAACAAGACATTACGGATGTATTCCTGCTCTAAACACTGATATCACATTGACTATGACATTGTGCGAAGGAAGGACAAAAAAGATGTCAGAATGACAACGTCTGTGCGTGGTGCAGACTGCTGGACTGATCACAGCCTTATACCTAAAAGCCTTATTCACTCTACGGCTTCAGCTCTGTTTTGTAGCTCTTGCTTCCGAATGATGACCCCTTAATGGAACATTGTTGTCAGCAAATTCAAGTCGACCAAAGAGACAAAGAGACTGGATGTCTCCAAACTGAAACGAAACGGCAAGAGGCACGCATTCACGGCCTTTTAGATGCGATGGAACACAGTTCATTTGATCTGGGAGAAGATTAGAAATTCCTCATAGACATTATTCACTCTTCTGCAGTGGATTCCCCTTGGCCCAGTTTCTCCTAAAATAGAAGTGAAGGGTATGACCAGGCATCTATACAATTCTTCACACCGTCAGCCAAGACACAAAAGGAACAGAAACATAAGCATAAATAACTTCACTAAAATCGGAAAGCCAAAAGGACAGTTACTACAAAATGGCCAAACGGCTTTCCAAAAGAAAAGATGTTAAATGATAAGATATTAGCAATACATACATGCTAAGACGAACTATAACAATAATCAACCACAACATAAGCACCGCCTTAGAACGGTTAGAAAAAAATTGTAAAAGTTAACACGTGTGGGTGGGACGGGGGGTGGCTTATATCACAAATACCAAGACTGTATTGACGTGAATGACGAAGAAATCCGGGAAACATTTGAAAGGAAACACCAAAATCTCAAGGCATATCTCAGTAATACCAGCCCAATCATACGTAATACAGTCCAGACTATGCTCAGAGCTTTGCAAGACTCCTGGCTGAGAAACGAGGCTGATGAAACCCAGTATTTTTGCAGCTAGAAGCATTTGAAGAAGTTATAGGATGAATTAAATACAGTTTATGGTCCTCAGAGCTCAAGAACTACACCTCAGTTCAGTGCAGATGGACCTAGGGTTCTAATTGATAAAGAAGCTACCTTGAAAATATGGGCTGAACACTTTGATAGTGCCCCTCGTATACCATTGATGCGGCAATCAACTCACTATAGGTGTAATGTAATATGCTGCTTGACAAATTCGGAACTGTCTCTGGTTTCAGAGAAAGCAGAGAAAGACACTCTTCTCATCTGGCCAATCTCTAGGATCAGATGCAATGCCTGCAGCAGGCACTTTAAAGCTAAGATTGGTCTCATCAGCCATCTTACAACACACACACGGTAGCTTTTCGCGCATTTGATTTCGAGCGGTCATTGTCAGTAATGACAGACGAAGAATTCATTATGAAATAGCTAAAGGAAACTCATGCTTTAGGCTAACTAGCTATTTTTGAATGAATTAACGCGTTAATAAATACAAAATATAAACCATTCTGTGAATTACAATATGTTTTAAATGATTTTCTCTTTTTACTACCCTGAACTTAATGCTCCTGGCAGCTTACAGGATGGTAGGTCTCCGTCCACCATTTTCAAATATCTTCTTTCTCTGAAACCACTTGGCCAATTTCAGTTTAATTTGATATGCAGCTTCATGTCAGTGGGAGAACTAAAGATTGCATGTATGGTCTAGGTCACATGACCAAAATAGTCACCGTGCCCAAATATGGAAAAACCTTAAAACAATCTCCTTCTCAATACCCAATGGTCAATTGACTTGAAACTTGGTATGCAAAAATAATGACCATAGCTTGACCTTGAACTTCTATACGCCAAGGTCAAATTTGGTTCCTTAGGCTTTTCAATGGGAAAAGGTAAAACCATGCAGCTTTCGAAAACACATGAGAATAGGTACAAAATTAGTGTCTATGAATGTTTAAGACCAAATTCGTTTGCTAAACTTGGCCCAAGGTCGCTTGGATTTCAGCTCTATTGATATTTCAGAAAACATTTTCTCTGAAACCACTGGACCAATTTCATTTAAATGCCATATGCAGCCAGTTGACAATGGGGAAAAGAAAGTTTGCACCAATGGTTCAGGTAATATCACCAAGATGGCCCCCATTCACAAATATGTATCAAAAAATATAAAATCTTCTTTCCCAGAATCACTGGGCCATTTGTCTTGATACTTTCAGTGACACCAACCTGGGAGTCCAAAAAGGTGCAGGGACCCATGCCCAACCTACTCCACTTTACAAAAGGCCTAATACCTTAGAACTTTTCAGATCCCCTCTCCTTTAGCATATATATCCATTATCCCAATTTTTATATTAAAAGAAATATACCTCCATCTGTCCATCCGTCCGTCAGCCATGTTAGCTCCTACTGCACCACTGTCCCGAATGCAACCAAATTTAGTACATGGCTCACTTTCATGATGAGAGTATGCAAAAGCAGCGTTATATTTGGCTCCGTCCGAAGCGTGAGGATTTGCGATGGCGTGTCATCGTCTCCTCGCCTGACTATTTTGTCTTATTATCATTATTCATCTATTCGAGCCGAACAGCCATATTAATTATGCAAACCGCAGCGGAACATGAGGGTGAAGGTTGGGGCCCACCCCACGGTAAATATTACTTTCATTTTGGTTTCATTTGTTTTATATTCGGCGCTGTTCAGTTTTTTAATGTTTTCAATTTAACGCTTCGGTATGTCAAAATTATTATGTTCTGCAAATGTAACCGAGTTGTCACCTGTGCT